>OZ024871.1:66376764-66976764 GCA_964017185.1 Rugalucina vietnamica
TGTTACTTCAAATGGTTCAGAGAACTCTCCATCATTTTGCACACGTGCCTGCATGCCATCATGAAACTGCCGCACCATTGCTATGAATCTGGGTGGACAGCCAAACTTGGCCATGATTTTCCAGAGTCCATCACGACTTACAGTGTCAAAAGCTTTGGTGAGGTCAACAAACGTCATGTATAGATCTACATTCTGTTCTTGGCATTTCTCCTGAAGCTGTCTTGCTGTGAAGATCATGTCTATTGTCCCTCTGTCTTTTCTGAATCCACATTGACTTTCTGGGATAAGTCCCGTCTGATCAAGATGAACATTCAGACGATTCAACAGAATTTTTGCAAGTATCTTCCCAGCAATTGATAGGAGGGAGATGCCTCTGTGATTGTCACAGACTTGAGGATTTCCTTTCCGCTTGTATAGGTGGATTATGGATGCATCCTTAAATTCTTGTGGGATAGCCTCCTTTCTCCACATACAGTGAAACAACTCTGTCAGTTTCTCTGCCATGGGTAGCCCCCCAGCCTTGTAAACTTCGGCAGGAATTGCATCTGCACCTGGGGCTTTGCCAGATGATAGTTGTTGAACTGCTTTTCTTGTTTCCGTAACGGTAGGAAATTCATCTAACAGAACATTGCACTCTATCTGTGGAAGTCTGTCGATTGCATCCTCATTGATGCTTGATGGTCGATTAAGCACACTATTGAAGTGTTCTGCCCACCTTTCCAAGATAGCTTCTTTATCTGTGAGAAGAGTGTTACCATCTGCACTGAGCAATGTGGTGGCTCCAGAACTCTTTGGACCATAAATGGTTTTCAGTGCATCATGAAATTTCTTCATGTCCTTTCTATCCGCAAAAGACTGAATTTCTTCTGATTTCTTCCTCAGCCAGGAATCTTGCATGTCCCTAAGCTTGGTCTGGACTGTCTTACAAATGTTGCTGTAGGCTGCTTTCTTTGATACTGAGCTAGTATCATCTTGATGTGCCTTGTGCAATCGGTGCTTTTCTTCAAGAAGCCTCTGAATTTCGTCATCATTCTCATCAAACCAGTCTTGATGTTTGCGAGATGGATGGCCTAAGGTGCTTGCAGCTGAAGAAAGAACTGTTTTATGGAAAACTGTCCAGTTTTCTTCGGGGTCCTCTGAACTGAGATTCATTGCATCCAGTTGGTTGCAAATGTCTGTTAAGAAATCTTGTCTCATGCTGTCTTTATTCAGCTTTGAGATATCCAGTCTCTTAGGAGCTTTCTTGTCTTGAGGTCACCTCGCAGGCTGTATTCTTAGGTTGAGTTTGCTGACAACCAGTCTATGATCTGTCCAGCAGTCTGCACCACACATAGTCTTTGTCACTTTAACATCCTGCCTGTCTGTTCTCCGCACTATGACATAGTCTATGAGATGCCAGTGTTTGGAACGGGGATGCATCCAGGATGTTTTGTTCCTATTAGGTAGACAGAAGACTGTGTTGGTGATTAGAAGGTCATGTTCAGCACACTTCCTGAGAAGCAAGAGACCATTGCTGTTGCACTTTCCAACCCCTTCTGGACATATAACTCCTTCCCAGGTCTGGTGGTCTGTACCCACTCTGGCATTAAAGTCGCCAAGAAGGATAAGCTTGTCTGTGCGGGGTGTTGCAGAAATAACATTGTCTAGGTCATCATAGAACTTGTCCTTGACCTCATCTGGATTGGTCATTGTGGGTGCATAAGCACTGACAATAGTTGCATGTTTATTGCCTGACAGAGGAAGTCTCAATGTCATTAGACGGTCATTAATGCCTTTTGGCAATCCTGACAGCTTACCAACAAGTTCTGTCTGGTTCTGTCTTTATATGTATGTAGTATGTCTCAGCACACTCTTTGATTATGAAATTATGTACCACCAACTGCATTTGTCTGGGTGCTACATTTCTATGTTTTGTTCATGCCATTTTGATTATTTTTAATGACCAGACAGAAGTATAATGACCATGTATTGTTTTGTGGTTATGAATGCACATTGTATGTTTTTATGCTATTTAATACTTCTTATGTTTTTATGCATTCTGTCTGATGATGTATGTTACATGTATGTCAAAACCTGATGTTATATGAATTCTAGATTTTTGTGTGTCACATTCCGGGGACGGAATGGAATATATTTTCGGGTGAAAATATATTCTTCCCTGAGGGGGAGCTGTTGTGGTAAACCTCAGGTTTTGACAAGTCTTGGCTCCCATTTTCCCATGTAATTTTGCTTGTCTCCATGTTTTATGTATTTTGTGCATTGAATTTAGTATTTTTAGATAGTAGTTGATATAATGCACATATCCTGAAGTTTTCACATTTATCACATCTAATTTATCAGTCTGATTTTGACTGAGTTTTTTTAGCAATTTTATGTATGCAGTAATTAGACTTTGTTGTGACTCGTCCTGCAAATACTTTTTCAGTCCCAGCAAACTTATCTTTTGTTCAATTTTCATGATCTTTGGTAACAAAATAGACATTTATGTTATCTTAGCATTAGGCTATAAATCTTTTGCATACTTTTTATATTTTAGATGCAATTTAAAGGAATCTTGAAATTTTAGGGCCTGGGCTTTTTAAGTAAATGTCTGTATTATTTAATTAAATTGACTTTTTCTGGTGAGAAAACTTACTAAAGCATACTATTATAATGGCATTGTTTTAACTTTTATAACATTTAAGGAAATCTTTGATTATGTGAAATTTACTTCAGCTTTTATCTTGTTTTCTGTAAACCTAAGGGACCTTTTTGCTTGTCACCTTTAACACCTTTAAAGTTGCAATTTTAAGGAGGCAGATGTGTAACTTTTTGGTTCTGGAACTGGAAGAGTCCATTTTTACTAGGTTAAGCAGATTTGTGTTCAAATTTATAAACTTTAAAATGGCCTTTTTAAATGCTTTTTGTTACATGTATTGAAAGTTTTTGTCATATTAAACATTGTTTTTGTAACAATTTTAGTATTTTATGCATACTTAAGCTGTAAAACCTGTTTTTAAACTGGAAGTAACCATTTATGTAATAGGTAAGACAGGTAGCATTCTTGGGTATATAAGGGGCTGTTTTGGGTTTTTCTTCACTTCTTGGATTATTTTATTCTGTGCTTAATTCTCTCTCGACTATAAAGTGAAAATTCCAAAGGATTTAATTAATTATTTATTTTCTTACTTTTGGACTTAGAACTTTTTCGCATCTGAACATTTTCTTAGAATTTTGTCTAAGTCCGCAAACATTTTAACTTAGTCATTTTTGCATAGTAATATTTTACTCTGAAATTGTCTAAGTCTGCAAAACTTTTTAACTTAGTTATTTTTGCAACTGTTTATTTTCTTAGAAATTTACCAAGTTGTCATTATTGCAAGAACTTAGTATTTTCTGTCTTTAGCTTTTTGAGAAATTAATTTTTTGGCTTAATTCTAAATTAACCTTTCCAAGAGTCATGAATAGATTATGAAACTTAAATTGCAATTTACTGTCTCTCTACTTTTGTAATTTTGGTTGCATAATTTGTCATTATTGTTGTTTACATGTTTGCTTTGACAATGCTTTTGATGAACAAGAAAAATTATTAAAACTATATTTGTGAACTTCATTTCCTTGTTGTGTGGTCATTTTTAAGGGCTTAACAAGCAAGGGTTAGACTTATAATTTCTATGAGTTTAAGCCTGGCTTGTTAGAAGAGGAATTTCGGACTTATCCTCAAACTCTTTCATGAAGATTTGGTCATCATTATTGACATTCTAAAACAAAGTCCGTGGTGTCGGCAATCCTGATAGAATCAATTTACCCAACATTTGAGGTAAAACCGCAAAAGTGCATACCGTGTCTGAATAAAACCCCTCAACTGCGCCTTAAAGATCATGAGTCTCAAAACCGTCTTCAGGTTTAGAGGCGCAGCCTGCTAATCTTCGCCGGAGTTTAAAAGACAGGCTCCAGCCAATTTTGGCAAGGTTTATTGCAAAAGTATAAAAAGTAGCCTCGGCTCTGAACACTTAAATCAGTCTTCAGTTCTCGAGGTGCAGCCAGCTAATCTTTTCCGGAGCTTGAAGCGCAGGCTCCTGTCAATTTTAGCCAGGTTTACAACAATAGGCGAAAACATAGGCGCAGTACTGCTGTAACTGCGAAGCTGATCAGCGCCTTTGTTTTCGCTACACGGATAGTGCAATTCCTCTTCTTTCTAAATCCAAAAGTTCCAGCCCCTAACCATCTTCTGTGACTGTATAGCTTAGTTACTGTCTGACCTGGCCGGAACCCAAATTGTTGGTTTTCTTCTCACACACAGGTTCATATATGTAATTTGAGCGTATACTATCCATGTTTCAGGTGGTAGCTAGAGGCATGGTGGCGAGGGGTGAGGGAGGAGCAATCGTCAATATCTCCAGTATGACAACCAATGTCGCATTTAAAGACCACACCTCTTATACTTCATCTAAAGGAGCAGTTGATGCCTTGACTAAAATCATGGCTCTAGAGCTTGGACCTCAACAGGTAAAATGAAATTCTACTTTGACATGTCATGTCACACATGTACTAGTAATATGGTGGCCGTCGAAAATGTCGGAGATAATATTAAGCAGAAAGGCTCATTTGGGGTGACTTTTAAAAGCTAAAAAATAAGCATCGCTATAATGTTAGTGCACCATCATGCTTGATCACAAGTTATAACGCTAAACTTTTAAAAAATGAACTTGAATGCTAGCTGGGGTACGTTTTGTTTTTTTTTTTTTTTTTGTTTTTTTTTTTTTTTTTTTTCGGTGAAACGTTTTTTAAAAAGAATCAACACTTACATTACGTTCAAAACGCACGATGTAAATTATGACTGTTCAAACAAAACATCTCGAGCTAGAGTTGAACACCAATTAAAAACCAGTGAGGGACGACGTATGTATAATTAAAATTGTATTTCTATCAATCATTTTCAGATTCGTGTCAACGCCATTCACCCGACCATAGTTCTGACAACGATGGGAAGAATAGCCTGGGAGGATCCAAAGAAACACAACAAGTACCTCGTCAGAACACCGATGGGGCACTTTGCAGGTACAACTGTAATATAGGAGAAAATGATATTACCATATTCGTTCTATTTGGCACATTGTGCGCTTAAGTTTCTTACTATATTCCTTCTATTTGGCACACTGTGCGCTTAAGTTTCAAATTCGACTCCAAAATGCTCAATAAATTTTCTTTTTTAATTAGCGCAATTATTGTAATATAATAATACGCTCAAGTGAAAGAAAACTACAGTAATGGTAAACCCTTTACACCAAGTTAACTTGTAGTTGGCCAGCTTCGGGCTAGAGACAGACTTCAAAATTAACGAAGTTCACACTGTTGTTATATTGAGTGAACAATAGCCACCTATTGGGGGAAATAGCTGCTCATTCGGCTTACTATATGTTTTCATGGTATAAGTGCCTGATTGTTGATTTGGTTTTTTCCCACCTCGGTTTTTAGAGTGGGAATCTGTAAAGTGTTTCTGATTGCGCTTGTTCCTGATAGTTGCCTACTTGTACCTTTTTAGTCTAAGATTTTGTTTTTGTATACCTATCTGCTACTATCTGCTATTTTCAGAGCCCGAAGATGTAGCGGATGGCTGCGTGTTTCTCCTTAGTGATATGGCCAAAATGATCAACGGAACCATTCTACATATTGATGGGGGACTAACTTGTAACTAGAAATCAGCAATAAAACGAATTGATATATTATTCTTCTTACGTCCTTTTGTGTTTTGTCTATACTGAAAACATATTTGCTTTTCCTCCATATCTGAAATTAACTTCTTTTCTGCAAAGATTTTGGTTCTGTTACACAGTAAATTCCAAGTGCAATGGAATATTAATCCAATTCGCAGAAGGAAAAAGAAATAATTGTTTTATGAAACGACATACTCATTCACCAAAACAGCAATTTAAATTTTAATCAAAATTGGAATTAGTAAATTAAAAGAAACATCTAAACTACTAGGCCCAGTTTTATTCTGCACTTTTTTATTTACAATTACTTATAGGATTTGGAATATTATATCTGATAGATCTACCAGAAAGGTTAATAATATTTATGGCAATGATTTCATTAATTTGGGAAGAACATGTTTTGCTGTCTCTGTCACTTATTAAATACCTTTTCAAGAATGAAATACAAATGATATTGACGTCCAAAAACAGAATGCATTATTTGCAGGCTCAAAAACTACACAAGACATAGAGATTCGTTTATGGACGGATGTCACTAAATTAAATGCAAAACTGTTTGATAAAATTGCATCCATTTGATCACCAATGGTCACTCATCTATTTTTCAAGTTCAAAACGTACAAAAATGTCCCACAATTCTTGCTGTTTCATCTTTTAGCATGTCTTCAAGATCTGTTTTTACTTTGAAATACTGTTGCAAAGAAAAGTCCTCTCACCACATGACCAAACTTTAGTTCTAATGTCTTTCTGTGTCAAGCAGCATCAAGTATGCATTAATATGTACAGCTAAATGTTCCTAAAGCAAACATTGTCAAATGGGCTTCTTGCATAAGAAAACACATAAGAAATAAAGAGAAAAATCATTGTCTGTTTTTTTGCAATTTTCCACCACACCGTCTGCGTTTGCAATTTTCCACCACACTACATGTACTCAGATGGAATGTCTACGTTTAACTTTCAAATGCACCCCGTCTTTCGGTACTATGGCACCCCTGGCAACCAGCCTCAAGGATTCCTGGAACATAATAATATAAAAAGTTTTCAAATGGAAAATTCATTTCATAAGCAAACGAAATGCGACAATTAAGATAAAAAGTGATGGTAGTTTTGTTTGTCAATCCTTGTATGTAAATAAACAGACACCCGCATTTAACCCACATAAGATTGGGGTCCCGTTTGTGGGACAAAGGTAAACAGAATAGCCCACGATGTGACGTGGTAGAAGAACGTTATTCTGTTCGTTTAAGGTAGTATTTGCAAATTTAAAAAAAAAAAAAATAAAATCACTTCTGATGAAAATGGACTCTGCCAAATCATAATGATGGGCAAACCTATAATTAGCCATATATATGAGCCACCTCGTGGGAAAACCAACAATGTGGTTTCCGACCAGGTCTGACACAAACCGGCCTGTACAGCTATAAAAGCAGGCTAGAAGCTTGAAATTTCGGATTTAGGTAGAAGAGGAATTGTACTATCCGAGAAGCGAAAACAAAGGCGCTGATCAGCTTCGCGGTTACCGCGAAGCTTATCTGCGTCTTTGTTTTCGCAAATGCAGATTGTTGGTTTTCCCACGAGGCGGCCCATATGTTAAAATTTTGTACAACTTGCCTCTGATTCCGGACTTTTCGAGAAATTAAAATGTTGTAAGATTCTTGCCATGGCCACTTTCATTTCCATCTCGGCGAACCTTTGTCCGATACAAGACCGGGGACCAGCGCCAAAGGGGAGATAACTGTAGGGGTAAATATGGGGTTTGTTCTCGGCAGAAAACCTGGAAATTAGATGGAAATAATTTCTAAAGTTGCAAAATGCAATATAATGCACTAAATATTTACATGCTAATCTGTAAGAAAAATTTGAATGCAAATTCAACTGCGCCGACTTACTATTTTAGTAAAATACTTCTTTGCCAAAAGTCTTGCAAAATAACACAAATAATATAGTATTTGCAAATGTACATGTATGTTAAAATGTTCAAGAATCACTGGATGGTTTCTCAAAATCAACATGAGTTTTGGAAATATGTTTGTTTTAATTAATATTTTATTTAGATTACAGCATTTAAATAGCATTTCGAAAACACGCCCACGCATACAGATATTTTTTTTTTTAGATGTAAAATTGGAAAATTTCATCAGAAAAAAAATTGATATCTTTATATTTTTGCTCGAAACCTGCATTGTTGGTATGTATGTTTTTAAGCGGGATTCACTATTTAAAAGCGGGGTTTACGGGGGTATATACATTTCACGGACACGTTTTCCTGGTGGTGCCAGTTTTTCAGTATGCTTTGCCATGATAGTAATTCTAAGAAACAATAATACCTTTCTGGATTGAAGTTTTCAGGATCAGCCCAATATTCTTCATCCCTATGGAGCGACCAGACATTGGCCTGTATGCACATCCCAGCTGGTATGGTTATACCCTTGTAGGTTCTAGGTTTGGCAGCTTTTCGGGTTACTATCCTGTAAAAGATTTTCGCATCGATATTATGCAGACTGACCGTACTTTTTCAATAAGGCATGCGTTGTGTTTTAAGGTCTGAGGGTATATGATAAAATGCTACCAATAATTGTTTATTATCATATTTTATCGGCGTTATAGTTTTCTCTTTCCGAAAACCGTGATAAAACATTCTATAGACAAGGTTTTATAATCAAATTAAATTGCTGTAATTATTTTTTTTTAATAAACCAGTCATTGGACTCTAATCACAGTTGTGTCTCTTAACCGTTAACGAACTGGATTTTTCGAAACTGATTCACATCTAACTTGAAGTGGTCAAACTATGGACTACAACTGATCACTGGAAGGATAACATGTCCGTGACATGTATACCCCCTTGAACCCCACCTTTACATAGCAAAACTGGGGTATGGAGGGTTATACCTAATTTTCTTATTTTTGCTCCAAAAGATAGATTGTGGGTAATCGTTAGAACAGCCTCGCGGAGGCGGTTCTAACGTGTACCGACAATCTATGTTTTGATCAAAAATATTAAAAATGTCACTGTGACAATATTTCAAACGAAATTTTCAATTTTTACAGCTGGAAAAAAATCTCTGTATATTGCATGGGCAAGTTTTTGTAAAGCAGTATAACTTACATGGAAGCTGTAGGATACAGTCGGCAAACTTCATCAATGACCATGTCAAAATACGGCAGTTTATGCACATTCTCATACGTTACTTCTTTGCCTTTGATCACCTCGTCTATTTCATTACACAATTTAAACTGCACCAGGTCGTTGTTGGCGAGCACGTGCGTCAGGAACGCAAGAACTGCTGATGTAGTCTCATAACCAGCCAATAGGAATGTTAGACTCTGCGCGACTATTTCCCTCTCTGTCATTGGTTGAACATGTTTTGATTTGTTTACCTCTGGGAACACCATAAGCTGAACAAGGTCCGGAGCAATATCTTCGGTCTGAAAAATCGTCAGTATCGAACTATATACATTTGAACCAACGTTTGTTGTCACAAGTTGAATCACTTCTGATGAACAAGTTTTCAACCACCGCGGACGCTCTTCACCTTTAAAGGTACAGTACAGTTGTCGCGATGCTTTGAGCGTACGCGCATTTGCGCGTTGCGCGTGGTTGCGCGTAGGGGATTATCTTTACTCGCGAGTCACTCGCGAGTCACTCGCAAACTTCGCGCAATCTTGCGCGATCATCTCGCAAACGCGCAAAACCATTTTTCAAACACGCGCGATGTGAATCAGATATGCGCGATTTATCCAATTTAAACAATCTTGCTCGTAAGGTGTGTTGTAAAAATGTTTCATGTTGAATTTTCATGCTCGCCTGATGTCAACATGTATGTCAAATTTGATTGCATCGATTACTGTCTGGTCCCTCCAAGTATTCATACTTAATACACGTAAATATGCTTCGTACAAAGGCAGTATAAAGCGACTAGGCTAGAGATACATGTACATGTAGAATATTCGTCTGACCCGAAGGAAAATTGATACACTGTATATTTTCTATCTAAATAATGAGAAGAAAATAGTGTAAACAGAAGGTCTGCGGTGTGCCCCGTCACGTACCTTAGCTATCCCAAATACACGTATGGAGAAGCATTTTTCTATTAAACCAAGCATTCTTTTTCTCAGTCTTGGTAATTAAACAGATACAAGTAGGCAATAATCAGGAAAAGGCGCAATCAGAAAGAAATTCTTACTCCAAAAACCGAGATGGGAAAAAACAAAATGACAATTAGGTACTTTATACTTAGAGAACATATTGTAAGCCGAGTGAGCAGCTACTTCCCAATAGGCGGCCCCTCAGTTACCCGAACTTAACTTAACATCACGAAAACATTTCAGTGTAATGTATACTCACTTGAACCCCAATTTTCTAATAGCAAAACTGGAATATACATTGTAAAATGCCTAATTTTCTTTTTTTTTTTCTCCAAAACATAGATCGCGGGTATTCGTTAGAACCGCCTCGCCTCGCGGAGGCGGTTCTAACGTGTACCCACGTTCTGTGTTTTGAGCAAAAATAAGAAAAGTAAACAAAATCTACAGAAATTTTTCAATTTTTGCAACTTTGGAAAATCAGTATATTACATGGGCATGTTTTCGTAATTACTATAAAAAACTAGCATAAATTAGTTACATTGTAGTTGTTCGGTTCTCGTGGTGAATCTCTAAACACCATTGAATTAAAAACCCAAAAACATAAACAGTATGTCGTGTATGTATATTTATATGCAGCTGTAAAACCAAATTGTTGCAAAATAAACCTGTGATATTTTGATTTGTGGTTTTACGTCCCGATTAACAATTTCAGTTACACGAAAAACAAAAATTATAAAAAACAGGAAAATAAATAAAACTCCAGCAAGTTTATATGCGAATACTAGTCTAAACTTTTTGCGCGCATGCAATTTTACGCGTTGGGTTGTGGTTTAATTTACGTAGATGATGGTAAAAATAAGATAAGCAAGATGAGCATCAATCATTTTTTTCATTTGATAAAAATGACTTGTTTTGCTTCAAACAATTTTGCTGATTGACTAACACCAACTCACTGTCATAGCCTGGCTAATTGGCTAGGATGTACTTCACAGTGAACAAGCTAATTGATTAATTTGTTTTTTATGTCCGAAATAGCCCCAAACATAAAGGACTGTCCGAAATAGTCCCAAACATAAAGGACAAAATAGTTGATTAATAGCCAAACGTACATATAGTTATAGTCAAATTGAGCGTCATTTACAAAAAAGCGTTGAAACTAAGCAAAAAAGTAGTAATTTACAAATACTTTTTATAAGTACGTGTACTTGAATGTTATAGTGCAATGAATCACGTCGCGCATCGCGCAATGATCCATGCGCGATGCGCGACGAACCAAAAAAACTGCGCGTCACTCGCAAACTGTATTACGTAAAACTTGCGCGTCACTCGCGAGTCGACGCGCGAGTCACTTGCAAAACGTTTTTAGAAGGGATTAAATTTTTTTGCGCGTTGCGCGATCGCTCAAAGCGTTGCGACAACTGTACTGTATTGTCACGTAACACCGTCGATCTATTTTGAATGACATTTCAGATCACTTAAATCATTGCGGTAGCCATTTTTTTCCTGATTTTATAATGTTATTAGAATGATTCGAAGAAAGTGAAGTAGCAAATAATGTTGTTTGAGGTAACCCAAGTTCTAGATTAACAACAAAGGTGGTAAGGACGGACGATTTCTATCATTCAAAAAGGAATCAAATATGATTTTCCATTCATTAACATTCGCTAGGTCCCTCAGGGAGTGTTGATAACCGAGGACGTAGCCCGAGGTTTTCAACACTCCCTGAGGGACCTAGCGAATGTTAATGAATGACAAAATCATTTTTGATCGTTATTATTGCATAACTTCTGCAGAAACGAAAGAAATAAAAGGTGTACTATATTTTACAGCCCCATCACATTTTCATACGCGTGAAAGCTTTCGTTTTTATGCTTGTTCCGGGCGGACTTCAGTTTCTCATTATTAATACGTACTTTGCGTGGCGCCCGGTAAAGAGCATATGTATAACAGCACGTGCGTGCGTTAAAATGGTTGTTAATATCGTGTGACACGGGTCACTTTATGCAATAATACGCGTTAAGTAAATTCTTTGACGTAACGCTGAATCGGAATTCTGCTAATTAAAATTAAGATGACAGTTACACTAACCCCCATTTCTTTCCTGATCTTGACCACTTCTTTCATCTGCCCCCTCAACCACATGACAGGGTTCATCCCAAACAGAAACACGAGATTCTTCAGGTAGAAGACAACATTCGACAAAAATGGTAGCAACACTGAAACATTGTATGGTGAAACGTCATCTTAATTACTGTAATAGATTTTTTTTTGCATTGAACACGTCTCTCAGTACCCAGCAAATGAGCGATCTGAGTAAAAAGTATTATAGAAAAAGCAACTTGTTTATTTTTTCTGTCCTCTTTCCAACAAAAATAGAGGAGCTCTATTTGTTATTTGTCAGGGACAGAAAATCAAGTTACCCACTTGATAAAATCAGATTATCGGTACCTTAGCTGTTTATTCAAAATAACATCGTTTCACATTACAACGATGACAATACTTACTGACTAACGGTTGAATAAACGTTGTTGCCAGACCGCTGAACAGAATTCTGATATTCTTTAGGAACGGGTCGTCTTTGTCTGTTTGTGCGTTCGTCTGAAGCCCAAAGGCACACCTTCCAATGACATCGAGTGTCAGGGATTGATACATACTGTGATTAAAAAAGAATGAAACGTTTTTGTATCACACTCTGCATGCCAAATATCAATATTTGACCAACGCCGGAGTGAAACAGCTAACTCCGAGGCAATAGCCAACGCCTGAGGAATATGACGACAGTGTTTCTTGAAAACTTGCAAAAATCAAGTAAAAATGCGCCTTTACTCATGTTTCGCTTATAATTATACCTTTATTTCATGTTAAACAAGTGTTCCACATTGGTTTCATGTGAGACCATGTCCGTATATTTGATTAAAGTAAGCACAATGTACTTTACACAACTATCAACATAAATCAGTCAATATGTTTGTTTCTGTAAGCAGATTTGTAATCGACCGTGCACAGATAAAAGCAACAACCACTTACAGTCCAAATTTAAACAATAAAGCGCCCTTATATAGTATTTTTTTTTTGTCATTTTGCATCATTTAAACGGGCCATTGTTTTAAGTGACAAAATGAGGGTAACGTCTACGCCGGAGTATGATACGATCGCCGCCGGAGGAACGGATTGAATGGGTTCGACCAACGATGAGGCATATTTGTGTTTAAAAGCTCTGGCGTCCAGTGTTCGAAGAAATAAAGTTTAATTTCACCGCTAATACGACATGTGATTCATAATCTTTAAAGAAAAACAAAGAAAAGACAATAAGATTGTGCATATCGAACGTACAGTCAACTGCTGGCCTGTACTGAAGGATAGTTTCCATTGATTTGCACTTCTTCAAGAGGTACATGTAGACAAGCTAATAAATGATTGACTTGTTTATGCACTTGTGAATAATTATGGAAGAAACAATGTATATCTGATATTAACAGAACCGAAACACGCTTGTTTTTGGTATATTTTGAACATTTTCAAGCATTTAATTAACAGACATGAGGGAAATGAGGTAACGTTAACGCCAGAGTAAGCTTTGACTGCAGCCGGAGGAAATGTTAGAGAAGAACTAAGACGAACTACGACACCCGAGTTTGTTCTCAAAGTTTGATGGTCTTTTTTTAATCAAGAAATCATATTTACTTTCACCCTATACTGTAATGCCTATGATCAACTACAATACGCTTACCTTGTGGCGTGGGATCGCGCGCGCACGTTTCAGTTACACATGAAATTGAGGACATCTTGTTACACATAATTGTCTCAAATTCGTAGTGTATCATAAGCAAAAAAATATTTCTGTACAAGAAGATACAAACTGAGTATATGAGTTTTAAGTGAAACAGTTTGAATAGTGAATATGAGTTATAAATTCTAGCGTGAATAGACAAGGAAAAGTTTTGACTTTAGAGAATTGCTGACTTCTTAATCAATTTTGACAGTCAAAACCAGAAAACCGTGCATGTTGTCTTGTATTTTATATGTTCCAGGCAAAGTATTGTAACATTTTGTAAATTTTATGTGGAAGCAAGACCATCTTACCACACTAACTTATCATAACAAATACACGATCCCCATGCTCTATAAAATATTTCATAGGTTTGTTGATAACCCTTCACACGCTGGTCCTCAGGCGTTGGCTATTGCCTCGGAGTTAGCTATTTCACTCCGGCGTTGGTCAAATATCGATAATTGGCATGCAGAGTGTGGTATTGGTATGTATGACCAAGTACTGTCATTTCACTCATTGTGTTTCAAATTACAAAAAAAAGTGTAAAGTTGCTCTACATTCAGATATCCAACACAACATTAAATTAACACTTTAAAGCACTGTCATTTAAGAACAGAAAATGTAGCAAACATTCCCCATTATCACATTTCAATATTAATCCCTGTTTGGAACATTAACTAAAACGGATCAAAATCATTCAACGTATCGTAGAGCGCTAAAATGGTACAGAGCACTACTGACTGTACTGTACCTGTAAATCAAAGCAGAGTTGAATTCTCTCACATTTCTAAATTTAGGTGGGTGGCAATGATTGATTGAAATCAATCGGAATGCGGTGGCTCGAGAGCTAAATTCGTAAAGAACAGCGCAGACGATACTGTACCTGTACACATCGCAGAGTTTATCTTTCTCGCACTCCTCCTCTGTGTTGTCTACGAGATGGTCTACACTCTTGTTGATTGTTCCAAACATCTGCCGGAGTTTGCCGGAACTGAACGCCGGGGTCAAGGTCATTCTGCTTCGTTTCCATTGGTCACCGTTCTCCAGAAAGAGTCCAAGTGATTTCTTAGGTGCTAACGGGAAGGGCTGCAAATAAACAAATCGTGATTTGGCCATAACCACTTGCGTACATGTGATCGTGATCCCAACCAGAATAAGTGATAGCTTTTTCCAGAAGCTAATCTCCAGATATAAAACTGTGCCTGCCTGTTATAATGTTATTAGATTAAATAGTTGCTACTAGTAAGTGTCAACTCTACAAGGCTACAGAAACTGCACCTACACGTATGTAAGTTGGACGCAATCCTTTCAAACGTGGAGGACGCTATCGCTATTACTTGTATTCCATTTGCACGAAAGTGAGACTAGTCCTCGTTTTCGCAACATTACTTGCAATTGGCTGAAAGCCTACCATAGTCGATTCTAAAACTGGGCATAACAATTATTTTTTGTCACAATGTACTTTTTAAATTAGTTTCAATTCGAATTCCTTACCTTTCTGCTTCTGAAGTTGTCGAAATCTTTTACCAGAATCTGCTTTAATATATCCGGATCTGAGATGGCAATGACAGGGGTCCATCCCTCGAAATAACTGAAACCACAACCATTCGAGCGTAATAAAAGTCACTCCTGATTTGTCTGAAGCTTTATTCTTTACATCAGCCAGAGTACATAGACCTATGCTTCACATGACACTTAAGGTGCTGTCACACCTTCGCGTATATGAGCGACGTCTCGCTCGCGTATCTATGAGAATTTCGATACATATTATATGGTTTTAACATATTTATTCATTATAAACACACCATTATATACCTATAATGCAAAAAAAAAATAAAAATAAACAGTGGGATTCTGAAAGAAGCCATAGGCTTATACGAATTTGTCTCCCGATGACATAAACATGATAAATAGCTGATTATAACATATATTTTATCGATAAAACCAATATATCTACCTGTTAACACATATAAGAAACTTTCTTATATGTGTTAACAGGAAGATATATTGGTTTTATCGATAAAATATATGTTAGAGAGATTCAGAGAGAGAGAGAGAGAGAGAGAGAGAGAGAGAGAGCATTGTTCAGCTAACTGTGTATTTGTATTGAAGCTTAACGTCCCATTCAACATTTTTTCAGTCATGTCAGGACGGAGCCAACGCTTCCTGGGTTTAACCAGTACTGTAGGGAGCTAATGTGTCTTGCTCAAAGACACAACACGGTGCCGCTTGTGGGGATCGAAACCAGGACCTCTCGATTCGGAGTCAGATGCTCTCGCGCTCCCTAGTCAAATTCTAACACCATACTCACCCAAACACTCTTCCATGTTCTTTTCCCCATACTACCATAGATTGAAGGTGGCCCTAACAAAATGAGTGAAGTTTGTACTAGTAACCCAAATTTTACATCATGAAAAGAAATTAAATATAACGAGGAAAAACAAGGACTGATCACACCTGTTTCACTGTAATGCTATTTTCATACTTAATTAATGTTCTTGTTTATTTGTTTCCATAATGTGCTGGTCAATTATACAAAATTAAGTCAAAAAGGAATATCCCCGGGAGCTAATTGGACCTACCTTGCACCCCCCTGGACAATTTTCATTGGTGCCAACTCGTTTATTGGGACCCCAGAAATGCAAAAAAAAAATTGTCCTTGTTTGCACTATGAAAAAATGCATGGTTTCCATGGCAACCGTTATTGTGATTCTTGACCATGGAGGTGTACATACATAGTTGGTCATTTCTCCATTATTACTTATCTAGACCACTGAACTTGGTCTCATTTTAAAGCTTAGATATTGCCCTTTCATCCTATGGTAAGTAATGCAAGATATCTAATTTGCATATTCATGAAATTTAATGAAAACATTTAAAAAAAATGACAGGAAAATCATTAAAATCCATAATTAAACTAATTTGAGACCCAAGCTATCATCGTGACACTTTGTTATTGTTTCTGAACCAGTAATATCATATGACAAATTAATTGATGGCATGGGCCTAAATGAAAAATGATCTCATTTGCATATGCATGAATATTAATAAAAAAAATGTTGAAAATCGAGGAAAAACGAGGGGTAAAACTATAGCCATAGCGAGGTTTTGGGTGGGTTATATGAGCTATATTGTATCCCTGAAACCAATTTTCATGGCTGCCAGTGTGGTCATTCAGAGGGACTCCCTTAATGCCATAAAATATTGTCCTCAACAATGAACACATTTGCATGATGTAAAATTGCATAGTTTCCACACCCACCCCTAGTGTGATTCTAAAGAATAGGGTTACTCACAAAAATATTCATATACCAAGTTTTTAAATTTTCACTTTTAATGAAGTTTTCATTAAAATTCAGGAAATTGACAATAAGATCGTTCTTATTTGAGACTTTAGGGTAAAAGAACATTGCCATATTTGATACTTCTTTCATCATCCTAAAAAGTCTCCCCGTACATCATCCATAGTGCAGATTATATTTTTCTTTTAATCCTTTGGGATCAGTGAATATATTTGGAGTAGTTCAAATATATTGTACGTTAAGAATCATCTTCTTGACAGTGTTTTTATTATCTGGCCCCTTTGGGAATACGAGTCTTTGATTTAGACTACTCAGATGGAAATTCTGGAAATTGCAGCAAAAATGTCTGGCTTTCGCTGCCAGTTTTTGTAAGGGGTCACTGATGAAGGTTCGTGACCCGAAATTGTACAATATGGCCCATTTTCTCGCTTTAAATGTTTTACTGCATCCAAAGGATCTAACAATTATTTTTATTTATTAGCAGCTATGGTACAATTGATTTTGTATGTATACCACCTATTTTATCCAAGATTTTTCTCCGATTTCTTGTGTGTTTTATTCAGTTTCATGAATAAATAAAATCAGTGATTTGAATAAAAGGTATTAAGGTTAAATGGCTAACTCCTTGTATCATTATCAGACCAATTATGGTATTCTTGAGCATGCTATTGTTGGTATATGAATATTTCGTGAGTACAGCCTATTTTTTAGAATCACACTAGTGGTGGGTGTGGAAATTACATGTACATGTAACTTTACATCATGTAAATGTGTTCAATGTTGAGGACAATACTTTATGGCATTAAGGTGGTCCCTCTGACCACACTGGCAGCCAAGAAAATTGGTTTAGGGATACAAATCTTATAACCCATCCAAAACCTTGCATTACTTACCATAGGATGAAAGGGCAATGTCCAAGCTTTAAAATGAGACCAAGTCCAGTGGTCCAGGATAAGTTTTAATAGTGGCGATATGACAAATTTTGTATGTACACCTCCATGCTCCAGAATCACGTTGACGGTTGTCATGGAAACCGTGCATATTTTCGTAGTGCAAACAAGTTTTTCTTTGATGACAAAAATTCTTTGCATTTCTGGGGTCCAAATAAACGATTTGGGTGCAAGGTATGACGAATTAGCTCCCGGGGTAGAATGGTCACATATGGGAAGATAGCAACTACCATTTTATGCCTAATACAGAAACTTCAAGGTACCACATATGTTATAGAATCTTTTCAGGAAAGACATGCAAGTATGTTTCATATTTTTAAGAAAAACATTCGTTGATTTTACCTGTCTAACAATCTGCATCAGGTTTCCCGAGACATAACTGGGCCGGGGACCGGGGATGCCCAGTCTTCGGAACACCGAGAAATGCCACCGTAGATAGCTAAAATGTTAGTAAGTTTTCATATTACATCAGGAAAACATGTCCATGAAATCTATACCCCCCCTCATACCCCACTTTTATATGCAAAAGTCGGGAATGCAGGGGTATACCTATTTTTCTTATTTTTGCTCCAAAACATAGATTGTGGGTACTCGTAAGGCGGTTCTAACGTGTACCCACAATCTATGTTTTGAGCAAAAATAACGTGTACCCACAATCTATGTTTTGAGCAAAAATATGAAAAATATCATTTTTTTTAGCTGAAAATTTTCATTTTTTACAGCTTAAAAAAAAAAGATATTTTTATTGCATGGGCAACTTAGTTTTTTGTAATGTAAGTTGGAGGCGCTCTGAGTTATAGTGAGTTATCACGTACGTCATGATGATGTACGTATATACATGATATAGGTACCTCAGATTTTGAAAAGATTTATGTCAAATGCTTTAGTTTATATATAATATAAGTTTGCTGTTAGTCCATATTTCATGATAATTGCATTCGTTGTTTTTATATAAAGTTGTTTTTTCTCGTTCGTCTCTCACTAATGAGAAAGACCATCATTATTTCTTGAATAATGGTGAGTTTGATGGCTGACTAGGCCATTCCAAACTTTTTTTTTCTCTCTCGATAATTGTAAAATATCAAATCTTATAAGGATACCGAAAAATCTATCTCTTTAAAAACATTCCTTAATTCTATTCAACGTTTTTCATTACCGTCATTATTAAATTGCTATATTCATCATGAAGTAAGAATGTCTTTATCTACTTACAGTATGACCAAAAATATCACAAAACTCAATAAAATCATCCAAATATCCATATGAATTTCTTGAAACAACTACATTTCACATACGTTATGTTTAAACATAAATAGGGTTAACAGTTGTCCCTTTTTGTTTAAAATCTCAAGGGCGCATGCGCGTTTACAGCAGCCAAGGCAACTGCCCTTAAATGAATTTGTTGAAACAGTTGAGCCGCCTCGCGGGAAAACCAACGATGTGGTTTCCGACCAGGTCCGACACAAACCGAACTGCACAGTAACAGAAGACAGCTAGAAGCATGAAATTTCGTATTTAGGAAGTAGAGGGATTGTACTATCCGTGCAGCGAAAAGAAAGGCGCTGATCAGCTTCGCACTTACTGCGAAGCTGATCTGCGCCTTTGTTTTTGCCTAAGCAGATTGTTGGTTTTCCCATGTGGCGGCTCATTTCTAGGTCCAACATCAAGTAAGCACGCCCTTGTTATCCAGATTTAGCATAGTAGAAACTGAGATTAACTTTCAAGTGTAATCAGTTTAAAAATTACATGTACAGTATGTACCTCTAAAACTAGCTTTTTGGTACTCAATAACCGCTTTAATTCAATTCCTTTTGTTTTGCCTTTAAGAAAAATGCGATTTTGATTCTGAAACTTTCAGATTTGGGTATGTAATTTATGCATGGGCATGTTAACGTAATTCCTTGTGCAAAACTGTAATTTTGATTTTGAAAACAAGGGTTTAATGACCCTTGAACAACCAAGTCCCCATCCCAAAACTAAGGATAAGAGAACGGAAATAGACCCTGGGCCCTCTCGAAACGGATTTTTCTATTGTTTTATCACAAATTATCGGTTGAAATGCACTTAAAATTATATAATTTTGACCAATATTGAGATACCCAAATCCGCAAATTTCCACTTTTAGAAACATGATGATAAAATGCTTCAGAAATGATAAACTAATTTAGAACAACTCTATATGTCACCAGTCTTCACCGCCTAGCCGTATTCGGATTGTGCACGATGCAATGCATTAAGTCCAAAGCAGCATACCTGTGTACATCATATTGTAACAAGGGTTAAGAGTCCTTAACCCTTTTTCGCTTGTAAACGTATATGAAACGAAATACAACGAAAAGATAAAATAAATAAAATCGAGCAAAATAGAAAAAAAAAAAACAAAAAAAAAAAAAAAACGTAAAATCACTATTGACAAAAGTTTGGATATTAATAAATGCTGAATTAGTCAAGTTTGAAAACAGCTGATAGCAACAAACGTACATGTACCAAGTATCGTCATAAAAGCCTCATGCGGGGAAAATGTCCGAAGGTTAAATACATCAACAATCGGCTCACGCGAATAGCAAGTGCGCATGCATAATATCACGATTAATCAATCGAAGCTTATTTTGAGTCAAGATCCGGTTAGCTGTTTGGAAAACTCAATATATAAACAGATTCTGAATTTGCTATTCCGTGTTTTACAGTAGTGTAACAAGCGTTTTCATTATTCTTGATCCAGTTTAACCTCCCTTTCGTGATTGCATTATTTATGTTAAGACGAGCTGGTCATCAGCTGCGGCGAACACGGGACTTCTTCAGTGTAAGATCATCGTTCATACCGGTGTTCCTCATTTTTCATACCAGCGGACCATAACTAAGATGTCCCATATGTGATCTTAGTGGGGCCCAACCCATGAATTGGTTGAGTAAGAGTTGGTTGAAGGATTGTTTATTGCCCAATTCAGCAAGTCATTTTGGGACAGTGCCAGCGTTTCCCCGAGTTTAAAAGTTTTTTGCTTGAAAATACACAACACGGTGAAAATCAGGGCCGGAGTCAGAGGGTTTATGTGAACGGGGTGGGGGCACTCACGTTTGATTTTATAAGAACGAGCGAGTGACTTAAAAGCGAGAAAACTTGAAAAAATTTATGCGAAAACTGCGAAAAAATGAAATAGGATACATGCTTCCAGGGACAACTCTATGGAGAATATTGCTAACTAAAACCTGCTAATTTTCATAGCACATTTGGGTTGAAATTATTTGGAAAAGGCACATACATGTACGTATTTGTCCGCTTGGCATTCTTGGAACGTGCGAGCGAGGGAAATTTGGCAAAAAAGAAGCTGTTCTACAGGTTTCTACATGTTTCTACAGGTCATTTTGGAGAGAATTTTACAAATAAAACCTGCTTATTTATCACTTCGTAACTTTACTTTTTTTTTTTAATTTTTGAGATATTTTTACATCACAAACGGTGTGAGGTAGTATAATTCTTTTTCTTCAACATGGTGTCTCCCCGCCCAGTTAGGGTGTATAAAATCTTATCTATATCTGCAGTCAAAACTCAAATATGTTGCTTAGGAAGGAAGTTATTGCCAAAAAAATGCGTGTCTGTAGATACAAGCGTTTTTACATACAGAAAGTGGACAAAAGTAATCGTCCCGTTTGGAAACACCACAGGCGTTCGTGTATTCTCATATTTACAGAAAAAATATCCTGCCGTTTCTGGTCACATTATGAAAACTTGCCCATGCAATAAACAGAGATTTTTGAGCTTTAAAAGTTGAAAATTTTCAGCTGAAAAATGTTGATAGTTTTCTAATTTTTGCTCAAAACATAGATTGTGGGTACACGTTAAAACCGCCTCGCCGAGGCGGTTCTAACGAGTACCCACAATATATGTTTTGGAGCAAAAATAAGAAAAATAGGTATACCCCTGCAAACCCCAATTTTACTATATAAAAGTGGGGTATAGTGGGGTATTCATTGCACGGACATGTTTTCCTGATGAACATACGTACAGATCTTTCGTGTCATTAAACTTAAAGAATAAAGAAAGCATTAAAGAAGGTAATCTTTGATGAAATTTTGTCATTACATTTTATCATAAACATCAATTTAAAACTTTTGTAAATTTAAAAAAAAAAAGTCATTTTTCCATTGATGTCAGTGCATAAAAATGTCAAAATAATTCTCACAATTTTGCCAAACTGCGTAAATACAATTAATTCACAAACTTTTTCAAATGCTGTAGTCCGGCACGAATATGGCATATTTTCGATGGACCTGGAAGTCGGGTATAAAGTTTTTTTCTTGATGGATTCTTGTAGGTAAGACATTGCCATTTAAGATTCTGGATGATGACAGCCTGTCATCATTGAGCGTTTTGAGAAATTCAAGATGGCGTCCAAGATGTCTAAAATGATGAAAATACATATGGTCTACTATAGAGTTTGTCCACAAAATGAATGAAAATGCTATGCTGCCTCACAACTTTATTATTAATTAACTCAGCTGTCTACAGTTAATGCTTTCTGGTTTGAAAAACCAAAGATGGCATCCAAAATGGCTGCCAAAATGAGAATTTTTTTACAGATTTTAATAGTTTTACCATTTATTTATACGATATACATATTTGAGCTTCTTCTGGATTTCGTCACTGACATTATAGAATCAAAATAATGAATTCGTGGCATCCTTGAGCCTTGTCAGAAATTCAAGATGGCATCCAAAATGTCTACCCTATACAGATTTCCAACTATAGAGTTAAATACACTGATCTGAAAGCGAATGTTTGTTTGAATGCTTGTTTGCATTATGATCAAATCTTGGAAGGACGTTATATGATTATTGAAGCTTATATATTCTTGCAAGCTGTAAAATTATCATATTTGAGATGGCATCCAAAATGGCCACCAGAAAAAAGCAAAAGCATAATTTCTCCTCTTTTTGTATATTATTTCTTTGAAATAGACACAAAATACCACATGGGTCATCTTATCAATAAGCAAATGCTTTCTATATATTTCAAGAAATTAAGGGCTTTGAATTATCTTAAAAGCTATTTAAAAGTGCAGATTTAACACAATGCAGTGCTGTTATTCTATTAATGTAATTTCAGTCAATATTTACACATATTTTGGCAAGGATCCACAATAAATGGTCACAGTGTAAACAGATGATGAAAATAGCATTATCATCCATTCATAGATTCATCAGCAAAATGATAAAATCATTAAATTGGCAGTTATAAGATTTATAATAAAATAAATGAAGACATTTTTCTTTTAATTGAATACCAATATAATCAAATGCATTTCCTCCACACAAATAAAGCAAAGAGACTAGCTTACATACTAAGTACACAGTGGAGACTTTTGTACATTTTTTTCTTATTTATAAGTCGTGTTGGTATGACTTGTTATATACTACAGCTTAGCTATTCTTACTGAAAGTATATTGATCTATATAGCTTCAGAACAAATGGATAGGGTTCAGATCTAGAAGATATATACTGTCAAAAATCAACAGCACTGATGATAAGAATGCCACTGTCGATTTTGCAACTGCAGTGGATGAAATAATTACAACACACGGTATATGTCATATGTACAAGGGGTAATGGTGTTTCAGCCGCAGGATGTACAAAGGACCATTCATATCTGCAGATATTGGTGCTACAGATAACGCACTCACTTCTATGTAAATGTTGTCGAACTCTGGGTAGCATACTGTACAATATAGATCACTGTTCTGGAGAAATTACTATTTACGGGTTCACATCAAACTATCTAATAAAAGTGCAGAAATAAATACACATCTAAGTGCAAGCCGCGACATGAATATTGTCAAAGTCAACAAAGCATGAAAATCAGATCAAGGGGTATACCAGGTCAATGTGAATGCTTTAAAAGTATATCAATGACAATTAACATACATGGTTACACAATTCAAGTGTTATTCTCGAGATTTATAATATCAAAGTCAACGGTGCGGCATGAAATAATACACCAAGGGTTCCAAGTCTAAGAGTGTGCTTAAGAATATTTCAAAGACAGTTACACTTTCAGCCAGCTAAGTAATTTGACGTTAATTTGGTCAGAGTCAGAGGAGCATGAAATATATCAGCTGAAGGAGTGTGCTTGAAAAATACAAGCATGTACATGTATAGGAAGGACAAATACTAATTAAAAAATAAAAAGGTACATGTTTTCACAATTACAGCTAAGTTACTGATAAATACACATTAATGCTAGACTAAACATAGTTTAGCAAAACATTCAACAGTCAAAGTGAATGGAACATACCTGGTCAATATGCAAACTTGAAAGTGTATCTAGCCTAGGAAAATTGTTACGTCTGAAAAGTTGAGCTCTTATGTCACCCCATGCTATAAGCAGATGCAATAAAGCCACAATTATAACTCTCAGGACACAATCTAAAGACCATTTGTCTCACATTTAACTCTCAGGACACAATCTAAAGACCATTTGTCTCACATTTGTGTTATTAATTTCCTACAAGTCCTAAGCTTGTTTTGTTGTAACCACATCGCTATATGGCGCTAAGACTCCCACTTTCACTTCGAAAATGCAATTTAGTTGATTTAAGGAGGTCTGATGGTCATCAAGAGATACAGGTAAAGGTATAGGGGTAAATTTTGGTCTCATTTGTCAGCCACCAAAATGACTCTGGCAACATCTTTGGCAGATCTGACTTTAAAACATGCTGACAAATGGGCATGATTGACAATTTCAATTATTTAGGAGGTCAAAGTACGGAAGCGTACAATAGTAGCCCATCCACATAGAACATCAGTGTTAATTAAATCGGGTGTTAATTCACTAAATTCAGCATTCTTTTATACTTAGTCTATCGGCTTAAACAGTTCTTGCTTTCAAACGATACCAGGAATCGCGAGGTTTTGAGATTTAAAGTAACAAAACCATACATCAGCGTCATCTGCAATAATTGGAACTCCTTTTGGATTTTCGTGAAGTACAAAAGTGACTATCTGGTATGCAAGGATATTATCTGTCTGCTTTGAAGTGTGTTTTTGTCAATACTTTCTACTGAAACACAATCTGTTTGCTTTTTTGCCTGTATCAACTGTTTTGTGGATATCATTGCTTCTTTCATGAAACACAGCATCCTGTGTAAGACCACAAACTATCAATTTGATAAGCTGTTGTTTGCTCTCAGTAACTGCAAATCACAGTAAAATGACTATTGACCAGACAGACTATGTGAGCGCCAACTATGCAGTGAAGTTCTTGTTGTTTTTTCATTAGTATTCCTGAGAAATAAACGTGTTTAATGCAGCATTAAAATCAGAAATAGACAGAAGATTCAAAAGTGTATGTATAAGGAAAATGTTAATAATATTTAAATGTTCTGACAGCCATCTTGGATTCCATATTGTACTCAAGCCTGGAAAAGGTAACTACTGTTAGATATGTCAATATGTACTAACTAGTAGGATAAAATAGCAGTTTTCATTCTGTTAGAGACAAACTATAAAACAGTGTGTGAAATATTTTCCGATGCCATCTTGATTTTCTCCAATTGTTTAATGCTGACAGGGTGTCAGAAGTTGGATTCTTCATTGACAATGTCTTACATATATGAATTCATAAAGAAAGCAAAACTCAATGTGTGATTTTCTGGCCTAATTGATCAAAATATGTATGCATAAGAAGCTCAAATATGTATATATTGTACATACATGTGTATTCTTCAAGAAATCTTATTTTGGCGGCCATCTTGGATGTGATTTTTGATCCTTAAGCCAGGGAACAATAATTTGTGTCGGGTATTATAATTCCTGCTTAAGTTGTGAGGCAACATAGCATTTTTATTTATTTTAAGGGGCACATTGTTTAATAGTAGACGTATTTTCATTATTTTCTGGCATCTTGGACGCCATCTTGAATTTCTCAAAATGTTCAATGATGACAGGCTGTCATCATCCAGAATCGTTAATGGCAATGTCTATCCTACAAGAATCTGTAAAGAAAGAAACTTTATACCACAATTCCAGGTCAAATTGATTTTGTGCCGGACTATTGCCAAAACTCGTAAATAAAATTAAATGAAAAGATCTTGTTTATGGGGGACGGACATGTTCCCCCTCGGACATTTGCCCCCTGTCCAAAATGTCATGTAAGGACATTTGCCCCCTAACTCATCTAAGGGTTTGGACATTTGCCCCCTCATCAAATGTATAAAGGTGGACATTTGCCCCCCTCTCCCCAGCCAGGGGATGGACACTCAGACAGTAACATTCTCTTAGAGCTTTTGTCACAGAATTGCAAGAGCAATTACAAAGTTTGAGAACCAAGCTGATTCGCTAACCTAATTAGGCTTAACATTGCCTATTGTCATTTTAGAATTATAATAATGTTTATACATGTAATTATTATTTTACAATGAAGTTTAGTACTATACATGCTATTTAAAATTGTTTTGAAATTACAGAATATTATAATTATTAGGACTCACTATAATTAACATCACTCAATTGTATGATTTTAATTTGATAACTTGTCAGTGAAAATTGCACTTGCCCTAATAATTGTAAACCAAGCTTTAAATCCATTGATTAGGTGTAACCAGGGAGGAGGCAAATGTCCTAGGTATGCACATTGGATGAGGGGGCAAATGTCCAACTCTGCCAATCAGTTAGGGGGCAAATGTCCTTACATGCCATATTTGGGCAGGGGGCAAATGTCCAGGGGGAACATGTCCTGCTTTATCTGTCTAGTTTTCAAATGACACAAAGAACATGAAAATATCTTAACCAGGAAAGACAGGATATCATTCTTGTAATCATAAAGCATCTAAAGTATGTTTCCTTGTGTCTGATAATGGTTTGTTGCAGACATTTTGCAACTGTTTAAATATACATGTAGATTGACTATTCTCTTGACTCATTTGAAACTTTATAATAATCGCTCGAAATCATTATAAAATGGCACAAATGACATACAATGTATGTGAAACGAAATCTTTTTGACCAAGTATTTTTTTAAAGAAATATGCTTTTTCATGATCATCGGTTATCTCCCTTGCCAATGCAAAATTCCTTTTCAAATTTCATTTGGCCATGATCTGCGCACCGACTTTCAAAATGTTTGCAGGCCCTTTTAGGACAAACTAAAGCAAAGATTTTGACAGTGAAAAAATCCTATCGTCCTCCATACAATAATTTTCTGCGAAAAACCATTAGAGGCAAGGTTTTAGACTTTAATTACATTGTACATGTAGTTGATGAAATAAAAATGTTTTAAGACCTATTGTTCAATACTTTGGAAAATCATCGCCTTCCCTTCGTCGTGTATCTTTTTTAAAGATATTTCTTGTATACAGATAAGTTCCTATTCGTGTCTTGAAGATGAAAAAAAAAAAAAAAAAAAAAAAAAAAAAAAAACGTCGTCCGTCATGTAAAGATTGTGTACTCCACATGCACCCACGTATTCTTTTGATGCAAGTTGACATTGTGTTTCGTGGAATCGTGCAAAAGCGTTCCCTTGTATTAATGGCTTGATTTATCATCCGTTTTCGCGAATATTTCAACCAATCGTAGCGCATGAATATGCGATATGTTTTTGAGCATGAAAACATTAATTTTAGCGAATGTCACCGGCATTAGTCAACAAACTTTTCGGTTCAAAAACGTCTTTACATGTACCTGTATTTGTTTGATTTCTTTTTTTGTTTCAGTATTTTAAAATGTCCACGGTCATATTAACCACAGGATTTCCCGAGCATGCCATGCCTGCCATGGGCGCGGGGCAGCTCTAGATCTATAGCGCACTTTTGCATCAAAGACTAAAACACTGTTGACATTTGGATCCGAGGGGCCGTTGGCAAATTTGCTTCGAAATGCCACGCAGTTTGTCTCACAATTTGATCATACAGGAAGTTCGTTGTCCTGATCTGATGTCGTTTGTGTATATGTCACCACGAACACTTTTATACGCATCTTCTCAACAAGGTTTCAGACCTGGAGCGACTTTGGAAACGAGCTTCAAAATTTCCAGCCGCACTTCCTTGAACCATAAACCATAGATAAGGGGGTCAATGAAACAGTTCACCACATAGGCTACGTCGGCTATCTGCGTAATCCAACCCGTCGGGGTTTCATCCTTGGCCCTCAGGTGTGTGTTATACACCGACAGTCCAAAGTATAGTCCGAGAAAGCATGAACAGTTTACCAGGTACATGAAGGCGGCAATGGTGCCCCTATACTGCTTCATGTCTAGGGCTTTTTGTCGAATGACTGAGTAGATCTGGGCGTAAACCGCAAACGATGAAATCAGGACGAGCGCACAGACCACGGGATAGTAGATGCTTCCTATACAGTTCTGATATCTTTCCCTGGCGTAGCAACCTAAGCCCTTTATTAAAAAGTACTGCAGAAAACTAAGGACAATGATGCAGATGCACACATTTCGTACCAACCGTTTTGACGCTCTGAGGTACCTATATGGCCAGTTGAGTACCAAGAAACGCTCGAACGCCATAAATGCGACAATAATTTGCGCCGCAGTTTGAAATCCTCGCGACAAATGCCTGAGAAGAAACGTTTCTTCGTGTGGGAACAACTTCGTGGCGCTGGAACAACACAGGAACAAAGCATTGTAACACAAGAGTCCGATACATAGCAGCCTTGTCGGGTATGGTGTTTTCTTTGTCCTGAAAATTGCGGTTCCGACTATAAGACACAACATTAGCGTCAAAAAAGATACTCCGAAATAGGTTATGATAAATCCAGTCGCCCATACCGGCGCGAATGTAAGCATGTTGTTTTTGATTTGCTCTAATGTTAAGGTAAGTCTACAAATATGTCATTTTTCGAAATTGTTTGTCTTTGTGAATCAGAATTCCTAATGAACAATATCTTGCCACCAGGTGATTCTTAATATTTCGCTGAAGCTGGAAAAGTTGTGAAAACCGCTGCTTGACTCTTTTTAATGAACATGATCTTGTCACGAGGAACCTATTTAATCTAGGAGAGATCATTATGTGTGTATGCTGTTAGAACAGCAACATATATTTTAGTATCAGTGCATACATTCTAGCCTGCGCAAAAAGGTGTGGTCACCTCATTAAAATCAACAATGGAAGAAGGGACAGTTCAAATATATGAAGCGCCCTCAATAAACATATTAGCAAGGTCTCTCACTTTCTATAGAGAAAACTTGATAATAGACATTTCCAACTTAGTCTGAGATACGATATACGATATACGAGAAACGTTAATCGATTTCTGGGGGGGTATTTCAAGGCTGTCCAACTTAGTCGGTGAAAACCCTACACATCTAGTACATGTACACTATCAAATATGTTTGATAGATTTCGGGGCCCATCCCCTTTCTCATAAATGTGTTCGCTGCTCTTAAAGGATCTCAGTTTTAATTTTTATTTGCTATTACTGCAGCTGGTGTTGTGTCGTGTGGCGGCCCTAAAAAGTCTCCCCGTACATCATCCATAGTGCAGGTTATATTTTCCTTTTGGTCCTTTGAGATCAGCGAGGATATTCTGAGAAATCAAATTTATTATCGGTTAAGATTCATTTTCTTACAAATGTTTAATATATTCGGTCCCATTTAGATAATACTAGTCTTTGTATCGACTACCATGTTGAAAGTTGTAAAATTTCAGTAATTTTCTTTGGCTCCATGTTGCCAAATCTAAAGGGTCACTGACGAGACTTTAATAGTCGAAACCGCGGTATGGCCCATCCCCTTTCTCATAAATGTGTTCGCTGCTCTTAAAGGATCTCAGTTTTAATTTTTATTCGTATATGGTTTATGTGTTTTTCTGAAGAAATCTGAAGTTTTTGAATTAAAAAAAAAAACGCACACAGGTCATATTCCATGGTCTTTTGCACCGATCACATGCATGCTTAGGCCATGATATGATTTAAATTGTTTCCTGTCATGCAAATCTATGTTTACATAAACTTTGTAGAGCTCCTCACCCTTTCGATAGAGCACTGACCTCGAAATTTGAATTATTTTAGAACATCTTGACATTCTAAATTAGAATACAATCCAGATAATCATCTCAATTATAGGAGATTGGTGTTAACAGGTTGACAAATAACTAAGATTGGTGATAACAGGTTGACAAATAACTAAGATTGGTGTTGACAGGTTGACAAATAACTATCGTATTTTATCAGATTTGATAATACCATGGGTGGTATGAATGAATAGTCAGGCAGTTCATTCATATGGTAATGTGTGGAAATAAACTTTTGCTCATTTATTTCTAACCAAAACATATCTAAAATTGGCCCTGATACTATTTAGAGGCACACTTATGACAATTAGATCAGTTTGTGAGAAGTTGCCACTGTACTATCCTGGTTTGCAGTTGGACCAATGGAATAAACCTGTAGCCTGGATTTTCTCATGCTGCGATTTTATTTTATTGAATGGCCTCGTGTCATCGTTTAAAAAATCTTTCTACAGCCATGGCGACAATCATGGTCATTTGACATGGACCATTTATATAAAATTTCGTTCCCCCTGTCTAAGAATGCCCCACATGAAGTTAAGCTTTGATTGGCCGAGCGGTTTCAGAGGAGAAGATTTAAGCGGGATGTAGTTTTACATAATGAATCTTAGACGGAATTAAGGATTTGCGGGAAGAGAAATGCATATGATTTCGTATATCATGTTGCAATTTTAAGCAAAATGTACAATTACACTTTCCCTTGATTTACAGCGCTTTTAATGCAGACTGATATGTGCTCGTCGACATGAATTCATAGTTGAAAAGTGTTACAATTTTAATTTTATTTTGAAAGAAATGTTTTCAGGGTGCATAAACTTTTCACCGTGTCTTTGTTTATTTCTACATGTGTCCTATGACCCGTCAATTCGTTATGTCAGAAAGTGTGGTTTTCACATTCATGAAACATACCAAAGTGACATTCTGTGTCGATGAGGTGAGGACACGTCATGAGAAAACCCTTCATTAAAATTCTTCAAAACCGCTGTTAATTTGTAATGCGATGGCGCGATATTAATGTTGGCATACATAATTCAAATGTTTCTAACATGTGCTAGAAAAATATTCAGCCGCGACGCGAGAAACCCGGTCTTCTGGGTTTCCGACCAGGTCTGACACAACACAAGCTATACAAGCACAGAAGATGACTAGAGACGGGAGATTTTGGATTAAGAAAGTAGAGGAATCGTAATATCCGCACAGTGAAAACAAAGGCGCTGATCAGCTTCGCAGTTGCTGCGAATCTTTTCTGTGCCTTTGTTTTCGCCTAGGCAAAAATCCGGTTTTCCAACGACGGGGCTCATTATTAAAACAGGAAGGCACGTCTTCGTCTGTAAAAACTGGCTTGAAAAGGGTCCTCCTACTTACAAGGTGTCCACATACGTACCTTTATCTGTGGATACACGAATTGAAAATATGGTTTGATGCCTTGCGTCCATTGAAAAAAATGTTGAAATAATGTCGGTCGTTAATATCTACCACATCATTTAATATGGTAAAGCTCAGTCTCTTGCGCCTGGTCTTGTTCTGTTGAGCCGTGACATCGCAATACAATGTAACACGCATGTGTAAGCTAAGCACAATATATAGCAGTCACTTTATGGTCTTCGCCGTGCGTTAAATATATTCCAAAATCAACTGTCTTGTTTATTTGTGAACTAAGATAATAATAAATAAAATATGCATGTACATATGCTTATACGAATCTTTGCTTGTTGAACATACTCTACCTTTATATTGAGTTTAATCATTAATGTAAAGTTTCAAATAATGTTGAGAGCTTGAACAGTTCTACCTTAGTGCAAGACATATTGCAGGTCTCCAAGGACAGGCGTTTATGCGTTTTCCATAAATCATTTGCCTACCACAAATGAAAAAGCAAGGGCGAAATAGCTTCACTGGTTCTGATACTCGCTATCCTCATTTTGCTAGCAAGTAAGAAATTTTTAGTGACGCAAGCGTTGATGTGCATCTGTACGAGTTCTCAAACCCGATATATTGCGTCCACCCCGGGCGTCCACCATCCAAGAGCCGCTGAAAAGATGTGGGCTAACACATTTGTTATGATCTCGCCGACGCAAACAAATGGCGTAATCTTATTTCTTAATACAACATAGCGCATCAATATAGGGATCTAATATGATTTTCCATTCATTAACATTCGCTAGGTCCCGAGGGGAGTGTTGAACACTCCCCGAAGGACCTAGCGAATGTTAATGAATGACAAAATCATTTTTGATCGCTATTATTGCATAATTTCTAAAGAAACGACAGAAATAAGGTGCAGAAACGAAAGAAATATGGTGCACTATATGAGGCAGTAGTGCACTAGAAGAATGCACTACTGCAATGCATTAAGTCCAAAGCAGCATACCTATGTACATCATATTGTAACAAGGGTTAAAGCCCCTATCTCACTGGGATGCGACAACCGGAGACTAGTTCGAATAGTTCGCGACTATTACGCGACAAAAATTAACGATATAAACAAAACTTTCATGTTGCAGTCTCATTGAATAGACATTTATGTGACAAATTCGCGAATTTCGGTCTAATTTTGAAAATATATCTCACGACTGTCGCGCGATAGTCGCGCGACTGTCGCACGACAGTCGCGCGACATTTGTGAGAATGTCTCACGACTTTCCCGCGAATGTATCTTATTTTCATTTTAATTCGTACGACAGTCGCGCGACATTCGTGCGAGTGTCGCACGACATTCGTACGAATGTCGCTAAGTTTTATTTTCTTGCCAGATAGTCGCGAGTTTTTCGCATGTTGTCTCAAGACTGTCGCGCGACTGTCGTGCGACACTCGCACGACATTCGTACGAGTGTCGCGAAAATTTCGCATTGTAAATTCGCCAAAATTTCGCGGCGACAGGTTCGCGACATTCGCACGAACGTCGCACGACCGTCGCACGACAGTCGCGCGACAGTCTTGCGAAATATTTTGGGAAAAAAAATCGCATCCAATTTTTAAACATGTTTAAAACCTTCGCGACCAGTTCGCGACTAGTTCGCGACACGTGAAAATTCTCACGACACTCGCACGAATGTCGTGCGAAAGTGCCGCGACTAAATTCGCGTAACAGTCGCGAGGAATTCGCATGCCAGTGAGATACTAGCTTTAAGAGTCCTTAACCCTTTTTCGCTTGTAAACGTATATGAAACGAAATACAACGAAAAGAAAAAATAAATAAAATCGAGCAAAATAGAAAAAAAAAAAACAAAAAAAAAAAAAAAAACGTAAAATCACTATTGACAAAAGTTTGGATATTAATAAATGCTGAATTAGTCAAGTTTGAAAACAGCTGATAGCAACAAACGTACATGTACCAAGTATCGTCATAAAAGCCTCATGCGGGGAAAATGTCCGAAGGTTAAATACATCAACAATCGGCTCACGCGAATAGCAAGTGCGCATGCATAATATCACGATTAATCAATCGAAGCTTATTTTGAGTCAAGATCCGGTTAGCTGTTTGGAAAACTCAATATATAAACAGATTCTGAATTTGCTATTCCGTGTTTTACAGTAGTGTAACAAGCGTTTTCATTATTCTTGATCCAGTTTAACCTCCCTTTCGTGATTGCATTATTTATGTTAAGACGAGCTGGTCATCAGCTGCGGCGAACACGGGACTTCTTCAGTGTAAGATCATCGTTCATACCGGTGTTCCTCATTTTTCATACCAGCGGACCATAACTAAGATGTCCCATATGTGATCTTAGTGGGGCCCAACCCATGAATTGGTTGAGTAAGAGTTGGTTGAAGGATTGTTTATTGCCCAATTCAGCAAGTCATTTTGGGACAGTGCCAGCGTTTCCCCGAGTTTAAAAGTTTTTTGCTTGAAAATACACAACACGGTGAAAATCAGGGCCGGAGTCAGAGGGTTTATGTGAACGGGGTGGGGGCACTCACGTTTGTTTTTATAAGAACGAGCGAGTGACTTAAAAGCGAGAAAACTTGAAAAAATTTATGCGAAAACTGCGAAAAAATGAAATAGGATACATGCTTCCAGGGACAACTCTATGGAGAATATTGCTAACTAAAACCTGCTAATTTTCATAGCACATTTGGGTTGAAATTATTTGGAAAAGGCACATACATGTACGTATTTGTCCGCTTGGCATTCTTGGAACGTGCGAGCGAGGGAAATTTGGCAAAAAAGAAGCTGTTCTACAGGTTTCTACATGTTTCTACAGGTCATTTTGGAGAGAATTTTACAAATAAAACCTGCTTATTTATCACTTCGTAACTTTACTTTTTTTTTTTAATTTTTGAGATATTTTTACATCACAAACGGTGTGAGGTAGTATAATTCTTTTTCTTCAACATGGTGTCTCCCCGCCCAGTTAAGGTGTATAAAATCTTATCTATATCTGCAGTCAAAACTCAAATATGTTGCTTAGGAAGGAAGTTATTGCCAAAAAATGCGTGTCTGTAGATACAAGCGTTTTTACATACAGAAAGTGGACAAAAGTAATCGTCCCGTTTGGAAACACCACAGGCGTTCGTGTATTCTCATATTTACAGAAAAAATATCCTGCCGTTTCTGGTCACATTATGAAAACTTGCCCATGCAATAAACAGAGATTTTTGAGCTTTAAAAGTTGAAAATTTTCAGCTGAAAAATGTTGATAGTTTTCTAATTTTTGCTCAAAACATAGATTGTGGGTACACGTTAAAACCGCCTCGCCGAGGCGGTTCTAACGAGTACCCACAATATATGTTTTGGAGCAAAAATAAGAAAAATAGGTATACCCCTGCAAACCCCAATTTTACTATATAAAAGTGGGGTATAGTGGGGTATTCATTGCACGGACATGTTTTCCTGATGAACATACGTACAGATCTTTCGTGTCATTAAACTTAAAGAATAAAGAAAGCATTAAAGAAGGTAATCTTTGATGAAATTTTGTCATTACATTTTATCATAAACATCAATTTAAAACTTTTGTAAATTTAAAAAAAAAAGTCATTTTTCCATTGATGTCAGTGCATAAAAATGTCAAAATAATTCTCACAATTTTGCCAAACTGCGTAAATACAATTAATTCACAAACTTTTTCAAATGCTGTAGTCCGGCACGAATATGGCATATTTTCGATGGACCTGGAAGTCGGGTATAAAGTTTTTTTCTTGATGGATTCTTGTAGGTAAGACATTGCCATTTAAGATTCTGGATGATGACAGCCTGTCATCATTGAGCGTTTTGAGAAATTCAAGATGGCGTCCAAGATGTCTAAAATGATGAAAATACATATGGTCTACTATAGAGTTTGTCCACAAAATGAATGAAAATGCTATGCTGCCTCACAACTTTATTATTAATTAACTCAGCTGTCTACAGTTAATGCTTTCTGGTTTGAAAAACCAAAGATGGCATCCAAAATGGCTGCCAAAATGAGAATTTTTTTACAGATTTTAATAGTTTTACCATTTATTTATACGATATACATATTTGAGCTTCTTCTGGATTTCGTCACTGACATTATAGAATCAAAATAATGAATTCGTGGCATCCTTGAGCCTTGTCAGAAATTCAAGATGGCATCCAAAATGTCTACCCTATACAGATTTCCAACTATAGAGTTAAATACACTGATCTGAAAGCGAATGTTTGTTTGAATGCTTGTTTGCATTATGATCAAATCTTGGAAGGACGTTATATGATTATTGAAGCTTATATATTCTTGCAAGCTGTAAAATTATCATATTTGAGATGGCATCCAAAATGGCCACCAGAAAAAAGCAAAAGCATAATTTCTCCTCTTTTTGTATATTATTTCTTTGAAATAGACACAAAATACCACATGGGTCATCTTATCAATAAGCAAATGCTTTCTATATATTTCAAGAAATTAAGGGCTTTGAATTATCTTAAAAGCTATTTAAAAGTGCAGATTTAACACAATGCAGTGCTGTTATTCTATTAATGTAATTTCAGTCAATATTTACACATATTTTGGCAAGGATCCACAATAAATGGTCACAGTGTAAACAGATGATGAAAATAGCATTATCATCCATTCATAGATTCATCAGCAAAATGATAAAATCATTAAATTGGCAGTTATAAGATTTATAATAAAATAAATGAAGACATTTTTCTTTTAATTGAATACCAATATAATCAAATGCATTTCCTCCACACAAATAAAGCAAAGAGACTAGCTTACATACTAAGTACACAGTGGAGACTTTTGTACATTTTTTTCTTATTTATAAGTCGTGTTGGTATGACTTGTTATATACTACAGCTTAGCTATTCTTACTGAAAGTATATTGATCTATATAGCTTCAGAACAAATGGATAGGGTTCAGATCTAGAAGATATATACTGTCAAAAATCAACAGCACTGATGATAAGAATGCCACTGTCGATTTTGCAACTGCAGTGGATGAAATAATTACAACACACGGTATATGTCATATGTACAAGGGGTAATGGTGTTTCAGCCGCAGGATGTACAAAGGACCATTCATATCTGCAGATATTGGTGCTACAGATAACGCACTCACTTCTATGTAAATGTTGTCGAACTCTGGGTAGCATACTGTACAATATAGATCACTGTTCTGGAGAAATTACTATTTACGGGTTCACATCAAACTATCTAATAAAAGTGCAGAAATAAATACACATCTAAGTGCAAGCCGCGACATGAATATTGTCAAAGTCAACAAAGCATGAAAATCAGATCAAGGGGTATACCAGGTCAATGTGAATGCTTTAAAAGTATATCAATGACAATTAACATACATGGTTACACAATTCAAGTGTTATTCTCGAGATTTATAATATCAAAGTCAACGGTGCGGCATGAAATAATACACCAAGGGTTCCAAGTCTAAGAGTGTGCTTAAGAATATTTCAAAGACAGTTACACTTTCAGCCAGCTAAGTAATTTGACGTTAATTTGGTCAGAGTCAGAGGAGCATGAAATATATCAGCTGAAGGAGTGTGCTTGAAAAATACAAGCATGTACATGTATAGGAAGGACAAATACTAATTAAAAAATAAAAAGGTACATGTTTTCACAATTACAGCTAAGTTACTGATAAATACACATTAATGCTAGACTAAACATAGTTTAGCAAAACATTCAACAGTCAAAGTGAATGGAACATACCTGGTCAATATGCAAACTTGAAAGTGTATCTAGCCTAGGAAAATTATTACGTCTGAAAAGTTGAGCTCTTATGTCACCCCATGCTATAAGCAGATGCAATAAAGCCACAATTATAACTCTCAGGACACAATCTAAAGACCATTTGTCTCACATTTAACTCTCAGGACACAATCTAAAGACCATTTGTCTCACATTTGTGTTATTAATTTCCTACAAGTCCTAAGCTTGTTTTGTTGTAACCACATCGCTATATGGCGCTAAGACTCCCACTTTCACTTCGAAAATGCAATTTAGTTGATTTAAGGAGGTCTGATGGTCATCAAGAGATACAGGTAAAGGTATAGGGGTAAATTTTGGTCTCATTTGTCAGCCACCAAAATGACTCTGGCAACATCTTTGGCAGATCTGACTTTAAAACATGCTGACAAATGGGCATGATTGACAATTTCAATTATTTAGGAGGTCAAAGTACGGAAGCGTACAATAGTAGCCCATCCACATAGAACATCAGTGTTAATTAAATCGGGTGTTAATTCACTAAATTCAGCATTCTTTTATACTTAGTCTATCGGCTTAAACAGTTCTTGCTTTCAAACGATACCAGGAATCGCGAGGTTTTGAGATTTAAAGTAACAAAACCATACATCAGCGTCATCTGCAATAATTGGAACTCCTTTTGGATTTTCGTGAAGTACAAAAGTGACTATCTGGTATGCAAGGATATTATCTGTCTGCTTTGAAGTGTGTTTTTGTCAATACTTTCTACTGAAACACAATCTGTTTGCTTTTTTGCCTGTATCAACTGTTTTGTGGATATCATTGCTTCTTTCATGAAACACAGCATCCTGTGTAAGACCACAAACTATCAATTTGATAAGCTGTTGTTTGCTCTCAGTAACTGCAAATCACAGTAAAATGACTATTGACCAGACAGACTATGTGAGCGCCAACTATACAGTGAAGTTCTTGTTGTTTTTTCATTAGTATTCCTGAGAAATAAACGTGTTTAATGCAGCATTAAAATCAGAAATAGACAGAAGATTCAAAAGTGTATGTATAAGGAAAATGTTAATAATATTTAAATGTTCTGACAGCCATCTTGGATTCCATATTGTACTCAAGCCTGGAAAAGGTAACTACTGTTAGATATGTCAATATGTACTAACTAGTAGGATAAAATAGCAGTTTTCATTCTGTTAGAGACAAACTATAAAACAGTGTGTGAAATATTTTCCGATGCCATCTTGATTTTCTCCAATTGTTTAATGCTGACAGGGTGTCAGAAGTTGGATTCTTCATTGACAATGTCTTACATATATGAATTCATAAAGAAAGCAAAACTCAATGTGTGATTTTCTGGCCTAATTGATCAAAATATGTATGCATAAGAAGCTCAAATATGTATATATTGTACATACATGTGTATTCTTCAAGAAATCTTATTTTGGCGGCCATCTTGGATGTGATTTTTGATCCTTAAGCCAGGGAACAATAATTTGTGTCGGGTATTATAATTCCTGCTTAAGTTGTGAGGCAACATAGCATTTTTATTTATTTTAAGGGGCACATTGTTTAATAGTAGACGTATTTTCATTATTTTCTGGCATCTTGGACGCCATCTTGAATTTCTCAAAATGTTCAATGATGACAGGCTGTCATCATCCAGAATCGTTAATGGCAATGTCTATCCTACAAGAATCTGTAAAGAAAGAAACTTTATACCACAATTCCAGGTCAAATTGATTTTGTGCCGGACTATTGCCAAAACTCGTAAATAAAATTAAATGAAAAGATCTTGTTTATGGGGGACGGACATGTTCCCCCTCGGACATTTGCCCCCTGTCCAAAATGTCATGTAAGGACATTTGCCCCCTAACTCATCTAAGGGTTTGGACATTTGCCCCCTCATCAAATGTATAAAGGTGGACATTTGCCCCCCTCTCCCCAGCCAGGGGATGGACACTCAGACAGTAACATTCTCTTAGAGCTTTTGTCACAGAATTGCAAGAGCAATTACAAAGTTTGAGAACCAAGCTGATTCGCTAACCTAATTAGGCTTAACATTGCCTATTGTCATTTTAGAATTATAATAATGTTTATACATGTAATTATTATTTTACAATGAAGTTTAGTACTATACATGCTATTTAAAATTGTTTTGAAATTACAGAATATTATAATTATTAGGACTCACTATGATAGTTCGTCTCTCACTAATGAGAAAGACCATCATTATTTCTTGAATAGTGCTGATGTGTGTTGGTGAGTTCTTTGATGGCTGACTAGGCCAATTCTGGCTCTAAACTGTCGGTTGCAAGTAGAGCAAGTCAATGTCATAGAGTCTGATGGTGGCACATTTGTTTTGGCTTTGCGCTCTCTTCGCTTTCTTTCAGCTTCACAGATTCTCTTCTTTTCATAAAGAGCTGCCCCTTTGTTGATGAGACCTCGCCACTTTGATCGCTCCTGTGCAGTCTGTTCCCAGGACCCCATTGGTATTTCGAAATCCTTCAGAGAGGCTTTGAGGGTGTCTTTGTAGCGTTTCTTCTGGCCACCTTGAGAGCGCTTTCCCTCCTGTAGTTCTCCATAGAAAACTTTCTTTGGAAGTCGCGCATCAGGCATTCTTATAACATGGCCAGTCCATCTTAGCTGTGCTAGCTTTAAGACTGTATGCATGCTTTGCATCCCTGCTTTCGTCAGGACCTCTGTGTCTGGAATCTTGTCCTGCCACTTGATTTTTAACAACTTTCTCAAACAGCTTAAGTGGAAATGGTTAAGTCTCTTTGCATGGCGTTGGTATACTGTCCAGGTCTCACATGCATACAAGAGGGTTGGCAGTACCACAGCCTTGTAGACTTTCAGCTTGGTGTCAAGCTTGATTCCATTTCGCTCCCAGACATTTGCACGGAGTCGTCCGAATGCCACACTAGCCTTTGCAATTCTGGCAGTGATCTCATCATCAATATGCACTGCTCTGGAGAGAGTGCTTCCCAGGTAGGTGAACTTGTCAACAACTTTCAGTTTTTGCCCATTCACAGTGATGGTTGGTTCATTATATGGCTTTCCGGGCGCTGGTTGGTGTACAACCTCTGTCTTTTTTGTGCTGATTGTGAGATCATAGTTATCACATGACTGTGAGACTTGATCCATGGCTCTTTGCATTTTTGCCTCTGTGCTGGCATTCTTATCCATATCATCTGCATAGAGGAGCTCATCTAGCACATCAGTCTGGACCTTAGTTTTGGCTTGCAACCTTCTGAGGTTGAATATGTTGCCATCAAAACGGTACCTGATTGGAAAACCAGTGTCACTGTCCTGAAAAGCATCCATAAGCATGGCAGAAAACATCATGCTGAACAGTGTTGGTGCCAGAACACAGCCTTGTTTGACCCCATTTGTTACTTCAAATGGTTCAGAGAACTCTCCATCATTTTGCACACGTGCCTGCATGCCATCATGAAACTGCCGCACCATTGCTATGAATCTGGGTGGACAGCCAAATTTGGCCATGATTTTCCAGAGTCCATCACGACTAACAGTGTCAAAAGCTTTGGTGAGGTCAACAAACGTCATGTATAGATCTACATTCTGTTCTTGGCATTTCTCCTGAAGCTGTCTTGCTGTGAAGATCATGTCTATTGTCCCTCTGTCTTTTCTGAATCCACATTGACTTTCTGGGATAAGTCCCGTCTGATCAAGATGAACATTCAGGCGATTCAACAGAATTTTTGCAAGTATCTTCCCAGCAATTGATAGGAGGGAGATGCCTCTGTGATTGTCACAGACTTGAGGATTTCCTTTCCGCTTGTATAGGTGGATTATGGATGCATCCTTAAATTCTTGTGGGATAGCCTCCTTTCTCCACATACAGTGAAACAACTCTGTCAGTTTCTCTGCCATGGGTAGGCCCCCAGCCTTGTAAACTTCGGCAGGAATTGCATCTGCACCTGGGGCTTTGCCAGATGATAGTTGTTGAACTGCTTTTCTTGTTTCCGTAACGGTAGGAAATTCATCTAACAGAACATTGCACTCTATCTGTGGAAGTCTGTCGATTGCATCCTCATTGATGCTTGATGGTCGATTAAGCACACTATTGAAGTGTTCTGCCCACCTTTCCAAGATAGCTTCTTTATCTGTGAGAAGAGTGTTTCCATCTGCACTGAGCAATGTGGTGGCTCCAGAACTCTTTGGACCATAAATGGTTTTCAGTGCATCATGAAATTTCTTCATGTCCTTTCTATCCGCAAAAGACTGAATTTCTTCTGTTTTCTTCCTCAGCCAGGAATCTTGCATGTCCCTAAGCTTGGTCTGAACTGTCTTACAAATGTTGCTGTAGGCTGCTTTCTTTGATACTGAGCTAGTATCATCTTGATGTGCCTTGTGCAATCGGTGCTTTTCTTCAAGAAGCCTCTGAATTTCGTCATCATTCTCATCAAACCAGTCTTGATGTTTGCGAGATGGATGGCCTAAGGTGCTTGCAGCTGAAGAAAGAACTGTTTTATGGAAAACTGTCCAGTTTTCTTCGGGGTCCTCTGAACTGAGATTCATTGCATCCAGTTGGTTGCAAATGTCTGTTAAGAAATCTTGTCTCATGCTGTCTTTATTCAGCTTTGAGACATCCAGTCTCTTAGGAGCTTTCTTGCCTTGAGGTCGCCTCGCAGGCTGTATTCTTAGGTTGAGTTTGCTGACAACCAGTCTATGATCTGTCCAGCAGTCTGCACCACACATAGTCTTTGTCACTTTAACATCCTGCCTGTCTGTTCTCCGCACTATGACATAGTCTATGAGATGCCAGTGTTTGGAACGGGGATGCATCCAGGATGTTTTGTTCCTATTAGGTAGACGGAAGACTGTGTTGGTGATTAGAAGGTCATGTTCAGCACACTTCCTGAGAAGCAAGAGACCATTGCTGTTGCACTTTCCAACCCCTTCTGGACCTATAACTCCTTCCCAGGTCTGGTGGTCTGTACCCACTCTGGCATTAAAGTCGCCAAGAAGGATAAGCTTGTCTGTACGGGGTGTTGCAGAAATAACATTGTCTAGGTCATCATAGAACTTGTCCTTGACCTCATCTGGATTGGTCATTGTGGGTGCATAAGCACTGACAATAGTTGCATGTTTATTGCCTGACAGAGGAAGTCTCAATGTCATTAGACGGTCATTAATGCCTTTTGGCAATCCTGACAGCTTACCAACAAGTTCTGTTTTGATGGCAAAGCCAACTCCTGCTTCACGCCTCTCTTCACTTTTGCGTCCACTCCAGAAGAAGGTGTATCCAGCACCAACTTCTTTGATCTCCCCAACATCTGCGAACCGAGTCTCACTCAATGCAGCTATCTGTATATCATACCTCCCAAGTTCTCTGCCCACAAGGGCCGTTCTACGCTGTGGTCTATCTGACCCAGCATTGTCAGATGAGTTGCCTTCCAAGGCTAACGAGCCCCATCTGCACCGCATGACAACAGGTAGTACTGATTACATGTTACAGTAGCAGTTAAACTGACCTGACCATAAGGACTCACTATAATTAACATCACTCAATTGTATGATTTTAATTTGATAACTTGTCAGTGAAAATTGCACTTGCCCTAATAATTGTAAACCAAGCTTTAAATCCATTGATTAGGTGTAACCAGGGAGGAGGCAAATGTCCTAGGTATGCACATTGGATGAGGGGGCAAATGTCCAACTCTGCCAATCAGTTAGGGGGCAAATGTCCTTACATGCCATATTTGGGCAGGGGGCAAATGTCCAGGGGGAACATGTCCTGCTTTATCTGTCTAGTTTTCAAATGACACAAAGAACATGAAAATATCTTAACCAGGAAAGACAGGATATCATTCTTGTAATCATAAAGCATCTAAAGTATGTTTCCTTGTGTCTGATAATGGTTTGTTGCAGACATTTTGCAACTGTTTAAATATACATGTAGATTGACTATTCTCTTGACTCATTTGAAACTTTATAATAATCGCTCGAAATCATTATAAAATGGCACAAATGACATACAATGTATGTGAAACGAAATCTTTTTGACCAAGTATTTTTTTAAAGAAATATGCTTTTTCATGATCATCGGTTATCTCCCTTGCCAATGCAAAATTCCTTTTCAAATTTCATTTGGCCATGATCTGCGCACCGACTTTCAAAATGTTTGCAGGCCCTTTTAGGACAAACTAAAGCAAAGATTTTGACAGTGAAAAAATCCTATCGTCCTCCATACAATAATTTTCTGCGAAAAACCATTAGAGGCAAGGTTTTAGACTTTAATTACATTGTACATGTAGTTGATGAAATAAAAATGTTTTAAGACCTATTGTTCAATACTTTGGAAAATCATCGCCTTCCCTTCGTCGTGTATCTTTTTTAAAGATATTTCTTGTATACAGATAAGTTCCTATTCGTGTCTTGAAGATGAAAAAAAAAAAAAAAAAAAAAAAAAAAACAAAAAAAAACGTCGTCCGTCATGTAAAGATTGTGTACTCCACATGCACCCACGTATTCTTTTGATGCAAGTTGACATTGTGTTTCGTGGAATCGTGCAAAAGCGTTCCCTTGTATTAATGGCTTGATTTATCATCTGTTTTCGCGAATATTTCAACCAATCGTAGCGCATGAATATGCGATATGTTTTTGAGCATGAAAACATTAATTTTAGCGAATGTCACCGGCATTAGTCAACAAACTTTTCGGTTCAAAAACGTCTTTACATGTACCTGTATTTGTTTGATTTCTTTTTTTGTTTCAGTATTTTAAAATGTCCACGGTCATATTAACCACAGGATTTCCCGAGCATGCCATGCCTGCCATGGGCGCGGGGCAGCTCTAGATCTATAGCGCACTTTTGCATCAAAGACTAAAACACTGTTGACATTTGGATCCGAGGGGCCGTTGGCAAATTTGCTTCGAAATGCCACGCAGTTTGTCTCACAATTTGATCATACAGGAAGTTCGTTGTCCTGATCTGATGTCGTTTGTGTATATGTCACCACGAACACTTTTATACGCATCTTCTCAACAAGGTTTCAGACCTGGAGCGACTTTGGAAACGAGCTTCAAAATTTCCAGCCGCACTTCCTTGAACCATAAACCATAGATAAGGGGGTCAATGAAACAGTTCACCACATAGGCTACGTCGGCTATCTGCGTAATCCAACCCGTCGGGGTTTCATCCTTGGCCCTCAGGTGTGTGTTATACACCGACAGTCCAAAGTATAGTCCGAGAAAGCATGAACAGTTTACCAGGTACATGAAGGCGGCAATGGTGCCCCTATACTGCTTCATGTCTAGGGCTTTTTGTCGAATGACTGAGTAGATCTGGGCGTAAACCGCAAACGATGAAATCAGGACGAGCGCACAGACCACGGGATAGTAGATGCTTCCTATACAGTTCTGATATCTTTCCCTGGCGTAGCAACCTAAGCCCTTTATTAAAAAGTACTGCAGAAAACTAAGGACAATGATGCAGATGCACACATTTCGTACCAACCGTTTTGACGCTCTGAGGTACCTATATGGCCAGTTGAGTACCAAGAAACGCTCGAACGCCATAAATGCGACAATAATTTGCGCCGCAGTTTGAAATCCTCGCGACAAATGCCTGAGAAGAAACGTTTCTTCGTGTGGGAACAACTTCGTGGCGCTGGAACAACACAGGAACAAAGCATTGTAACACAAGAGTCCGATACATAGCAGCCTTGTCGGGTATGGTGTTTTCTTTGTCCTGAAAATTGCGGTTCCGACTATAAGACACAACATTAGCGTCAAAAAAGATACTCCGAAATAGGTTATGATAAATCCAGTCGCCCATACCGGCGCGAATGTAAGCATGTTGTTTTTGATTTGCTCTAATGTTAAGGTAAGTCTACAAATATGTCATTTTTCGAAATTGTTTGTCTTTGTGAATCAGAATTCCTAATGAACAATATCTTGCCACCAGGTGATTCTTAATATTTCGCTGAAGCTGGAAAAGTTGTGAAAACCGCTGCTTGACTCTTTTTAATGAACATGATCTTGTCACGAGGAACCTATTTAATCTAGGAGAGATCATTATGTGTGTATGCTGTTAGAACAGCAACATATATTTTAGTATCAGTGCATACATTCTAGCCTGCGCAAAAAGGTGTGGTCACCTCATTAAAATCAACAATGGAAGAAGGGACAGTTCAAATATATGAAGCGCCCTCAATAAACATATTAGCAAGGTCTCTCACTTTCTATAGAGAAAACTTGATAATAGACATTTCCAACTTAGTCTGAGATACGATATACGATATACGAGAAACGTTAATCGATTTCTGGGGGGTATTTCAAGGCTGTCCAACTTAGTCGGTGAAAACCCTACACATCTAGTACATGTACACTATCAAATATGTTTGATAGATTTCGGGGCCCATCCCCTTTCTCATAAATGTGTTCGCTGCTCTTAAAGGATCTCAGTTTTAATTTTTATTTGCTATTACTGCAGCTGGTGTTGTGTCGTGTGGCGGCCCTAAAAAGTCTCCCCGTACATCATCCATAGTGCAGGTTATATTTTCCTTTTGGTCCTTTGAGATCAGCGAGGATATTCTGAGAAATCAAATTTATTATCGGTTAAGATTCATTTTCTTACAAATGTTTAATATATTCGGTCCCATTTAGATAATACTAGTCTTTGTATCGACTACCATGTTGAAAGTTGTAAAATTTCAGTAATTTTCTTTGGCTCCATGTTGCCAAATCTAAAGGGTCACTGACGAGACTTTAATAGTCGAAACCGCGGTATGGCCCATCCCCTTTCTCATAAATGTGTTCGCTGCTCTTAAAGGATCTCAGTTTTAATTTTTATTCGTATATGGTTTATGTGTTTTTCTGAAGAAATCTGAAGTTTTTGAATTAAAAAAAAAACGCACACAGGTCATATTCCATGGTCTTTTGCACCGATCACATGCATGCTTAGGCCATGATATGATTTAAATTGTTTCCTGTCATGCAAATCTATGTTTACATAAACTTTGTAGAGCTCCTCACCCTTTCGATAGAGCACTGACCTCGAAATTTGAATTATTTTAGAACATCTTGACATTCTAAATTAGAATACAATCCAGATAATCATCTCAATTATAGGAGATTGGTGTTAACAGGTTGACAAATAACTAAGATTGGTGATAACAGGTTGACAAATAACTAAGATTGGTGTTGACAGGTTGACAAATAACTATCGTATTTTATCAGATTTGATAATACCATGGGTGGTATGAATGAATAGTCAGGCAGTTCATTCATATGGTAATGTGTGGAAATAAACTTTTGCTCATTTATTTCTAACCAAAACATATCTAAAATTGGCCCTGATACTATTTAGAGGCACACTTATGACAATTAGATCAGTTTGTGAGAAGTTGCCACTGTACTATCCTGGTTTGCAGTTGGACCAATGGAATAAACCTGTAGCCTGGATTTTCTCATGCTGCGATTTTATTTTATTGAATGGCCTCGTGTCATCGTTTAAAAAATCTTTCTACAGCCATGGCGACAATCATGGTCATTTGACATGGACCATTTATATAAAATTTCGTTCCCCCTGTCTAAGAATGCCCCACATGAAGTTAAGCTTTGATTGGCCGAGCGGTTTCAGAGGAGAAGATTTAAGCGGGATGTAGTTTTACATAATGAATCTTAGACGGAATTAAGGATTTGCGGGAAGAGAAATGCATATGATTTCGTATATCATGTTGCAATTTTAAGCAAAATGTACAATTACACTTTCCCTTGATTTACAGCGCTTTTAATGCAGACTGATATGTGCTCGTCGACATGAATTCATAGTTGAAAAGTGTTACAATTTTAATTTTATTTTGAAAGAAATGTTTTCAGGGTGCATAAACTTTTCACCGTGTCTTTGTTTATTTCTACATGTGTCCTATGACCCGTCAATTCGTTATGTCAGAAAGTGTGGTTTTCACATTCATGAAACATACCAAAGTGACATTCTGTGTCGATGAGGTGAGGACACGTCATGAGAAAACCCTTCATTAAAATTCTTCAAAACCGCTGTTAATTTGTAATGCGATGGCGCGATATTAATGTTGGCATACATAATTCAAATGTTTCTAACATGTGCTAGAAAAATATTCAGCCGCGACGCGAGAAACCCGGTCTTCTGGGTTTCCGACCAGGTCTGACACAACCCAAGCTATACAAGCACAGAAGATGACTAGAGACGGGAGATTTTGGATTAAGAAAGTAGAGGAATCGTAATATCCGCACAGTGAAAACAAAGGCGCTGATCAGCTTCGCAGTTGTTGCGAATCTTTTCTGTGCCTTTGTTTTCGCCTAGGCAAAAATCCGGTTTTCCAACGACGGGGCTCATTATTAAAACAGGAAGGCACGTCTTCGTCTGTAAAAACTGGCTTGAAAAGGGTCCTCCTACTTACAAGGTGTCCACATACGTACCTTTATCTGTGGATACACGAATTGAAAATATGGTTTGATGCCTTGCGTCCATTGAAAAAAATGTTGAAATAATGTCGGTCGTTAATATCTACCACATCATTTAATATGGTAAAGCTCAGTCTCTTGCGCCTGGTCTTGTTCTGTTGAGCCGTGACATCGCAATACAATGTAACACGCATGTGTAAGCTAAGCACAATATATAGCAGTCACTTTATGGTCTTCGCCGTGCGTTAAATATATTCCAAAATCAACTGTCTTGTTTATTTGTGAACTAAGATAATAATAAATAAAATATGCATGTACATATGCTTATACGAATCTTTGCTTGTTGAACAATGTAAAACAGTCGTGTAAAACCGACTATTTTATTTATTGAGTAGTTAGAATTCTTATTTCTTTTTCTTTCATGCTTTTTGGAATACAGAATTGTACACGAGCTCTGCACATATGCAGAATCATTTAAGCTTTCTTTCAAACAGTTCAAAGGCAATTAAGGACTATACAGTATTACTATTTCAGGTGATGTGCCGTTGCTTCGTGATTTGACAATTACTTTTAAAGCTTCTCTTTGAGACGATTAGCTACATCGCATAATCATTACCAAGAGGCCATATGTGCAATTGTTGTCTTAAATGGTCAGATCAAACACTTTAGATCACATGTAAAAGTAATCAAGACAATCATTAGTATCTAACTATGCTTTCAAATGTCATATCAGTATCTTATTAAAACACCCTTACCGAGATCAAATAACTTTAATATCATCCACAGTACTGCAATCTGTTTAGGCAGATGCTAAGTAGCCATTGGTATCGTTCTTGATCACAAGCAATAATTGTTAATGCAAACGCCAGTCTTTTTATCAAAGGGTTTACCGTTATATGATTGTTCTATCAGATTTCTCTGTTTCTGTAATTATCTGATATGTGTGTATATAAGAAGATGGAGATTTAGATTTGGGTTAGATTTCGTTTTGGTCTCAGACTGACTAAACATGTTAGAATTGGCAGTACGTTTGGCACATGCAATTTATTAAACTTAGAAACTAAAAATGTGTTGACTGTTTATAACAATCCACAAGGTGTTACATATAGTTTTCCTTTTTGGTGCCGTGACCAGGATCAAATTAAACAAAAATTATAAACTTTTGGTTTAATACGAACGGGTTTAAATGGATAAAAAATAAAAATCAACGCGAAGACTTGAAACTGTCAAAATCAAAACAATCAACATAAAGGACATTGTGAATAGGAAGAGTGGAGCTGGCTTATTCAACCAGGTGAGTCAAAGTTTGATTAGATTCGATCTGTAAGAATGGCTGAACAAGAAGCACAGGCTGAATTGATTCATTTATTTCGGAATGTTGCACATGAAATTTCTGGGGTGCATACAACAATAGGGGCACAAGGTGTAGCAAAAATTATTCCATCATATGACGGTGATCCTAAGCAATGCAAGGAATGGCTGAAAAGCATAGAAAAATATGCAGTTCTTACTCAAATGGGGGAAGATCAAAGAAAACTTGTTGCATATCAAGCTAGTAAGGGGGCGGTCAGTGATTTTGTAAAACGGTATCTGCAAGATAATCCCGGAAATACGTGGCCACAACTTCAGGAAGAAATAATTCTAAGATTTTCAGAAGTAACTGACCCACAACACGCGTTAATGCTGCTAAGGAAGGTGCGTCAAAAAGAAGGGGAGTCAGTCCAAGTTTATGCAGAAAGAATAATGTCTTTAGCTGAAGATGCATTTGGGGGGCAAGGAATGTTAAATCGACCGATTCAAGATCAGCTGGTTGGATTTTTCACTGATGGTCTCTATCAAGACTACATGAAGATGAAAGTAATGCGTGATAACCCACGTACATTTCAAGGGGCAGTTGACATAGCACTTACCGAGCAAAACTTAAGAAAAAGGTTTAGCCTAAGATCAGGGAAAAACCAAGTTAATCACGAAACTTCCTCTGGCCATGAACCAATGGAAGTAGACCATTTACGGTCAGCCAAACGTTGCTTTCACTGCAACAGGAAAGGGCACATAGCCAAAGATTGTAGGGCAAAAGCCAAGGTCAACATAGTTCAAGCAGAAAGACCTAGGCACAATCCAAACATAGTCTGTTGGGGTTGCAACCAGCGTGGGCACATCTTAAGGGATTGTGGTCAAAAAGAAAATGGATATAGGGGAGGAAGGTATAAGGCAAATCCGAGAGGGGCTTCGGGAAACGTGACGGCTCCTTCCATGTAGAGGCCGATGGAAGGGGTAAAAACATATCAACATACAAAATTTGTCTTGCTGGTAATCCTAACTCTTGCTTAATTAAAATTGAAAAACAAAAATTCAGGGCCTTAGTAGATTCAGGGGCAGACATATCGTTGATGCGTCGTGACGTGTATGACTCTCTTAAGAAGAAACCAAAATTGATTAGACAAACTGCAAATGTCCAGTCTGTCAATAGAGGTCCACTTGATATTGATGGCTATATCTATGTTAAATTTGTCATTGGAACAACAGCTGTAACCCAGCAGTTTTATGTATCAAGAAACATGAACAGGAAGGTTATACTTGGGAATGACTGGTTAACTGAAAATGGGGTCAGAGTATATCATGACCTAGGCTGCATTCGATTCAATGGTACTTATGTTCCACTACAGATTGACATACATGTCACCTCCATTCTTAGGGCTAAAAACAAAATTGTTATGAAACCTCAGACAACAATCATTTGTCCATGTAAAGCTAGATCTACCCCAGACTTACCTGAACAAAATATCTACCAAATAATTCCAACTGACAGCGGATTTTTGAGTCAAGAGCCTGGTGTAATGGTTTCAAATTCTGTAGCAAGGTTAAGTAAGAATAGGAATATACCTGTTATGATAGTTAACAGTACAAACAAAACCTACAAAATCAAGAAAGGGTGTGTAATAGCACAGCTTGAAAAGATTAAAGATGAAACAATGATAACAGTCAGTGAGGTTGTTAAGCAAGGGAAAGAAAATGAATTAGAAACCTTCGATGAAATTGATGCGCCTGACAAATATGCAAACCAAATTAAAGATCTACTAAGAAAGAATGCTGATTTATTTGCAACCAAAGATTCAGATCTAAGCCACACTGATACCACAAGAATGAAAATAAACACTGGGGACCACTCGCCAATCAAATTAAGGCCATATAGAACACCATTAAATAACAGAAAAGTAATTGATGAAGCTATAGATGAAATGCTTGACGCAAAAGTAATAGAACCATCAAACTCACCATGGAGCTTCCCAGTCGTCATTGTTGACAAAAAAGATGGCTCCAAACGCTTCTGTGTTGATTTTCGCAAACTCAACGCAATCACAAAACCCATTTCTTATCCACTTCCTTTGATTGATGACATTTTGGCCCAGCTGGGACAAGCAAAGTTTTTCACATCTCTTGATCTAAAAAGTGGATACTGGCAAGTTCTGATGGATGAAAATGACAAGGAAAAGACGGCATTTGCATGCCACCGAGGTCTGTTTCAATTTAATGTCATGCCATTTGGATTGACTGCAGCTCCAGCCATATTTCAAGAACTAATGGCAAAAGTATTACAAGGCTTAGACCGTTTCACAACTGCTTACTTGGATGACATATTGATCTATTCAGCAACTTTTGAAGACCACCTCAAACATATTCAAGCTGTGTTTGACCGTCTTCGAGATCATTGTCTGAAATTAAAACTGAAGAAATGTAGTTTTATGAAGTTTTATGTAGTTTTACTAAATGTTATGAACCACTGCAGAAGCTGAGGGTGAGGTTATGGCCATGTAAAACCGGTTTAAGCCCGCCAGTAACTTTGTGTTGCTGATCGTTCCAAGTCGATACTTCTGTGGTGGTTCTTTTTGTTTTATGTCTTGGTGCATAATATTTTTGTGCTGTTGGCGCCTTATGTATGTTTTCATATTTTTAGTTAAGTTAAGGTAACTGAGTGGCCACCTATTGGGAAAATAGCTGCTCATTCGGCTTACGATATGTTTCATGGTGTGGGTACCTGATTGTTGGTTTGGTTTTTTCCCACCTCGGTTTTTGGAGTGGGAATCTTTTTCTGATTGCGCCTTTTCCTGATCTTTGCCTACTTGTACCTTATGAAATCTGAAACTAACTATTTGGGTTTTGTTATCAGTGAGAATGGTGTTACCCCTGATTCCAGGAAGGTCGAGGTTATAAGATCTTTGCCTCCTCCGACTTGTGTGAAAGAAGTTCGCAGCTTTATTGGTATGTGTAGCTACTACAGAAGGTTCATTCCACAGTTTTCTTCCATTGCTGAACCAATCATTGCTTTGACAAGAAAATATGCCAAGTTTCGATGGGACTCTCATTGTCAAAAAGCCTTCCAATTTTTGAAAGACCAGCTGTCGACCATCCCTATGTTAGCATATCCTGATACATCTAAACCATATGTCCTGTATACTGATGCAAGTAATGAATGCATTGGGGCGTGTCTCACACAGCCATGTGAAGAAAATGAAAGTGAGATACGTGGTTTGAGGAATGAAAAACCTATATTTTATCTATCTCATAGGTTAAGCAAGTCCCAAGTCAAATGGTCCACCATTGAAAAAGAGGCATATGCGATTCACTTTGCTCTTCAGAAGCTTGATCACTACCTCCACAATTCTGAATTTGTTATTCGCACAGACCACAAGCCTCTTAAATACCTACTTGAGTCCCCAATGCAGAATAAGAAAATTCAATTATGGGCTTTGGGTATTTCGGGATATAACTGTAAAATAGAATACATTGAAGGCTCCTCTAACTCCTGTGCTGACCTCTTGTCAAGAGTATCAGAAACTGGGGCAATGAAGGTTGAAGAGACTCCAAATGAACCTGATGTTAGTGACCATGCCTATGAAATCAATGCGTTGAATTCAAACCATTTTACACCTACGGACTATGCAATTAGCAAGGACCCAGAGAGTAAGCCGGTAGAAAAGCAGACTCTCATGCCAGATCTAAATATGGTTCAAGAACAAGCCAAGGATGAAGCTATAGTTGAGATCATAACCTCCCTTCAGAAAGACAATGCTCCTTCGTCAATTGCAAAGAGACACATTATTGTAGATGATGTGCTCTACTACATCTCAAACATTGACGATGACCCTTCCCTGCGTCTGTATATACCAGGACAGCTGAGGGAGAATGTGGTTGTGCAGTATCATGACCAGAATGGCCATATGGGCATCGATAAAACTTTCGAAGCCATTAAACAGAAATATTATTGGCCAAACCTGTACAAGGAATTGTATGACTATGTAAGCAAATGTATTACATGCCAGGCACGTAGCATGCGAAAGATTAAGCCACCAGTACAAGAGACTGGCATTCCACCATATCCGTTTGCTAGGATAGGCCTAGATTTATCTGGTCCTTACCCTACATCTTTAGCTGGCAACAAGTACATTGTAGCTTTCATAGACCTCTATAGTGGTTATCCAGAAGCTTTTCCTGTTCCAGATAAAAGTGCTGACAATATTGTTCATCTTCTCATTGAGGAGATATTTAGCAGACATGGGGCTGTGTTAGAGATAGTCACAGATAATGGAACTGAAAACGTGAACAGAAAAATGCGTGAGACCCTTCAAGAACTGAATATAAACCATGTAACAACATCATATTATCATCCCCAAGGTAATGCCAAGGTCGAAAGATTCCACAGGACTTTGCATGATGTTTTATCAAAGAAACTGAAAGACGATGTTAAAACCTGGGACATTTACCTCAATCAAACTTTAGCGGCTATAAGGTTCCATATCAATGAATCCACAAACTTCTCACCCTTCTATCTGTTATACAACAGAGACGTTGTTTTGCCTTTAGATAACATCCTAAAACCACGTAGAAAATATTTGGGTGAAGATGTTCACAAGATAGCCTTAGAACAGCAGCATAAAGCTTTTACTTTGGTTCACAAATATCTCAAAAGATCGAAAAAACGGCAGGCCAAATATGCAAACAAAAATGCAAAGCCAGTAGACTATAAGGTAGGCGATCCTGTCTATTTCAAAAACTTCACGCCCGGGAAGCTTTACAATCGTTGGTACCCCTATTATCGTATAATCAAACAAACAACACCAGTCAATTTTGTGGTAAAGAACCAGTTAGATGGGTCCACCGAAAAGGTGCATGCCGAACAAATTAGGCTTGCAAACATAGATGAATGGCCGGCACCCCAAATTGAGACAGAAAAACCAAGACGTAAGGTAGCATTTGTTGTTCCTCCCAGTGACAGTTCCTCAGAATCTAGTGACGAATCCTCAAACCAGGAAACACCTCATGAAAGGATAGCCAAGCACTATCGCAAGGAGCGGTCTGAGTCTGATGATGAGGATGACATTCCTCTCATGGAGCTTTCAAAACGTCTTAAAGGACAAAAGTCGCCAATGACTTATGGCAATAATATGTTACCCTCAGATGAGGAAAACTGCCACTCAGACTCAATCTACAGTGACCATGAGGAGGGTGCGACTGATAATCAATTACCCCAGGAAAAGCCTGAGGAAATGATGATTGATGAAGTCAAAACCTCTCCTATTGAAAACTTCATTTTGAAAACTAGGAGCCAGAAGCATACTGATAAGTCTACGAAAGTCATAAACTTACTGACTGCTGTTGTTGATATGCTGTAAGGCTTCATACTTAGGTGCTAATTTTCATGTGCATACCTTTCAAAGATGAAAGGGGATACTTGACAAATCAATGGCTAAAAAATAAGGTATTCCTTCTGAAGATTCCTGATAAGTGTCCCATCCATAAAAGTGGCCCATCCGTAACGGTAACCATTGAAAACAAAACACAAAACAAAAAAAAAAATATATATATATATAGATGTGGTTTATACACTAGGGCGTATTATATAGCAGCGCGTGTTATACATAAAGACACATTTTAAAATAGCTGTTAAGCCAATTTCTTTTGTTATCTCTCACCAAATCAAGCATAATAAATTATTGTTAATTCCAGAAACCAAAATCTTATGTCGTTGAAAACAATGATGCAGCGTGCCATGTTTCATTTGGAAACCTTACGAATGCACCTTAACCTTTTAAGCTTAAATCATTTGTCACCGACGACTGTCAGTCCAAGCAACCTTAGGGCAATGTTAAGTGATATAAAATCACATCTGCCGATAACTCTTACTTTTCCTAGGGATCATATGCAAGACATTTGGTCGTACTATAACGATTTGTCATGTAACGCCATCATTGACGGAAATAAGATAATTATAGTTCTATCCGTACCACTTTTGGAGGTGAATAGCTTAATGGAAGTTTATGAAATAATTAATATTCCGTTATCTGTTTCACCTGATATCCAAATTGCAAATGCTACCAAAGATCTCACTGCAATGTATTCCTTGGAGACCCGCGGTCTAATGATAGATAAAACACGAACTAAATATGCATTACTTTCATCCGAAGACCCATCTTTCCAATCAATTTATCCAACCTATGCACGGTAAATCTTTTCCTTGGCAATCAAAATAAAATTAAGAAATATTGCAAGACAATCGTATCTATAAACACGCGTCTTCCTAGCGCATTATACCTGTTCGACGGTCAGTGGGCAATCGCATCTCGTACTGATTTAAGTTTTGCAATTGTGTGTCATGATTCAAAACGAATGATGCAAACGATAACAGCAAAGGCCTTTAGACGTGTTGCGCCTGAAACAAACATGCACCGCTTCTAATGAATACATGATGCTTTCTCAATATTTTGGTGGGAAGGGCAGCTACAATGTTGTTAATAAGGAACAACAATTCTTGCAGCTATCGAATATATCAAAATCTAAAATTTGGGAACCTATGATGCTTAAACTACCGAATCTCACTAGCCTTAAATTACCCGAAAGTCTCAGAAAACTTAAGCAAATACCTTTGGGCCAGTTCGTTCAGAGCATAACGCCACTTCCAAAAGTAGAAATTAAAACCACAGGGTGGCCTTTATGGGCTGGAATTGTCTTGGGATTTGGGGTTTGTTTGGTCGCTGGGACAACAGTTCTGGTCTTAATTAAATACAGGAAATTCTTAAGGTATCCTAGTTGTTTAGCCATTCGAGCTGGTCGTGATCTGGGTCAAATTGAGGCTCAAAATGGTAGAAGAAGGTCGGTTTCCGTTCAGAGTAGTCCAACTTCGATCATCGGAGGGCACCATACCCCCAAACCGACGGATGTTCCCTGTGACGAAGACGGAGAAAGCAACCTGTATCCCAAACTCGGGATTATATTGAAGAAATAAACTATATAGACTACAGTATATCAGTGACACTGCTGTCCAGACCAGATGAAAAATGGTGAAATATGTACACTATCTCATCAGCGAGTTACAGACTTAATTAGTTTCTCACCCGTTCACTGCTAAAGAAAACAATCTGTTAACCCTTATGTAAACAACATTACCTTTGCAAGAAATCGTGAGGCTTGCTAATCACCACCCTGGACGCTGTCATCAAACGGCTATTCGGCATTAATTAACTTTCAAGTAGTTCAAAGAAACTGTTGGTGTGCAAACAAAATATTCCAAGATGTTTAAAATAAAAACAATTACAGGATGAAACCCACATACTCCAGTGCCAGACTTTCATTCATGGTCATTTTCTGATGACGATATACATGTAACACCTGTGTTCAGATGTGTAAAACAAAATTTCATTCACGGTCAACTTCTGCTAAAAACGGTTTATGTAACATTGTGCCAAACATTCGGATATTAAAACAAACAAAAATGTAACATTTGTGCCAAACGTTCGGATATTACAACCAAGCAAAAAAAAAAAATATTATACGACATAAAGATAATAAAAACCAACATGGACACGTTTCTAATTTACCACGAAGTCATCATGAGCCTCACTACCCATTTACATCAGCGACGGCAACTGGATATCGAAGCCGTCGCAATGGACATTGCCACACACCTGGACGCCTTGGGCGCGTTGGTGCGACAGAGTTATTCTCCAGACGCTGCCGTCGAGAAAGAGGATGCAACAACACAATATTGCACGTCCGACTGCCATGACAACGGACAAAAAAACTGCAACGACGCAGTACGAATACGAGGATTTCCGGGACAACATACCCATGTGCGTCGTCATGCCATTTGGTTGCGAGGAGCATATAGAATTAACGAGAAACTCGAACTCGCCAGTGCCTGGACCAAGCGGCATTCAAAACAATAATCTAACAGCCAGTACGGAACCAACTAGGAACTCAAGCTCGCCAGTGCCTGGGCCGAGCGGCTTACGAACTGACAATCAGTCAACAGTCAGACAAGGTGAACAGCATTTCAGTGATAGTGACAGTTTACCCACACCGCTTAGCTATGACTCGTCGGACATGGCTGGACATTGGAGTGATACTGATATTTATATTAGTGACAGTGACTAATATTTCTTCAGAACTGTTTAAGCTAAAGTACTTTAAATGGAATAATGTAAATAATTTACAATTTTAAGGCCTTTGTGTATATAAGTATTGTGCATGGAATATTACATGTTTTAGAATGTACGTATTGATTATGATTCATTTGATTTATTGCCATAACGTACAGCCAAAATCGTTCTTGTATCTGTGCATGTGTACAAGATTGTTCTCGTATATATGCTTGTCAGTTTTTAATATGCACATTTATGTTATTTGTATAATAGTTCAATGAACAATGCATTATGTCATGGTCATTGTATTTTCACTCAGTTTATCTACTCAATTTAGGATGTTAAGGTCTGCAACAGTTGTAAGATTTTGTTTTCTCGTAATGTTTTCGCCACACAATCAATGCTGCCAATTAAAATAAGATTTTAAAGTTATCTCTTGTAACAGTATGGAATTACATATAGCTGTTTTAATTCTTTTGAAAACGTCTTGATATTTTGAAACACGGATTTGCGTAACTATGAAATAAATTTGAACCTAAAAATGCAATTATTTTGACCATTTACTGTACAAGAATTCTTAAAACGTCGGAAGGAATGTAAAACAGTCGTGTAAAACCGACTATTTTATTTATTGAGTAGTTAGAATTCTTATTTCTTTTTCTTTCATGCTTTTTGGAATACAGAATTGTACACGAGCTCTGCACATATGCAGAATCATTTAAGCTTTCTTTCAAACAGTTCAAAGGCAATTAAGGACTATACAGTATTACTATTTCAGGTGATGTGCCGTTGCTTCGTGATTTGACAATTACTTTTAAAGCTTCTCTTTGAGACGATTAGCTACATCGCATAATCATTACCAAGAGGCCATATGTGCAATTGTTGTCTTAAATGGTCAGATCAAACACTTTAGATCACATGTAAAAGTAATCAAGACAATCATTAGTATCTAACTATGCTTTCAAATGTCATATCAGTATCTTATTAAAACACCCTTACCGAGATCAAATAACTTTAATACCATCCACAGTACTGCAATCTGTTTAGGCAGATGCTAAGTAGCCATTGGTATCGTTCTTGATCACAAGCAATAATTGTTAATGCAAACGCCAGTCTTTTTATCAAAGGGTTTACCGTTATATGATTGTTCTATCAGATTTCTCTGTTTCTGTAATTATCTGATATGTGTGTATATAAGAAGATGGAGATTTAGATTTGGGTTAGATTTCGTTTTGGTCTCAGACTGACTAAACATGTTAGAATTGGCAGTACGTTTGGCACATGCAATTTATTAAACTTAGAAACTAAAAATGTGTTGACTGTTTATAACAATCCACAAGGTGTTACACATACTCTACCTTTATATTGAGTTTAATCATTAATGTAAAGTTTCAAATAATGTTGAGAGCTTGAACAGTTCTACCTTAGTGCAAGACATATTGCAGGTCTCCAAGGACAGGCGTTTATGCGTTTTCCATAAATCATTTGCCTACCACAAATGAAAAAGCAAGGGCGAAATAGCTTCACTGGTTCTGATACTCGCTATCCTCATTTTGCTAGCAAGTAAGAAATTTTTAGTGACGCAAGCGTTGATGTGCATCTGTACGAGTTCTCAAACCCGATATATTGCGTCCACCCCGGGCGTCCACCATCCAAGAGCCGCTGAAAAGATGTGGGCTAACACATTTGTTATGATCTCGCCGACGCAAACAAATGGCGTAATCTTATTTCTTAATACAACATAGCGCATCAATATAGGGATCTAATATGATTTTCCATTCATTAACATTCGCTAGGTCCCGAGGGGAGTGTTGAACACTCCCCGAAGGACCTAGCGAATGTTAATGAATGACAAAATCATTTTTGATCGCTATTATTGCATAATTTCTAAAGAAACGACAGAAATAAGGTGCAGAAACGAAAGAAATATGGTGCACTATATGAGGCAGTAGTGCACTAGAAGAATGCACTACTGCCTCATCACATTTTCATACGCGTAAAAGCTTTCGTTTTTATGCTCGTTCCGGGCGGACTTCAGTTTCTCATTACTAGCACGTGCTTTGCGTGGTGCCCGGTAACGAGCATAAGTAAAAGCCATGTATTAACAGGACGTGCGCGCGTGAATTGCAATATTAATGCATGACTTTCTCTTCATTAATAAATGGCCGTTAATATCGTGTGACACGGTTATTTATGCAATAATATAGGGATCAAACATGATTTTCCATTCATTAACATTCGCTATGTCCCTCGGGGAGTGTTGAAAACCGAGGGTGTAGCCGAGGTTTTCAACACTCCCCGAGGGACCTAGCGAATGTTAATGAATGACAAAATCATTTTGATCGCTATTATTGCATTTATTCTGAAGAAACAAAAGAACTAAGATGCAGAAACGAAAGAAATATGGTGCACTATATTTTACAGCCTCATCACATTTTCATACGCGTGGAAGCTTTCGTTTTATATGCTCCTTCTGGGCGGACTTCAGTTTCTCGTTGCTAGCACGTGCTTTGCGTGGCGCCCGGTAACGAGCATAAGTAAAAGCCATGTATTAAGAGCACGTGCGCGCGTGAATTGTACTATTAATTCATGGCTTACTCTTTATCAATAAACGGCTGTTAATATCGTGTGACACGGGTATTTATGCAATAATAAGCGATTAACCGATAGACCCCGTGTATATACATGAAAAGGTATAAGTAGGTACAAGTAGGCATGAACATGTTTGTATACAATGTATTCGTCTATTAGTTTACACGTTGTCCCTGAGAATATCCCTCGAAAAAATTATCCGAACTCCAATGTCAAACTCCTATACTATGCAAAATAAATTTAGCAATTTTTGATGTTACATATAATTTTGATCACCTCAGAACAATTTTGGACATTTCTTTAATTTGAATGACAAGAACAGTGTCTTAGGCACATGATACGATGAATTTAAAAACGCTATCCTTTAAAGAGGCTTCTGGAACAACCAACAAATACAGAAAGGGTGTTGATCCGAAATTCCCAACCATTGAACACAATGCAAACAGCTGACTTTTGTTTAGTCCATCAGGCCCATCCTTTTCAACCCCTCTTTATGAACGTTGTTGATATGTGACAAGTGAGATTGGGCTTTTTCGGTACAAACTTTACCTGCCAAAAAACGGCGTCAACGCGCCGTCAATAGGTCGAAATTGCCTTAATTTCGGGTAACTTGGTTTCCATTGATTTTATAAAAACAAAACAAGACAAACTGAGCACAATAAAGCCAATACCGTGGTCAGTAACACATGAAAGATTCAGAGCCATAACGCGTCATGCTAGTGAGATAACGCTGACGTTAAACTCTTTATTTAAGCTCACGTTATAAAGCCAAGATAGGAAATTTGGCAAATTCTTTTTATTTTAACATATCGGTATGCATCAGACATTTAAACTCATTGCCGATTTTTGGGAAATTCCAGCTAGAAATGTAACTGTAAGGCGATAGCGTAGGAGCAAAAGAAAACCGTCAAATTCAAAAACTTACGATCTTAATTTCTCGGCGACAAAATTTTGTTTCCAAACGTTTTAAATGTTTTCCTTTGTTTTGATCACTAAAGAGTTGCTTACGCATGATTTTGGTTTCCCACTTTAAGCAGACCTGCAAGTTTTGATCATGTGTCTTTAATTGTAACGTCACGTCAGTATCGCCGTAAGGTTTGATTCTTTCGGAATGTTTCACTTGGAAGCTCTTGCCGAAAGGTTACCACTTAGGTCCATATTCCAAAATATGACTTTTATTTATTATGTGCGGAGACTGCTGAATGTTACGAAAATTGCTAAATTTAATTTGCCTAGTATATATCAATATCGGATTAAGTTGGAAATGTCTAATAGCCGTTATGTAAAAAACAAACCGGAGGACAAATGGTACTGTAAACGCTCACCCGAGATCTCCTTGTGCAATCAACCGGAGTTAACCTTGGGCAGAGAACATACATAAATAATCTATCCATTTGCCCATTCATATGCATGGGTGACCTAGGTTGACCTTGCCATAAAATAGGTCATGGCCATCCCAAGGTCATGATTTATAAAAACTCTGTAGAGCCCCATTCATTGATGCTTCATGCTAAGCTCAATTCATTGGTGCTGCTCCATGCTAAGTTTCCAATGCATAGCCTTCTGGCTTTGAGGACGGAAGATTTTCAAATGATTTTGCTATTTATAGCACTCGCGGCCATCTTGGCCATGTGACCTGGATCATTTATATTTATACATCCATTATCCCTGGCTTTGCAAGGCTACATATGAATTTGGTTTGATTGGTCAAGCGGTTGTTTGCAATGCATTGCCATATCGGAACATGTACTTAGTCCGGAACATGTACCAGACAATCCCCTGGGACCAAATTATTTTCATAAACAAAAATAGTCTGTCCGTTTTCCTATTAGCAGATTAGTAATACCAGCAATTTTTCTCCCATTTAAAACCATTTTACAATTTTTTTTCCCCATTCAAATGCATAGGCAACCTAAACCTTGCTGTAAAATAGGTCAAGGCCATCCCAAGGTCATGATTTATATAAGCATTTTAGAGCTTCCGACCCTGATGCTACATGCCAAGTTTCAAGGTTGTAGACCTTTTGGTTCTGGAGAAGAACTCTTTTTTCCGTCGGCCATCTTGGTCGTGTGACCTGGACCATTTATATAACATTTTGTGCCCCTTCCTAGCTCCACATGAAGTTTGGCTTTGATTAGCCTAACGGATGTTTGAAAAATTTATGTGACGACGCCAAAGCATGGCCATCCTTCGGCTCAGGTAACTAAAATACCACAAAAACCTAGCCTGGGCTCTGATCATTTTTTTTTCTTCTATTTTTCGTTTCTTGGTCAAAAATGACATCATCACATCTACCGAAGTCAATAACGGCTACCGATTTCTTTGATGTGATTTTTTATTACGATCTCTTTGTCGGAAAAGCATTAAAAGAATGTAGGAAAAATATATTGACGACTGGACTCGGGCTACAAAAACCGGGCTATATTAAAATAAGAAAGTTGTTTATTTTTATGTATTGAAGTTTACGGATCCTGACTATTTTGACAGTTGCAAACCGCATTTGTTTGAGCACTTGACTTTCAGCTCACCCGAGCCGAAATCACAAGGTGAGCTTACAGTATGGTAGTCGAGCCGGTGTCCGTGCGTGCGTCCACACTTTCAAATGTAAATATCTCCAAGGCCACTGGGCCAAGTGCAATCAAATTTTGTCTGAAGCATCATTGGGGTGGGGGAAAGGTTGCATTAGAAAGGTTGCATTAGGTTTTGAACTCTTGTTTCCATGGCAAAAGATATCTCCCATAGACTTACAATGGGAAAAACGTAAAAAATCTTCTCCGAAACCACAAGGCCTAGAGCTTTCATATTTTGTATGTAGCTATTATAGTGGTCCTCTATATAAATCCTGCCAACCGTGCCCCTGGGGTCCATACAGGCCATGTCCCGAGGGCGTCATTATCTGTCAATAGCCTTATAATGGAAAATACATGAATATACATGAAGAACACATCTTCTTAGAGCCAAAGCTTCTATATTTTGGTATGCAGCATTGTTATGTAGAGCTTTACATAAATCCTGTGAATCATGCCCCTGGGGTCAAAAATGGCCCCATCCCAGGGGTCATTAGCTCCAACAGACAAACATAAAAAAAATCTTGTTCTCCGAAACCACAAGGCACAGAGCATGTAGCAATGTTACTTGTATAGTGGTCCTCTTTATAAATCCTGCCAACTGTGTCCCTGGGGTCCATACTGGCCCCGTCCCCGGGCGTCAATAATTGCCATAGCCTTATACATGTAATGGGAAATGCATGTAGGGGTCAAAATTGTAGGGGTCAAAATTGGCCCCACAGAAGGGACAAAAAAATCTTTTTCTCTGAAACCACAAGACACAGAACTTCCATATTTTGTGTATTACATTGTATAGCACTCCTCATTACAAGTTCTGCCACAACGGTGCCCCTGGGGTCCATACAGACCCTGCCCCACGGGCGTCATCATCTGCCATAGTATTTTAATGGGAAATACATATAAAAATCTTCTCTCAAAGCTTCTATATTTGGTATGCAGCATGCAGCCTTGTTATGTGGAGCTGTACATAAATCATGCGAAATATGCCCTTGGGGTCAAATTATTTTTTTCTTTAATTAATGCTTTACGTCCCAGTCAACAGCAATGGTCATGTTGGGACGCTGCCTCGATTTTATGGGACTTTTACCCAACATTAGGATGTCATGGATACTTAAAATGTGCTTCATAAATATAACCACCCAAGCAAACCAATAAGGCTTATATTTATGGATGGTTTGACTAAACCACTTTTCCTGGGCGCAATTAACCAGTAATCTGATGGTCAGTCAGTAGTTAAGAAACTTTGCCTGGAGACAAAAGCAGCCATTCTATTTCTCCCCAATGGGCGGGGCCCCATATTCCCACTCGACCACCCACCTGGGGTCAAATATGGCCCCACCCTGGGGGTCAGTAGCTCCCATAGACTTACATAAAAAATCTTTGTGTTGCGAAAACATAGGCACTGATCAGCTTTGCAATTACTGCGAAGCTGATCTGCGCCTTTGTTTTCGCCTATGCAGATTGTTGATTTTCCCATGCTGCAGCTCATATATAAAGGGCCTTTGAGCTGCATTATGTAAAGGAAAAGAATGTGAAATTAAAGGTGCAGGTCAGTGCAGAGAAAACCCTTGTCTTTTAAAATCAAAAATTGCAAATTCTAACCATGGTTTTTGCATGATGATATCTCCTTATTTTGCAGGGATCTCCCTATTTTTCAGAAAATCTCCCTAATTGAAATTTCATAATTTCTGCATGTATTTTATACATAACTTATTTTTTATTTCTTCATAAATTGTAAGGTGAAATGTGTGCATTTGGGATGGAAGTACATTTGTATTCTGCTAAGGTTATCAAAAAAACATTTTTATGCATTTAGATGTAATCCTGTTGCTTGGGGGTATTGGCTTTGGGGCAAAAGTGCAAGAATTTTCTTGGCATGGCTAAAAATTTGTGATAACATCATGAAAACATCTCCGTGTAATGTATACCCCCTTGAACCCCACTTCTATATAGCAAAACTGGGGTTTACAGGGGTACACCTATTTTTATTTTTGATCCAAAACATGGATTGTGAGTACTCGTTAGAACCACCTCGGCGAGGCGGTTCTAACGTGTACCCACAATCTATGTTTTGAGCAAAAATAAGAAAAATACAACTTAAAAATCTCTGTATATTGCATTTGCAAGTTTTCGTAATGAGGTGCAATAGATGCATAGCACTGCTATGATAGCAGGAGTGCCATTTTACACATTCATTCCGCGGACAGGGGTGGGGGGGGGGGGGGGGGGGAGCGCGGTGGCGTAGTGGTAGAGCATCAGACTCCAAATCGAGAGGTATTGGGTTCGATTCCCACAGGCGGCACGGGATGTCCTTTAGCAAGACACATTAATTCCCTACAGTACAGGTCAACCCCAGGAAGCATTGGCTCTGTCTCGACATGACTGAAAAATTGTTGACTGGGATGTTAAGCCTCAATACAAACAAACAAACATTCATTCAGACTTCCCAAGCAGCTATGATGAAAGTTTAACAGTATTTTTTTTAGAAATACATGTATGAATCTTTGAATAGACTATGTTTATGTTAATTGTTGACATCGCAGCTCACTGACCCAAAATTGTACAATGCAGCCCAATTTCTCCCTTTTAATTGCTTACGAAGGATCTAACCATTATCTTTTATTTGATAGGCCAAGCAGTTACAGACAAGAAGATTTTTTTTATAAACAGGTGGATGACGGAGGACAGAAGCTGGTGGATGCCTATGCTTGAAGCTCACCTAATGAGCCATATGGATAATGAACTAAACATAAACAGGCGTGATAACAGCGAATAAAAGAAAATATCACAGCTTCAATGTTTATTTCTCAATAAAAAAGTTGTAGCATATCAATTATTCATAATAACAAATGAAAATGTCAGATGCACCAATAGTGATCTCACATAATAGCACAATGTAGACAACATGCGGCAACTCAAGTGCCCATATCTAAGGAGCACTCATTTCCCTAATATTGGAGTAGGTTTAAACCTTTTTAAAAAGCTGCATTGCTTAATGATCTGTAGACCACAAGCTTTATAGAGATACGGGCCCGAGATTATATTTTTTTTTTTTCATGCTTTTTTCATGCTCAACTCAGCTGAGACTTTAGTTTATCCTGCTCATAAATTACAGGCTTTGGAGTTCTAAACCTTCAATTTCAATATAGTTGGGCTAAATCAGTACTTATGAGGATTTGAAATTTCAAGCTCAACTGAGTTGAGCATGAAAAAGGTTTTATAACCTTAGGACAAGGTGTCCATTATTCCTGTTCTATGTAACATGTAGGTCTAAATTCAGTAGTTGTAGACTTTCACTGATGTACATGCTCGTACTTATGACTGAGTTACTTTATGGTTTTTTGGTACACCACAACCTCTTTATAACACTATAATAAAGTGACTATTGTTGCAGGAATGGGGTCCACCCCAGTTTCCGTGTTAGCTATCCAATCCGTGTTATAACGAGAGTAAAATGTATAGACAAATAGCAAAAATATTCTAAAATGATCTTTGGGGTCCAGCAATGATGTTATATCCAAAACCGTGTTGTAATGAAGCATGTAATAAAGAGGTCTAGGTGTAATTGTTTCTCCACTAAGTGACCTGTAGGTTTGGGTTAAGGACCACTAAAAGACCTGTAGGTCTAGGTTAAGGAGTTGCAGACTTTCACTGATGTAAGTGCTGTTATCTATGGCCGAGGTTTCTTCCCTACTAGGTGACCTGTAGGTCCAGATTAAGTAGTTGTAGACTTTCACTGATGTATGTGCTGGTATCTATTGCCGAGGTGATTCCTACTGTGAAGGCTTTCTGTAAGATGGCCTCGGCTTGATCTGAAACAAAGTTAGTTAAAATTATGATCAAATTTTCTGACATCTAAATACATCTAATACTATCCTTTCTCTATAATGAATCTTATAATCTTATATTTTATGGGCTTATAAAAAGGTTCTTTTTGGCAAAGTCATTTGAACAATAAAACAGTTATGCAAGTTAACATAGCAATACTGTATAGCACATCTTTGCAAGTAATTATCGCCAGTATAGATGACCAGCACTGTTTCTAATTCTTTGCTATATAATTAGCAAGTTGTTGTTTTAGAATCAGCTACAGGGGAATGTGCATAGAGTTTTGACCAAACCCAAAAACCCTTGCAAACTGTAATACTCCAGTCAGTGGATGTAGGCGGGAACAAACTCAATAGTAGTGCTTATTGGCTGGCAAGCTGAGCAAAATAAACTAAGAATTCAATACAAACTTTGGCACAATATTGAGAACTCAGGAGAGAAAGGTCAATGTTGATATAACAGTATTTGCGCTGCTATTCTCTAAACAGTGTCCATTGGCAAGCTGAGCAAAATAAACTCAGAATTCAATACAAGCCTTGGCAAAGTATCGTGAACTCTGACAGGTTGGTCAAAGCTGATATAACAATATCTGGGCTGCTATTTTCTATGTGTGAACAAACTCAGTAGCAATGTCCATTGGCAAGCTGAGCAAAATAAACTCAGAATTCAATACAAACCTTGACACAGTATTGTGAACTCCGACAGGTTCGTCAACGCTGATATAACGATATCTGGGCTGCTATTCTCTAGACAGTGGAGGTAGGTGGGGACAAACTCAGTGGCAGTTCTGCAGAATTAGAAAATAGAGTATAAAAAGATAAAAGTAAGTGATGATCAGGGAATGACACAATCAGAATGAAAGTCCCACTCTTTTTAACACTGTTGCAGTACAAGCCACAATCTGTGCCAGCTATCACATTCGAGTTTTAACAAGCATACATGTGATATCCCTATTTTGGAGGGATCTCCCTATTTTGAGCAAATCTCCCTATATGGAATTTCATGGAACTTATACATCTCCCTATTTCAAATTTCCAGTCTCCCTATTTGAAATCAAGAATTTCCTTCTTTGTTTAATCATTCTCCCTATTTCAAAAAGTAAATCTCCCAGATGTATCACATGTATGTTAACTAGAAAAAGTGCCTTGAGAGGCACGTATACCCCCGGCTGGTAGCTCCCTCCAACGCCCCCACCCGTTAGCCCACCGCCCTCCAATCCAGACATGCTCACTGAACCTCAATTCCTGATGAAAGAGAGCGCCCTCAACAAGTACATCTTATAAATTTGTATTTGCAAAAAGCACTGTCTAAAACCATAGGAAGGGGGGGGGGAGTGTAGTAGAATGACAGATCTATTTTTGAACAGTATACAGAGCTGACTTGTATACTCAATCTAGGACTTGATCGCGGACATTGAGGGTCAGGTCCTCGGTCCTAGATGTAAAGTAGAATGTCATTCTTCAATAATATTTAAAAAAAAAAAAATGATGTCCTAGATCTTGACCTCTAGCCCCACCCTAGGCATGGACCCTAGAGTCTAATGTCATTAGGAACAAGGCAAACCTTATAGAGTCCCTTTGGTGCATGTACAAATCATTTCTAAACATGGTGGTAAATAAAAGTACAGAAATACAATTTTTAAAGAAGTTCTAGATTTTGACCTCTAGCCCCACCCCCCGCACATGGACCCTGGTGTCTGAACCTTACATGGTACCTATGGTCTAAGTATGAATGCTTTCTGACAAGACTTTGTGGATGTCAAGAAAATAGACTTACAGAAAATTTATCATGGTATTTATCATATTATAAATAAGTCCTAGATTTTGACCTCTAGCCCCACCCCTGGAGATGGTACCGAGCATGGAATATGAAAGCAAACCCTATAGGGTATCTAGGAACTAAATAAGAATACATCCCTATGATTGTTTGTTAAGATATGGACTTAGGGAAGAAACATTAAAATTGTAAATAGCATATTTTAAAGGTGACCTAGATTTTGACCTCCAGCCCTACCCCCGGGCATGAGCCCTGGGGTCCGAACTCATGGAAACAAAGCAAACCCTATAGGGCACCTATGGTCCAAATATGAATGGTTTCTGACCATTGGTTCATGAGATATACACCTCTAGAGAAACTTTAACCAAAACTTTGACGTAAATTCCACGAACGTTCCGGAATTACGAACGAAGAAACGAACTAACTAACTAACATACCAACGGACGAACGGAAAAGCGAAAGCTATATACCCGTCGGCATAAATGCCGGGGGTATAACAAGTGTAAAATGTAGCTTCAAAGTAAATACATGGGTTCCTGTACAGTGTTATATCCACAATGTTTGGTTTAGATAAAGCTTTACACCCTAACAATAGCCAGGGCAATATACAAGCTATGCTTTGATAAAGCTTTACACCCCAACAATAGCCAGGGCAATATACAAGCTATGCTTTGATAAAGCTTTACACCCCAACAATAGCCAGGGCAATATACAAGCTATGCTTTGATAAAGCTTTACACCCCAACAATAGCCAGGGCAATATACAAGCTATGCTTTGATAAAGCTTTACACCCCAACAATAGCCAGGGCAATATACAAGCTATGCTTTGATAAAGCTTTACACCCCAACAATAGCCAGGGCAATATACAAGCTATGCTTTGATAAAGCTTTACACCCCAACAATAGCCAGGGCAATATACAAGCTATGCTTTGATAAAGCTTTACACCCCAACAATAGCCAGGGCAATATACAAGCTATGCTTTGATAAAGCTTTACACCCCAACAATTTTTCAGTCAAGTCCAGACAAAAAAAACATGGTTTTCTTTGTATTAACCAGTACTATAGAAAACTTTATATTTTTTTTCCTCTCATGATTATTTCAGCTCATTAAGACGTACCAATCAGTAGGTGGGCGAAAACGGGAGTACCCCTAGAAAAAACACCTGGCACACCCGCAAGCAGAACTTGGCTTGTCTCACATCAGGCCAGTGCGGGGCTCGAACCCACACCAGACACAGCGGTGAGATGATTGAAAGATTAAGAAACAGCGCTCTTAACCGCTCGGCCACAAGGGCCCGCTAAAAACTTTTAAGTGTCTTGCTGAAGGACAATACAATACAGAGGTAGGTACTGAACTAAGGACCTCTTGCTCCGGAGTCAAGTGAATGATTTTGGTATCATTTTTCACTCTCACTTGAGCCTGTGCGTGAGAAAACCAACAAGTTGGGTTCTGACCAGGTCCGACACAAACCGGCCTGTACAGTCACAGAAGATGGTTAGAGGCTGGAAATTTTGGATTAAGAAGGTAGAGGAATTGTACTAACCGTGTAGCGAAAACAAAGGCGCTGATCAGCTTCGCAGTTACTGCGAAGCTGATCTGCGCCTTTGTTTTCGCCTATACAGATTGTTAGCTTTCCCATGTGGCGGCTCATTTAGAACTTTTATAATCTCACCTGGGATTGTGTCTGATGTATCTCTTCAGTAACTCATAGGCTGTGTTCCTACACTGGTCATTACCATTCTCTAACAGACGCTTCAGATCAACCTAAAACATACAACTTCATGTATGAGCATGATCAGCTAGCACCACCCCCCTCCCCCCCTCCCCCCCAACTCATAGGCTGTGTTCCTACACTGATCATTACCATTCTCTAATAGACGCTTCAGATCAACCTAAAACATACAACTTCATGTATGAGCATGATCAGCTAGCACCACCCCCCTCCACCCCTCCCCCCCACCCCCCCCCCCCCCAACTCATAGGCTGTGTTCCTACACTGATCATTACCATTCTCTAATAGACGCTTCAGATCAACCTAAAACATACAACTTCATGTATGAGCATGATCAGCTAGCACCACCCCCCTCCACCCCTCCCCCCCCCCCCCAACTCATAGGCTGTGTTCCTACACTGATCATTACCATTCTCTAACAGACGCTTCAGATCAACCTAAAACATACAACTTCATGTATGAGCATGATCAGCTAGCACCACCCCCCTCCACCCCTCCCCCCCCCCCCCCAACTCATAGGCTGTGTTCCTACACTGATCATTACCATTCTCTAACAGACGCTTCAGATCAACCTAAAACATACAACTTCATGTATGAGCATGATCAGCTAGCACCACCCCCCTCCCCCCTCCCCCCCAACTCATAGGCTGTGTTCCTACACTGGTCATTACCATTCTCTAACAGACGCTTCAGATCAACCTGAAATATACAACTTCATGTATGAGCATGATCAGCTAGCACCACCCCCACCCTGCCCCCCAACTCATAGGCTGTGTACCTACACCAGTTGCTCATTACCATTCTCTAACAGACGCTTCAGATCAACCTAAAATATAAATCTTCTTATAAAAGCATCAGGCCTGACTAAATGGACCACTTAGACAGCCTCGTTAAGGTATTGATGTTTGTTTACAGAACCCATTATTGTTTGTTTTGCAGTTTAAGTCCCTACAAACAATTTTCAGTCATGTCAGGACAGAGAGACATCAAAGAGACACTGCAACCCAGCACCAGGCCCCGAGGTTATAAAACTTTTTTTCAACCTCAACTCAGCTGAGCATGAAATTTGAACTGCTTATAATTACTGAAATAACCAAAATTGGTTGAAATTTCTGGTTAATATTGCCAAATCCTGTAATTTATCCTGCTGATAAATGTTAAAATGCCAACAATTGTTAAATTTTAGTCTCAGCTGCGCTGAACATGAAAAACGTTTTATAATCTAGGGACCAGTTCTAACCCTTGACCTATTGATCCAGTCTGACACGCTAACCAAAAGTCTCCCCTATATTAAAAATGTTTATAAACCATATGAGCCTGTGCGTGAGAAAATCAACAATTTGGGTTCTGACCAGGTCCGACACAGACCGGGCTGTACAGTCACAGAAGATGGTTAGAGGCTGGAAATTTTGGATTTAGAAAGTAGAGGAATTGTACTATCCGTGTAGCGAAAACAAAGGCGCTGATCAGCTTCGCAGTTACTGCGAAGCTGATCTACGCCTTTGTTTTCACCTATGTAAATTGTTGGTTTTCCCAAGCGGCGGCTCATATCATTTTAACCAAACAGCCAGGGAATATACAAGCTATGCTTTAATATTCTTGAAAGAAAATCCTCGTACCACAAAATGTTCTAGAATCTCCAATTTTCTCTTCGAAGTTTCATCAAGATCTTTCAACACAGCTAGCACTTCTGAAAAAAAGAATACAAACTTGCAATTGAAAAACATCATGTATCACACAAATGCTTTTTTCATGAACATTCTGAGTACTGTACTTAGCAAAAGACATGCCTATCACCATTTTATTTACATCTTTGTTGCTGTTTGTTTTCATCACCATATGTTTTAAAACAAAAAAAGATATTCTATGTTCATTTTAATAATGCAATATTACTGTCTCATGATTACTCATATAGAAGCAAACAGACTCAATCAATTTGGTTTTGGTTATGGCTTAATGTCCCAGTCAATAGTTTTCAGTCATGGCGGGACAGAGCCATTGCTTGCAGGGTATTGACCAGTACTAACGGGAAAAGTAACTTCACTACACTAAATTGCGTAGGTACGATGTTGAATCCTGCACTCCACTTCTAGACTATCCAATCTCCTCAGACAAGTTTGAAAACAAACTACATGCACTAATACATTTTTTAAAAGTTTCAAGCTGCACTTTAATGCATAAAGGACTGTACAAGTTTTGCATCCATAAAGTAGATCACATGCACTTTGTATTAAGGACTAAAAAAGGCAACAATATAGCATCTTGACATCTTTCAGTTGCGTATCATAAACAAATTCATGCACCTGATCCCATTTCTCTACTCTTGACAGGAAATATGTCTTTCAAAACCACGATCAATTTTACTATTTTTGATGCTGCTATCTGATGTCTTGTAGATTATCAAATTTGACAAGTCAAATAATTAAGATCTAGAGACTTCTGAACTCTTAATCTGACAATACTTGAGCTGCGATACAAGAAAACTGGCCACAGATGAAGGCTAGACTGTAGAGGCTTGAAATTTGAGATATAAGAATAAGAGGAATATTACAATCCATGAAGAGAAAACAAAGGCTCTGATCAGTTGTGCAGTTACTGCACAGCTGATCTGCGTCTTTGTTTTCGCATAGGCAAAAATCCGGTTTTCTCATGATGCAGCCCACTTGTCTTTAATCAAAATTTATGTATGCATAAGCACATAAAACCATTGATCGAATTTGATTTGATAGGAGCAATTCACCTAAAAGTACCAAGAAGTTTTTTTTGTTGTATTTTTTTTTCTCAAACAGAAAAAGGCTAAAAATGGTTACCCAATTATCTTTACAGTACAATTGTGTCATTTATTTTGGAAGATTTCACATAACAATTAAACAAAACAAAGATGTCACTATCCTATTTAATCTTTATTTTAAGTTTCAAACCCTTCAAAAGTCCCCACAAAATGATAACAAAAGGGTACTTTAATAACAACATCCTGTTTACAATGACCTTAGCAAAATGGTGTGAACTTTTAAAAAGTGAGTTGCATCATGAGATACAACTTTTTATGCACCAGTCATTTGTAACCACTGCTCCCCAACCTACGGGGAAGGGCAGGGATTATGACTTTTCAGCTTTCAGTGCGCTGCTATGAGCCCCACCCCCCAGGGGGCAAGCTGGAGGTCAAATGACTTTGCTCTTTGCCCCGCCGTTCTCAACAGAAATTCTCCCTGGGATAAGGATCTTAATGTCAAAGCCTCATCATTTCCCCTGCACTGAGAGGGCACTTGAAAAGTAATTGCCCTGCACTTTAGCCTGGCTAGGCTATCCCCCACCCTTCCCCGTAGGTGGGGGCGGGTGTGTGTGTGTGGGGGGGGGGGGGGCAGTGTGAATGAATGGTGCATAAGTGAGTTGCGCCATGAGATACAACTTTTTACATACGCAAAAACAACAAGGCAGATAGCTGCTTAGGACCTTTGTTTTCACTTTATTATCACGACAACATGTCCATGAAATGTATACCTCCTTAAACCACACTTATATATAGAAAACTGGGGTTTGCAAGAGTTTACCTATTTTTCTTATTTTTTAAGCAAAGCATAGATTGTGGGTACTCACAATCAATGTTCAGAGCGAATATATAAAAACTACAAACAAATTCCGATGAAATTTTCCATTTTTGCTACTGAAAAAAATTCTCTGTTTGAATGGGCATGTTTTCGTAATGTGGACAGTATGACCTCTCTGCTTCTTATATGAGCCACCCCATTAGAAAACCAACAATCTGCAAAGGCGAAAACAAAGGCGCAGATCAGCTTCACAGTAACTGCAAAGCTGATCAGCACCTTTGTTTTCGCTACACGGATAGTACAATTCCTCTACTATCTAAATCCAAAATTTCCAGCCTCTAACCATCTTCTGTGACTGTACAGCCTGGTTTGTGTTGGACCTGGTCGGAACCTGAATTGTTGGTTTTCTCATGCACAGGCTCAATTATGGAATTCAAAGCTTGTAGCATTTTTCTGTAACTGTGCAGGCAGGTTTGCATCAGACCGATTAATAAAGCATCAAGGACAGGTTTTCTTGTGCATGATTTATACAATGGGCATTTGAAAATGTCATGGATATTGTTGACTATCATTTCCATGTATAGGGAGCGTGGTGCCGTAGTGGTAGAACGATGGACTCCTAAGCGAGTGGTCCTGGGTTTGATCTCCACGGGCTTCACTGTTTTGTGTCCTTCAGCAAGACACATTAACTCCGTACAGTACTGGTAAAACCCAGGAAGAGTTGGCTCCGTCCCGACAGGACTGAAAAATTGTTGACTGGGACGTTAAGCCTCAATACAAACAAACAATTTCCATGTAGGAGTGTATCTGAATGCCGTTTTAAAAAGTATGAACTTCAGTGTGGTACCATCCCCAAAAAGTACATTACATTGTTATTTAACCCATATTTGACGAATGGATTCTCCCATCATTATCAGGATAAGTCCACTTTCATTTTAAAAGGTGTTAGGAGTGATTTTTAATTTTTATCTCATTTTCTCTGTGCAAACAGAATAGCCTAAGATAGGATGCTACAGAATGCGGCGTGACATCTGGGGCTATACTGTTTGCCTATGTCCCATAAAAAGTATGCCAGGCTTATGTGAGTTAAGACAAAGTATATGACCAAGATTGTGCCTTTTAAAATCTTCAAAACTTTGCTGCATATTTATTTCTTCCTGGGTTATACTAATTTTCTCGCCAATGTACTCCCACCCTCCATAACAATCAGCATCAGAAAACAAAGAATACCAACCATCAGAATTATCCTTTTTGATCCTTTGCAAAAATGGTGCCAGTTGGGACATAGCCCAAGGAGATGATGGTCTAGCTGGTAACATGACCTGCCCCCCACCCTCCTCTCTCTGCCCGGACTGGCTCTCCCGGTCCTCGGTGGTGTGACGGGGTAGGGACAGACCAGCTAGCAGGGACTTTAACAGTGACAGGTCAGGGTACAAGTTGGATATATGCCTGGAAATAACACATTAGCTTTAATAGGACAGACTAGTACATAAACTGACTTCAACAGTGATAGGTCAGGGTACAAGTTGGATATATGCCTGGAAATAACACATTAGCTTTAACAGGACAGACTAGTACATAAACTGACTTCAACAGTGATAGGTCAGGGTACAAGTTGGATATATGCCTGGAAATAACACATTAGCTTTAACAGGACAGACTAGTACATAAACTGACTTCAACAGTGATAGGTCAGGGTACAAGTTGGATATATGCCTGGAAATAACACATTAGCTTTAACAGGACAGACTAGTACATAAACTGACTTCAACAGTGATAGGTCAGGGTACAAGTTGGATATATGCCTGGAAATAACACATTAGCTTTAACAGGACAGACTAGTACATAAACTGACTTCAACAGTGATAGGTCAGGGTACAAGTTGGATATATGCCTGGAAATAACACATTAGCTTTAACAGGACAGACTAGTACATAAACTGACTTCAACAGTGATAGGTCAGGGTACAAGTTGGATATATGCCTGGAAATAACACATTAGCTTTAACAGGACAGACTAGTACATAAACTGACTTCAACAGTGATAGGTCAGGGTACAAGTTGGATATATGCCTGGAAATAACACATTAGCTTTAACAGGACAGACTCGTACATAAACTGACTTCAACAGTGATAGGTCAGGGTACAAGTTGGATATATGCCTGGAAATAACACATTAGCTTTAACAGGACAGACTAGTACATAAACTGACTTCAACAGTGATAGGTCAGGGTACAAGTTGGATATATGCCTGGAAATAACACATTAGCTTTAACAGGACAGACTAGTACATAAACTTCATTTCACTCAGGTCATATAACATAACATATGAGGTTCATACAAATACATAATATAAGTAGTGGTTTAACAGTCACTATAAAGCCCAATCACTTGCCCTGAGGGGCTGAGGTTATAAAGTTTTACCCTCTGAACTGAGCTAAGCATTTAAACTGCAAATGAATACTAATTAACCAAAACTGGCAAAAATTAAATTCCTAAGAATCATCTAATTACCATTCAAAATCATACATTTAACTTCTACATTTTATAAACTTACCCCAGTAGTACAACATGTTTCTGCAGTATCGTAGTAGCTCTCTGAGGGTTGTGAGTCACAAACTTATGGAGAAATGAGACAAGTTTTGAGATGATGGGTCCCAGCTGACGGTGATCTGATGCATAAGCCTAGAAAACCAGAAGGATTATGTTAGGTACTTTAATGTAAATTCATCATGAAAGCAAATGCCTTAACAACTCACTGATGCACTTCCCCACCCCCCTCCCCCTGACGAAGCTCCAAATTCAAACTACCACCTCATCAATACTCAAAGTCAAGTATAAATTTACCACCTTCAGAATAACGAAATATTCCTCCAATATATCTCCCAGTAATGTATAACTACATGTACTGTGGAACTCCTAAGGTATCAGTAGGTCTAGCAGACCTAGGATATAGGTGTACATAGCAATCTTACCCCCTACCCACCCAACACCAAACTTCTAACCAACCCAATCCCCGAAAACCAATAAACCTCTCGCCATAAGAGTGAAATATTCCTAAAAAATATCCCCAAGTGTGAAGCATAACTACCGTAGAACACCTGTGGTATCAGCAGTTCTAGGAGACCCACAATATAGGTGTACAGGTTTGGCATCCGACCACCCCACCCCCCCCCTCCCCCATCTCCCCAAACTTTCCTCTTAACCCTTTTTCAAGTCTAGAATAACTATCTCACCTTAAGAAGTGTGAAATATTCCTCCAAAATATCCCCAAGTGAAGCATAACTGCTATGGAACACCTGCGGTATCAGTAGCTCTAGAAGGCCCAGAATATAGGTGTACAGGTTCATGAAGTTTTGCTGTCTGAACTCCCCAAACACAAACTGGGTTTTGCCACGCATCAGAGCTACCATCACTGGTAGTTGCCTGTAACAAGATAATCTAATTTCTGAGAATTGGAAAGATTCAAAAATACCATCAGGAACCACCTTGCCGAGGCGGATTTTATCAGGCAAAAAATCTATGTTTTATTGCATGGGCATGTTTTCGTAATGCAGAGAAGATTCTCTAATGTTCTGTATATGTTTCCATCCAAAAGCTTTTGCTTGATCTTATTATCTATAAACATCTAAGCATTGTTGAGATGATAACTATCCAACTTAACGTTTCCTTGGTATGTGTTGTAGGAACCAGGTAAGATATACTGTAAATTTGGAAATATTTGGGATAACATAATTTTCGCTAATATTCGCGAATTCATCGCCTCGCGAAAACTAAGTTTTCGCTAATAAATAATATTTATATTTATAGGCTTTATAGACTGCACTATTACTCGCTCGCAAATTCATGAAATAAATCGGTAATAATAATTTGGAAAATGAAAATTCGCAAAAATTTCCAGATTTACAGTATTTGAACACATTTTTGTACTACGGTAATTTTAGAAACATACATACCTCAACAGCAGTACAGGATGTTGTGCGGCCAGTTTCCTGAGGGCAATGTTAACGTCGGACATTCTCGCATCATTCTTTTTACTACGTTTACCCTGGTTGAGACTGGTCAACAGACGATGAGAGATCATATCCATCTGAAATACATGTGTACATACTGTGGTGCAATCTGGTCAACAGGCAGTGAGAGATCCTGTTCATCTGAAGTAGAATTGTAAATTGATTCAGCTGATTGTATTTCTCAATGCACAATCATTATTTTTTGACAGAATGAACAAAATCTGTTTCATTTAACATGCTTAAACTTTAAATTTTGTTTTCTTGGCTAAATGCTTTCATGAATTGGAAACACTTCCATATAGTGAAAAAATCATTTTGAGGTACATGTCTGAATGGCCAAGGGAAAGCAGTTTTAAATATTCAACCAACATCTGACCCTAGCCAGTAATTGCTACCTGTGTATGTGAAGACTCGGAGGAATGAAGATCTGATGTTATATTTGTGCTATCTGACAGCCAAACATATAGATATGGAAACCTCAAATATAGCTCCAGTAACAAACTGTGATAGGCTTGATATTTAGAACTGAAATGAGAACAGATATTGAAACTGAATGTATCAAATTATTAACATATACCATACAAACTTTTTGAAGTGGGATTTTCTTTCTGATTGCACCATTTCCTGATCATTGCCTACTTGTTCTTTTTTAGGAAGTAGACATTAATTCTATGTGCTTGTTTGTTTGATTCAGTTTAAAGTCCCTCTTAAGATTTTTTCAGCTCATACAAGACAGGCCAATCAGTAGGAGGGGCAAAAATGGAAGAACCCCGGGGAAAAAACACCTGACAAACCCGTAAGCAGAACTTGGTTTGCCTCACGTGTGCCCCCTGTGGGGCTCCAACCCACAACAGACACACGAGGTGAGATGATCCAATGATGTAGCATGACAACCAGAGGACCAATGGTCCTGTAAACGCTCACCTGAGATCTGCTGCATATACCAATAAACATGTTTGAATATTATGGTATTTAACTCTAGTGCAGGGGCAGATGAAGCCCTTGGGCCATTTTCTTTTTTCAGAATCTGCAATATTCTGTCCATTTGCCAATTTCCTGCTGGCTTTTCCCTTCAAATGACATTTTAACAGTTTTCCCAATTCAAATGCATAGGCAACCCATGTTGACCTTGCCATAAACTTGGTCAAGGTCATCACAGGGTCATGATTTATATATACATTGGAGTACTTTAGCCATTGATGCTTCACACCAAGTTTCCTTGAAATCAGTCCATTGGTTTCAGAGAAGAAGATTTTTGATGGGTTTTTACCATATATGGGCATGGCGGCCATCTTTGTCATGTGACCTAGATTATTTATATACACATTGATTCCTCAATTCTATAGATGCTTCACATAAAATTTGGCTTTGATTGGCCAAGCAATTTCAGAGGAGAAGAGGTTTGAATATATATTATGGAAATATACATGTATATTGCCCCGGGGTGGGGGCACATGAGCCCCTGGGGTCCAATTTTTTTCAGAATCATTAATTTTCAGTCCTACTTCCCATTTCCTGCAAGACTTTCACTTTAAATGACATTTTAAAAGTTTTCCCCATTCAAATGCATTGGCGACCTATGTTGACCTTGCCGTAAAATAGGTCAAGGTCATGAAAAGGTCATGAATTATATACACATTGTAGTGCTTGCGCCATCAATGCTTCATGCCAAGTTTTGTTGAAATCGGTCCACCGGTTCTGGAGAAGAAGATTTTTGAAGGGTTTTTACCATATATGGGCATGGCGGCCATCTTGGTCATGTGACCTGGATTATTTATATACACATTGGTTCCCCCTTCCCATAGATGCTTCATGTAAAATTTGGCTTTGATTGGCCAAGCGGTTTCAGAGAAGAAGATGTTTGAATATTATGATAATATACATGTATATTGCCCCGGGGTGGGGGCGGATGAGCCCCTGCTGCCCAATTTTTTTCAGAATCATTAATGTTCAGTCCTACTGCTCATTTTCTGCAAGATTTTGCCTTTAAATGACAATTTAACAATTTTTCCCATTCAAATGCAAAGGCGACCTATGTTGACCTTGCCGTAAAATAGGTCAAGGTCACCGCAAGGTCATGATTTATATACACATTGTAGTACTTGAGTCATCGATGCTTCATGCCAAGTTTGGTTGAAATCGGTCTAGTGGTTCCGGAGAAGAAGATTTTTGAAGGGTTTTTACCATATATGGGCATGGCGGCCATCTTGGTCATGTGACCTGGATTATTTATATACACATTGGTTCCCCCTTCCCATAGATGCTTCATGTAAAATTTGGCTTTGATTGGCCAAGCGGTTTCAGAGAAGAAGATGTTTGAATATTATGATAATATACATGTATATTGCCCCGGGGTGGGGGCAGATGAGCCCCTGGTGCCCAATTTTTTTCAGAATCATTAATATTCAGTCCTACTGCTCATTTTCTGCAAGATTTTTCCTTTAAATGACAATTTAACAATTTTTCCCATTCAAATGCAAAGGCGACCTATGTTGACCTTGCCGTAAAATAGGTCAAGGTCACCGCAAGGTCATGATTTATATACACATTGTAGTACTTGAGTCATCGATGCTTCATGCCAAGTTTGGTTGAAATCGGTCCAGTGGTTCCGGAGAAGAAGATTTTTGAAGGGTTTTTACCATATATGGGCATGGCGGCCATCTTGGTCATGTGACCTGGATTATTTATATACACATTGGTTCCCCCTTCCCATAGATGCTTCATGTAAAAATTGGCTTTGATTGGCCAAGCGGTTTCAGAGAAGAAGATCTTTGAAAATGGTGGACGACGGACGACGGACGACGGACGACGGACGGACGGACGCCGGATCATGGCCATCCTATAAGCTCACCTTGTGAGCCTGACGGCTCAGGTGGGCTAATAAAAATCAGCCCTCTTATACATTCGGCAATGGGGGCCACCTCAATTATTTTAACGTTTAAGACACTGACATTCAAAATTAATTGCTTGTTTGTTTGCCTTCTGGTTTAAAATCCCAGTCAACAATTTTTCAGTCATGCCGGGTAGGAGTCGGTGAGTCCTGGCTATTAAACAGTAGTATGGGGAGTTAATGTGTCTTGCTCAAGGACACAACTTTCCATCAGTGGGGTTTAAACTTGTAAGTCTTACACAGAAAACACTAGGCCACCTTACTCCCTGAATTCTTCTTTTGTGATCTGAGTTCAATTTTTTAGAAATCCATCTTAACAATGATTTTTTTTTTTCGTTAACCATTTTCTGGAAAATGATCCATTTGTACATTATACATGTATTCTTAACAACTTACAAACATGAGAAAGTACCATTAACACTGACAAAAAGTTCTACCTACCACTTTCTCCTCAAAGCTGTCTCCACATGATCCACAATCAGTTTCACTTTCACATCATCATCACAGATACAGGCTGTGAGAAGATCCATCCTGTTGCTAATGGCAACTGAGATCTGATTGGCTGTGGAAGAGTCACCTGACTCCATAACTGAGATCTGGCTGGTGGAAGAATTGTCACCTGACAATGAAACTGTGATCTGATTGGCTGAGTCAATTGAGCCAGAAAGAGGCTGACTGGTTGCCTCTTCTATAATATATTCCACCATATTTAACAATTGTCTGTCTCCCAGTCCAAGTACATCTTCAGGGTCTTGGTTCTTTGGAACTTTCCTCTCTCTTCCTTGCCATATTTTAGGTATGTGTACACAAGCCCAGAGAAAATCTAGCACTGAACTAGCATCATAGCTGAAACAGACATTGAGTTTGTATTTCCATAATATTGTGGCTCTACATAACCGTTTGAAAGTTCTGTTTTGCTTAAATTTCCCAAATTACAGCTACATGCAGAGATATATCTGAATATTCGCCTCTAATTTTGCATGAAATTTACCTGACTTCAGGGTGAATGAAATGTGATGTCATACAAGTAAACACCAACCAAGTTAAGGGGTAGTGCTTAGTTATATGCTAATATAGTATGCTGTTACATGAATAGTCTGACAATGGTGCTTTTCAGGGCAGCCTCAGGCCTCAAAAGTGTAAACGGTTAACAGGTCGGACTATATACACCTATACAATATGTTGCCTCCCTTATTAAGAATCACTATAAGCTATCAATACCGTACAACTGCTTCCTTGCAAATTTAAAACCTCGCAAAAAACTCATAAATATATAATTTGTGAAACAAAAGTCACAAGAAAATTTCCAAATTTACAGTAACAAACCTTTTGCCAGTCCTATCTCCTAGCACTCTATCTATACAACTATGTAGTGTTGTCCAGCTTGACTGATGGGTCAGCAAAGCCAGCAAATATGGCTGACTTCGGCACACATCGGCTTTCTTCTTCCTCTCCGATGTCACCGACTGATGGGCAAACACTAACTTCTCTTGGATCTCTGGCACCGACTTGATGATCTCAGGGTCCAGTAACTCTAGCCAATCAATGAACAGGGAGGCAGTGGAGGACAGCATCTTGTCTCCTGCACTGTAAATTAAATATATTGTAACTAACAGGATTGTGCAATTTTCCATTCATGATAAGGCATTTTCTTCAGCAAGATTTGATAAAATAATCATAATTACTTTAAAGGTGTAATGCGTAGCCAAAGATTCATGTTCCTACAAAACACTTGCCATACAAAGCATTCAGATTTTCAGACTAAATAGAGAAAACAAAATCCTGGTCCCGAGGTTATAAAACTTTTTTCATGCTCAGCTCAGCTGAGACTAAAATTTATCCTGCTCATAAACATTAAAATATTTTGATATTTATTAGCAGGATAAAATTACAGGCTTTGGAGTTCTAAACTTTCAATATATTTGGACTATCTTGGTATCTATGAGCACTTAAAATTTCATGCTCAGCTGAGTTGAACATGAAAAAAGTTTTATAACCTCGGAACCAGCTAAACTGCCATGTCAGAGTGTAGTAGCCAACGAAGATATTTATTTTTTTTTGATATGTTGCTCAACTTCCCAGTCAGAAGGTATGGTAATGCCGGATTGTTGCCGCCATTTTATGGGACTTCTACCAGACAATGAGAATGTCGGGACATCCAAAATGTTCTTTGAAATATCCACGTGTTTTGCATGGCGCCTGGTAACTAGCATAAATAAAAGACATGTATTAACAGCATGTGCGCACGAGAATTGCTGTATTATTACAAGGCTTTCTTTTCATTAATACATGGATGATAATATCGTATGATACAGGTTTTTATACAATAATATCCATTACTTACAGAGCTTTATCCTGTGAGTGTAATATGGGAGAACTAGCCAGCTGCACAGCCTTGTCAGAATCACTACTGGTCATACATGATGTCATACAGCGTCTTATCACCCGCTCCAATTCAGAACTGTCTTTAGAAGCCAACTGCTCGAGATCTACAAGATATGGAAACAGAAAATCACACAAAAACCTCTGTTTCCTGGGTATTATCCTGTACTATGGCGAGTTTATAGGGCTTGCAAAAGGACACAACCTTGCCCCAGTCAGGTTCAGAGCCCAGTCTTCTTGATATAGTCTGATGTGATAACCACTAGGTTACAGATTACCAGGTACCACATGAGCCGCGACGCGAGAAAACCGGTCTTTGGGGTTTCTGACCAGGTCTGACACATGTCGACCTGTACAGTCACAGAAGCTGGCTAGAAGCTTGAAATTTTGGATTCAAAAAGAAGAGAAATTGTACTATCCGTGTAGCGAAAACAAAGGTGCTGATCAGCTTAGCAGTTACTGGGAAGCTGATCTGTGCCTTTGCTTTCGCATAGGCAAAACTCTGGTTTAAATTTAGATATTTCCTATTGCATTTAAGACTGTTGGCAGTCAGATTTTTATATGCACATTGAACATCTCCGTGCAAACATATATCAAATTTATTCCAATTAGCGCACAGTGCACTTTACTTTTCAAAATAATTTAAAGTTAAGGTAACAAAATTTTGTTCTAATAAGCTCACACGACGAACCAAAACAACACATTAAGGTTACATTTTAATGCAGTTTAACAGTAAGTTAGTGTAAAACTTTGTGTAACATACCAATATGCTAGTAGAGCAGTGTGTGCTTATGCACGTTTTTCAGAAGCGACCAGGGTGTGTGCTTATTGGAGCATGTGAAAGAATATGGTACTAGAAATCTTCAATCACATACTTTTATGTTCATCAATAGATTTTTATGTCTGAATGCAAAAAAGTGAGCTGATTGGAATTCTGACCAAGAAACAGAGACAAGCATCTTTATTGTTTATTGCCTGGATTAAATTATCTCTTATTTTTCAAAATGTGCAGTCTTAAGCCATTTTCTTTCTCTTGTCTTTTGATAAGTAATGGTCTGGTTAAGATTTTATAGGGTGACGAAATACATGCATATTATGTTGTTGTTTTTCATAAAATGGTTGATTCTTACCTGCAACGAAACTATCTTTATCCACAGTTCTAACCAGCGATTTAGTCTCAGCACCCTTGCTCTTCTGTTCCCGTTTATTCTGTGTGATTAGATACTGGTGGATTATCGCCGACATAGGTGATTTGTGACCAGCAGAGTACTTAGATAATCTCTCCATCAAAGCCAGGAGGCTGTCTTTTAAATTCTCTTTATCCTATAAAATCAAAGTCACAAATTTTGACTGATAATTATCAAGAAGTGATCAGGCCCCGAGGTTATAAAACTTTTTTCATGCTCAGCTCATGATCAGCTGAGACTAAAATTTATCCTGCTCATAAATGTAAAAATGCCAACAAATGTTGGCATTTTAACATTTATGAGCAGAATAAATTACAGGCATAGGTAATCTAAACCTGAAATTTCAATTTATTTTGGCTATTTTATCATTTATGAGCAGTTTAAATTTTATGCTCAGTTGAGATGAGCATGAAAAAAGTTTTACAACCTTGGGACCTGGTATTAGTGGACTATAACTGACACTGGCAACTTTAGACCAGTTTAGAGCCTCTCCATCAAAGACTGGAGGCAGTCGCGCAAGTTTCCTTTATCCTGTAAGCCACTGCAATTTAAGAACAAGTAGGAAAATTTCAGTACAAGGGTTACTCTATCAATTTTTAACTATTCAAAATGATGGTGTTGAATAATATATCATATCTAGCATTTTGGAATATTTTACCATTTCCCAGAAGGCTTAAATTTCCAATCTTTCAGGCCTCAAGCTAGTCTCTGTTCTTGACAGACTGGTTTGATCCCTCCTAAATATCTAACCCTATAGAATTTATAGTGTTAAGTTCTTTGTGACCCTACCTGTTTAGCTGTGAGTAATTTCAGGAGAGAGCAGGCTTTGTTGGACTGTATCAATGACTTGGCAAACTCTGCACCACTGGAACCACTCACAATCTGTAACCAATGTACGAGTATATAGATAATTTTAGAGGAAAATGTTTGTTACATGGTTAAATGTTGGAGTAAATGAGCTGCGTCATGAGAAAACCGGATTTTTGCCTATGCGAAAACAAAGGCGCAGATCAGGTTCGCAGTAACTGCCAAGCTGATCAGCGCCTTTGTTTTCACTGCACTGATAGTACAATTCCTCTACTTTCTAAATCTAAAATGTCCTGCCTCTAGCCGTCTTCTGTATTTGTACAGCTCGGTTTGTGTCGGGCCTGTTTGGAAACCACATTGTTGGTTTTCTCATAACTAGCTCAAATGTGTTTTGCTCGGTGCAAGTGGGGTTTGAACCACCAATCAATCCAGTGTCAGATGCTCTAATCACTAGGCCTTTGACAGCAAAAACATAGTATCTACTTTCATAATATAGGGTTATTGCACTGATATCGGTGAATATTGTCCCGAGTTGGGATATCGAAGGACGCGAGCTTGCGAGCGTCCGTAGATATCCCAACGAGGGACAATATTCACCGATATCAGTGCGATAACCCTTTTATTATATAGCTATAAATATCTGCTTCTCATATTTAATGTTTTGTTGAAAGTTAGCCTTACAAAGCGAAATATATGCAGGAAGGCCACGATAATATCCATAAGTGATATCATTTTTGCTCTAGTGCAATATCAGATGATATCATTTTTGCACTGTTACTTTTCGGAAGCACATTTTGCAATTGAATCAATATTTCTGACATTTTTTTCTTTTTTCGGCTTAAATTGCTGAAATCTGAAAGTGACAAACTTCAGTTGACGTTTTGGCCCGGTATGACGTCATTTTCCACACGACGTCAGATGAAGATGACGTCATTAGAGTTGACGTCCCTATTTTACAATTTTGCATGATGATCCTCAAGTCAAGAATTTTGCAATTTTTAATAAAAAGAATTTTTGCGCTTCTAACAAAGTGTGCAATATCAAGTAAGTGTGCAGATATCGTCTGATATCTGCACACTTTTTACTCGGCTTTTATCCCTAAGTTTTAATCATTTGACATTTATAGCTATATAATAATATAATATTTTGTGCTGATTCTTCCTGATAAGACCCCTTGCACTTGATTACCCTACATTTTTTTCACCTTTTGTCAATAAAAGATAACTCATACCATCTAAATATAAGCCTGGCTAATCATACAATGATACAATGTTTTTAAACTTTTCTTTGTCCTACTGATGATCTGAAGGATTTCACATTTCCGTAATATTGAGATAGGTTTTAATTTTTCAAGATTTCAATTTCTAACTGACTTAAACTGAACCGCCAAAAACGCTTTGTATTGATAGATGGCAGACTAACCTCAAACAATCCTTTAGTAATATCCAGGGCTGCTGATGACTTCTTACTCAGGGTCTGAAAATATATATTCTGTCATTTTCAAAATCTTAGCAGGATTTTATTTCAGGAATTTTTTATTTCAAAGTAAATAAAAAACTAGAATTTGTTTTCTATGTGAAAACTGATGTCTCCCCCCTTTCTATGTGTATGTCCAAAATATGCAAGCAAGAGTCATAGTTCTTGTGCATCACATATCCTGTCATTCTGTTTTATAAGTGTACCAAGTTTCATTGACATATCTCTTAACGTTTTCAAGTTATAGAGCAGGCACGAAATTGTATGGAAAATAATCAAAGGGAAATAACTTCAAAGATATAAAAGCAAGAGTAATGATTCTTGTGCAAGACAAATCCCCTCATCATGCTTTATAAGTGTACCATGTTTCATTGAAAAATCTCTAATGGTTTTTGAAGTATAGAGCAGACACAAAATTGTATGAAAAATAATCAAAGGGAAATAACTCCAAAGATATGCTAGCAAGAGTTATGGTTCTTTGGCATGACACATCATCTCATTGTGCTTTATAAGTGTACCAAGTTTCATTGAAATATTTCTTTGAAGTATAGAGCAGACACAAAATTGTATGAAAAATAATCAAAGGGAAATAACTCCAAAGATATGCTAGCAAGAGTTATGGTTCTTTGGCATGACACATCATCTCATTGTGCTTTATAAGTGTACCAAGTTTCATTGAAATATTTCTTTGAAGTATAGAGCAGACACAAAATTGTATGAAAAATAATCAAAGGGAAATAACTCCAAAGATATGCTAGCAAGAGTTATGGTTCTTTGGCATGACACATCATCTCATTGTGCTTTATAAGTGTACCAAGTTTCATTGAAATATTTCTTATGGTTTTCAAGTTATAGAGCAGACATGAAATTGAAGGTAAAAATAATCAAAGGGAAATAACTCCAAAGATATGAAAGCAAGAGTAATAATTCTTAAGCATGACACATTGTCTCATCGTGCTTTATAAGTGTACCAAGTTTCACTGAAATTTCTCTTACGGTTTTTGAGTTATAGAGTGGACACAAAATTGTATGGAAAATAATCAAAGGGAAATTACTCCAAAGATATGCAAGCAAGAGTTATGGTTCTTTAGCATGACACATCATCTCATCCTGCTTTATAAGTGTACCAAGTTTCATTGACCAAGTTTCATAGAAGTATCTCTTACGGTTTTGGAGTTATACAGCGGACACAAAATTTTATGGAAAATAATCAAAGGGAAATAACTCATAAAATACTCAAGCCAGAGTTATGGTTCTTAAGCATGATACATCGTCTGATCATGCTTAATAAGTGTACCAAGTTTTATTGAAAAATCTTAGACAGTTTTCAAGTTATAGAGCAGACACGAAATAGTATCGAAAATAATCAAAGGGAAATAACTCCAAAATTACTCAATCTAGAGTTATGGTTCTTCTGCATGACACATCGTCTCGTCGTGGTTTACAAGTGTACCAAGTTTCATTGAAAAATCTTAAACGGTTTTCAAGTTATAGAGCGGACAAGATTTGTGACGGACAGACAGACGGACGGACGGACAGACGCAAGGGGAAAAACAATATGGGGGAGACATAATTCTTTTACACACAAGAGGATACTCCAATATTTTTATGAGTTGTTTGATATTTAAAATGTTGAAGTCGAGAAGGATCTAATTCACAAAAAAAAATTGTGAAAAACAAGTTCTCACCAATATTTCTGAACAGTGTTTCACAACATATGAGCCACCTCATGAGAAAACCAACAATCTGCATATGTGAAAACAAAGACGCAGATCAGCTTCGCAGTAACTAGGAAGCTGATCAGCGCCTTTGTTTTCCCTACTCAGATGGTATAAGTCTCCTTTGTTCTAAATCCAAATTTTCAAGCCTCTTACCAACTTCTGTGAGTGTACATCCCAATTTGTGTTGGACCTGTTTGGAAACCACATTGTTTGTTTTCCCATGAGGTGGCTCATATGACAACTTATACAAGGTCATTGGAATCATCACATTGTTTTGCTTTAAAAAAACTTTTGAATAAAAGATAGTAATCTCCTGTGAACCTGTAATATAGTTATAATGCATTGTATTTACCATAACCAGGAATTGATAGTGTGTCTCAGCATCAGGACTTCTTCTACCAGAGGGGTCAAACGCCTGAAAACACAGAGATCAATATATTGTAGGGATAAGATCACATTCTTCAAACTTTCTCTTTTTTTTCTTTTTTTTTTCTTTTTTTTTTCTCCAATAAAATTGTTATTGTAACATGACTGAAGCACTATTCAGGCTAATGTGTGGTTTGTTTGCATCCCAGTCAACAATTTCAAAGTCATGTCCAAACAGAGTCATTGCTTCCTGTGTACTATCAGAATCAAAATAGTTTACTGGTGAAACATCAAACAGACAACACCACACCAGGACCCAGTACTACCCAGTATGATCGGAAGTTATATTAGTCTTGTTCAAGGACAAAATCAGGCGCCCAAGCCAGGGTGGAAGCAAGGACCTCTCAATTCAAGGTCTCTACCACTAGGCCACCTGACCCCTAGTGGTGAAACGATTCATTGCGATGCATCGAAAACCGAGTTCTCAGACGTCGGTTCGATTCACGTTTCACACTCAAGGTAGTTCGGTTCGGTTCCCTCGCATTTAATAAGCATTTCCAGTGGACTCATTCTCGGCGGACATGAATGTTTATGTGCAACGTCACAAAAACGACACATTACCCGCATAACTTTGTTTACAGCGAATTATTGTTTATTTGCATAAGGTGATGTTTCTGTTCAAAGGGAAAGTCGATTACGTCGTGTTAGAATTTTCAAAAAAGCTTATTAAAATCGATACCAATATTAATATGCGTGATTTGATATGTGTCGGTCAAAGTGTCAAGTCGGTATCTCTCCGTTCTGTGATGTGTTTAGCCCCTAAAATTGTCATTAAATCTTATTCATTTCATGAGTGATAAGGCCCTGGTCAGGGTCAACAAAACACGGTTGCGGTATAGGCAAGTCGCTCATGGCGCTATTTTACCAACTCAGAACAGGTTGCGCACCATTTCTGTAGTTCATTCGTCGAAATTCTAGCTTCATGCAGATGAAATTTTTGCATGCATGAGTAATTGATGGTGATTATCAAAGGACAATTATGTAAAGGTTAGAAAACATTGTTTTATGATCTCGTTTACATTCTGATGATAATCCCCTGAAGGGATGCTGTGTATCGCTTGGCTTGTTTTCACAACTTTTTTGGCCTATTGTAAGAAAACAATGGGTGTCATCTATCCTTGCCAGCAATGAATTGTGTCACCTTGTAATTATTCAAAATGACAATTATCACTTGTTCTTCATTATGATAAAGATTTTGCGACATGTCACATCAGTTTCTTGGAGCAACATGATCACCCATTTGAAACGAAAGCATAGTGTGGATGTTACTTTTCATCCCGAACGAATCGTATCGAAAAAATTGAATTGAGGTGTTTGTCATCGAAATCAAACCGAATTGAGGCTCTGAATCGTTTCAGCCCTACTGACCACCATGCCCACTCCAATATTCAGCTGAGGGTACATGTACCCTTTGTGTCCCCATTTTGGGGGTACAGGCCAAAATTTGAGGGTACACCATGTTTTTGAACTGAAAACTCACATTATGCATTAATATGAGATCCAGCCTTTTGTCCGAGTTGCCCAATAAATGCTGATGATTTAAGTAAAACAGATATTTGTATGTCTTTGTGGTTAAGTTTTTTCTCTAAAAGCTAATACTTGCTTTTCTATTTTTAGCAAAAAGAAAGACAAAAATGCACATTTCAAAAAACACAAAATATTTAGAATGCTGCTTCCCGTTGTAAAAAGTATTTTGCTCAATGAGCTAATATATGGAAAATTATCTAAGTTTGATATTTAAACTCCTATAATTGCAACTAAATGCAGCAATCACGCTTATTATAATGCAGGCATAGTGGGTGGGGTACGGTTAACAGAGATAGTAAGTTGCGTCAGATTTTAGGGCCCCCCATTAGCTTTAATCGCAGAAGCAATCAAGTGTTTGCATAGAAATAAATAAAAAATAAAACTTTTAAAAGTGTTCTTCAACTTTACATACAATAAAACAAATCTAATGGGTCATAATTTAAAGAAATAGGCTAAGGAATCGGGCATTATTTTCTCCCAGTTTCGAAACTGAAAGTACAATCCGACGCTACCTGGCGGCGAAAATTGACTGGCTGAAATTCTTGGCTGACCAATCAAAACTGTAAATCTTAATTTAGAACACAAAAATGGAAATAGTTCAGCTTTATTTAGAGCTTTATATTTAGACTTCCTTGAAAAGCCCCTCGCACAGGTATTCATCATTTCTTTGTATACGTTTTTGCTCGTAAGCGGCAGGTATTTTGTGCGTGCAGAGCAGTTTCTGTACTTGAATTACGTACTGCAGTACGTGAATGGGCATGCTGCTGACCCCAAGTGTATGTTTGGCCAGAGACCAGGAATGTCATTTCAATATGAGAAATTGGATGGTCGACCTAGAGGCCACCATTCTCTGCTAGATGAATCTTGAATATGCAAAAACCTGAGACACTTACTTGTAGCAATGTGTTAACAACATGTGATGATGGTAAGGTTTCCATGGTAACATCACTGTGATCTTTACTCTTCCATACTTCACTGCTGCTGGCCTGCTTGTCCTGCATCTCCTCATCTGGGGAATAAAAACTTCATAAATGATCTATAAATAGACATGATTTCATTGGCCAAAAACTTGTTAAACTAGAGCTTAATTGGCTTAATAGCCAATCTAGTTTAACAATTTTATTTTTTTCACAATTTAGAAAAATTCCTTTGAGTATAAACTTTACAATCAGACCTGTCAACCTCCTGAAAATTCTAAAAGGGAGATTGCCCGAAACAGTGATATTTTGACCAAATTAGCACGCAACTTACGCGCGCGCTTTAAGACCTATAAAATTTCAAGGAGGGAGATTTTTTCTTCAGGAGTGAGATTTTTTCCAGCTTTTCAAAAAGACAATACTTGTTACTGGCAAAGTAGTATACCGCTAGCATTCACCGATACAAAACCCATAAAACAAGGAATAATTGAGACGGTGTCATACCTCGGGTATTAAAAATTAGCTTGTTCAATTTTCTATAAAGACTATTATGCAAAAAACGCGAAGAAACTATGAAATTCGATCGAAAAATCAGTTTCAAAATATATCTACCAAGGGCGCGGCCATATTGGGAGTTTTTCCAACGATCATTTGTTACATGCGATCTGATTGGTTCAAAAATCAACCTAAAAAGTTAATGGCCAATCATAAAGCCTGTTTTATCTTTCACCAGAATTTCCCGATCTGATAGATTGGACAACCGGAGAATCTCGAGATTTGCCGAATACGCTAAAAATAGAAATCGGAACGATCGAAAATTCCCGAACTCAACCGGAAATTTGCAATGACCTTGACTTTGTTTGTGTAAACACTGAAAAACCGGGATATGTCTTCTTTTTTGTTTCGGATGTTTAAATTAACCGGTAGACAGCCCGAAATCCGCTAGTTTTGCGTTTTTAATAGAAACCGGACGGGAGGTCGTTAGTCCATGGCAAAACCGTTAGAATAACGGGATATCCGGGAGAGTTGACAGGTCTGTTTACAATACATAACACTATGATACATAAAATGTCATGGGTCTTAACAGATGAACAATTCATTAATTTTAAATTTGCAAAAGCATATAAATTGTCTGTTAATTAATGGTCTGTTAGATAATTTTTTTTTTAAACATTTTTTCATCGTTTGGATCTATTTGCATTGACCCGTCTAAGTACAGACTGCCCAGTTGAAATTTTCAAAATTGCAGCAATTTTCTCTGGTTTCATGTTGCCAGATTAAAAGGGTCAATGATGAGACTTCAGAAGCCGAAGCCACGGTACGGCCCATTCCCATTATCGTCTATCTTTTCACTTCTTTTGAAGGAACTCAGTTTTTAAATTTTCATTTCTTTTCTTTTTTTTCACAAAAGCATATGTTAGTTAATCATTTTCTATAAACCAACCTGTAGGAGCTTCCAGACTACCACCATCTGTCAACATGAAGTAAAACTTTTCCCCTCCCTTGGCCCCTCTAAGGTGCTGCACCTCAATCAGCTGGGCCATGTACGCCTTGTCAATCACCGACTGCTCCAAGGCAACAGGATCCATGGCAACTGCGTTGTCAAGGCACTGGAGTAATTTACTCATGCTGTTGACTGGGATGCCAAATGATTGGACAAATAGTAGAAGTTGGGAAGGTTCTAGGTCCTGAAGAGCTGTAAAATTAATAATCATGAATATCACCAATGTTTCTATGGCAATTAATTCCATGACAACAACAATGTCAAGGAATTGGAGCAATCTATTTATGCTGTTCACGGGATACCGAATGACTGGACAAATAGTAGAAGCTGGGAGGGTTATACGTCTTGAATAGCTGTAAAATACCAGAGGACCATTGGCCCTGAGAACGCACACCTGAAGCCTGATCTTGGAGTATTAAGTCATCATGAAATGACCTTGACCTTGAATACTCACACACCTTTATTGACTTCATAAATTGTCTGCATCTGCAAAGTTTCAGGTCTCAGGCTGCAATAGTTTCCAAACCCAGTGATTTCTGAAAAAAAAACAAAAAACAACAACAATTTTATTTTTTTTTTTGGCGGCCCCCGTGGCCGAGTGGTTAAGGTCGCTGACTTCAGTGCTCTTAATCATTCGATCATCTCACCGCTGTGGGTTCGCGCCTCGCTCGGGGCACGAGTCACATGTGGGACAAGCCAAGTTCTGCTTGCGGGTGTGTCAGGTGGTTTTTCCCCGGGTACTCCGGTTTTCGCCCCACCTACCGATTGATTCGTCTCGATATGAGTGAAAAAGCTTGAAAGGGACGTAAAACTGAATAAAAAAAAAAAAAAAAAAAAAAAAAAAAAAATTAATTTTGATAATAAAATGACCTTGGGTCAAGGTCAGGACATGACCTTGGCCTTCATTAATTACTTACCTTCATTGACTCCATAAGTTGTCTGCATCTAGCAACTTTCAGGTCTCAGGCTGCAACAGTTTCCAAAATATCCATTGTTTTCGCCTTTTCCCATATAAAAGCTTATGTTTCCAAAATTGACCTTGCCGCAAAATAGGTCAAGGTCATCCTAGGGTCTTCATTTCAACAAACTATGACGAGCTGGAGTCCCAAATGCTACATACCAAGTTTCGCGAAAATCCCCCAGCCGGTTCTGGAGAAAAAGATTTTTGAGTGGTTTTTACCATAGTTGGGCATGGCAGCCATCTTGGTCATGTGACCCGAATTTTGCGATCAAACTTTCGTCTCCCCTACACATGGACTCTCCACATAAAATTTCACTTTGATTGGCCAAGCAGTTTCAGAGAAGAAGATCTTTGAAAAGTGTGTATGGACGACAGACTGGCCAAAGTCAAGAGATGACCTTGACCTAAATTAATCAAATACCTTCATCCACTCCATTAGTTGTTTGCATCTACCACTTTTCAGGTCTCAGGCTGCAACAGTTTTGCAAAAAAATCCATAGATTCACTTTTCCTATGTAAAAGCCTATGTTTCCAAAATTGACATTACCGTAAAATAGGTCAAGGTTATCCTATGGTCATCATTTGATCAAACTGTGATGGGCTGGAGTCCCAAATTCTACATACCAAAATTCATGAAAATCGGCCTGCAGGTTCTGGAGAAGAAGATTGCTGATTGGTATTTACCATATATGGGTGTGGCAGCCATCTTGGTCATGTGACCTGGATTTTGCGATCAAATTTTCGTCTCCCCTACCCATGGATGCTGTACATAAAATTTCACTTTGATTTGCCAAGCAGTTTCAGAGAAGAAGATCTTTGAAAAGTGTGTATGGACAACAGACTGGCCAAGGTCAAAAGATGACCTTGACCTAAATTAATCACATACCTTCATCTGCTCCATTAGTTGTTTGCATCTACCACTTTTCAGGCCTCAGGCTGCAATGGTTTTCGAAAAATCCATAGTTTTAACTTTTTCCCATGTAAAAGCCTATGTTTCCGAATTTGACCTTGCTGTAAAATAGGTCAAGGTCATCCAAAGGTCATCATTTTATCAAACTATGATGGGCTGAAGTCCCCGATGCTACATACCAAGTTTTGTGGAAATCTGCCAACTGGTTCTGGAGAAGAAGACTTTTGAGTGGTTTTTACCATATATGGGCGTGGGGGCCATCTTGGTCATGTGACCAAGATATGGCTAACAATATTTCAATGCCACTACCCAAGGAGGCTCCACATAAACTTTCAACTAGATTGGCCAAGCGGTTTCAGAGAAGAAGATCTTTGTAATGGTGGACGACGATGGACGCCGGATCATGGCCATCCTATAAGCTCACCTTGTGAGCCTTCATCTCAGGTGAGCTACTAAAATATGAATAAATTGTTATTGTTTGAAAATATTCATGAATATCACCAATGTTTCCAAGGCAATGAATAATCATGACAACTGCATTGTCAAGGCTTTGCAGTTGTTAAATCATTTGTCTATGGTAAAAGTATTTTCAGGGCACAGGAGCAGTTTACTCTTGCTGCACATTGGGATGCCAAACAACTTGCAGAAGTTGGGAGGGTTTGAATTCTTGAAGAGCTGATAAATATAAATCATGAATAGTTTTGTATATTCATAAATAACGCCCCACCTTTATTTTCAAGGCAATGGATCCCATGACAATTGCACAGTCAAGGCTTCACAGTAGTTGAATAATATGAGGATGGGTCAGAAAGTTCTGTCATAGGTGTTATAACTTTGTTAATAGACATGATAGGCTGCTGTATTATACATTGATTGAAAGAACTACATTTCTCCTTTATAATGATGCGTGAATACTAGTAATGCACGAAAGAAATAAATGGTTCAAAATAGACGCCTTGAAAGACACCTGGGATAAAACCACTAGCACGATCTCTTGAATTTGTGAATATTGTTGTGTGCGTTTCATGCGTTATACCTTTTTAACTTCCGATCAAATTCTCTCCAACTTTACAGTGATAGATAAAAGTATATTTAGAAAAGCAATGTGACAAAAATTACCATTATCGATGTTATTCTGACTTTATAATAAAGCAATATAAATGACGTCATTAAAATACGTACCCCTGTAGCATTTCTGGCACTGCTGAACCATTATATTTGCTTTCTTTTTTATAAGTTTACTATAGAACACACTAGGATGAAGCAATAAAATGGTTAAATGCCTTTAAGCTCCCTGGACTACGTGCATATGTCAATTGGTCCATGAGCCAATACCGTAAATTTTGGGGGTCGGTACCATCTGGCCTGAACAAATCCCCTTATGATTTTCATGTAGGACTATGTTTGTAGACTTGTAAAAAATCGGGGGGACTTGCATTGCTGGTAGCTTTAATGGTGAAACGACACGTTATTTACGATACCCCATAATTAAAAAAAACGTCAGTTTAACACAAAAAAACGGTAGGGAATAGTCTTCTAGCTATCCATATCCCCCTTTCTTCCCCAAGGGAAATTTCTACACTATTATTCCCTAAAAGTACATTGAAAAAGCTATCAAATCCTGTTTTCTGCCATCTGAAAGTCGAGGCGTTTACGTTTTACGCCATGTTATATTAAATTACTCTAAATATTCAATTTTTGCGTCAATAATGGGGGTACACATAGAAAATTGAAAATATCTCAATTGTTTTTTTTATCCTAGACCATTGAACTTGGTCTCATTCTTAAGCTTAGACATATCCCTTTTATCCTATGATAAGTAATGGAAATTATCTTACTTGCATATTCATGAATTTTCATTTAAACATTAAAATGAAAAACAAAAAAAGTTAAAAATTCAATTATCCAATAAAAACTAATTTCAGGCCTAAACTATCATTGTGGCTCCTTGTTATTGTATTAATTATTCTATTTGACAAATTTGTTGATGCCATGGGCCTAAATGGAAATCATCTCATTTGCATTTTCATGAATATTAATGAAAATGACGAAAATCAGGATTTACAAAGGGAAAATAATTATACTGCCATTTGAAGGGTTTGGTTTGGGTTATAGGATGTAATTTGAACCCTTAGAACAAATGCTCAAGGGTGCCAGTTTGGTTAGAGGATCACTTTAATGCCCATTTGTGTCACCTAAAATCACAGAGTGTTCAATACAACCCCTAATAAGCGCTGATAGTAAGGTGGTACACCTATATTACCACATGTATCTTGGCTACTGATAGACCTAGAAAGCAGAAATAGGTATCAAATGATTGCTTTTGCAATGCTATATAACTATGTAATAAGATATAATTATCAAACTGACTTCCTGGTGTTCGAATATTAATGAAAACTTCATGTATTAGAATAAAATCACAGAAAATGGAGAATATCAGCACAGTTGTTTATATCGCAGCAACCAAAAGCTCTAAAGAGCTTGAATTGGTATCAAATGATTGCTATGACAATGCTCTATAACCATGTAATAAGATATATAAACAAGCTGGCTATCTTAAGGCTTAAATATTGAAAAAGAATTTCAGATATAAGAGAAAAATAACAGATAAACGAAGGGGAAAAATCAACGAAATTCAGATATCTCAGCAACCAAAAACTCCAAAGACGTGAAATTTGTATTAATTATTGTTATGATAATGTTCTATATTAATGTGAAAAAATACAGAATGATTTTGACCTTCTTGGTGTTCAAATTTGATGAGAACTTTCAATTTTAGAGACAAATCACAGACCAATGTAGGGGGTATACCTACAGAAAAGTTTATAGCTCAGCAGCCAAAAGCCACAGAGAGCTGAAGTTTGTAACAAATGATTGCTATGATAACATTCTAAAATGACATAATAAGATACATTAATAGTCAGACTTGTGTGCTGTTCAAATATTGAGGAAACTTTAAATATTAGAGAAAAATCACAGAAAATGGAGGGGGTATACATACGAAAACGTGTATTTCTCAGGAACCAAAAGTCACAAAGAACAGAAATTGGTATCAAATGACTGCTATAACAATATTTTATAATTATACAATTAGATATATCAATAAGCTGATTCTCTTGTAGCGCAAATACTTAAGGGAACTTCAGATATAGGAGAAAAATCACTGGCAAACGAAGGGGGTATACAAATAAAACTGCTGATATCTCAGTGACCAAAAGCTCTAGAGAGCTAAAATTTGAATCAAATGATTGTTAGAATTATGTTCTATAATCATTAGATAAGAAACATAATTAATTTGACTTTCTCATTGTTGGAATATAGATGAGAACTTTAAATATTAGATAAAAATCTCAAAAAATATAGGGGGTATGCCAACGGAAACGTATATATCTCAGCAACCAAAAGTCCTAGACAGCTGAAATTGGTATCAAATGATTGCTATGACAATATTCTATAACCATGTAAAGGTTATAAATAAAATGTCTTTTTTATTTCTCGAATATTTAAGAGAATTTAAGCTATAGAAGAAAAAACATTTGCAAACGAAGGGGGTATACCAATAAAACTGCTGATATATCAGTGACCAAAAGCTCTAGAGAGCTAAAATTGGTATCAAATGATTGCAAGAATAATGTTTTATAAACATAAGATAAAGAACATAAATAATTTGACTTTCTCATTGTTGGAATATAGATGAAAACTTTAAATATTAGATAAAAATCTCAGAAAAAATATAGGGGGTATACCAACGGAAACGTATATTTCTCAGCAACCCAAAGTCCTAGACAGCTGAAATTGGTATCAAATGATTGCTATGACAATATTCTATAACCATGTAAAGGGTATATAAACAAAATATGTTTTTTCTTTCTCGAATATTTAAGAGAACTTAAGCTATAGGAGAAAAAAACATTGGCAAATGAAGGGAGTATACCAAGAAAACTGCTAATATATCAGTAACCAAAAGATCTAGAGATCTTAAATTGGTATCAAATGATTGCTAGAGTAACTTTCTTTAATCATGTGATAAAAACATAAATAATTTGACTTTCTCATTGATGAAATAGTGATGAGAACTTTAAATATTAGATAAAAAATCTCAGAAAAATATAGGGGGTATACCAACGGAAACGTATATATCTCAATAACCAAAAGTTCTAGAGACTGAAAATGCTACAATATGATTGCTTTGACAATATTCTATAACCATGTAACAAGTATATAAACAAACTTACTTTCTTGTTGCTCAAATATTTAAAAGAACTTAAGATATACGAGAAAAATCACTTGCAAACGAAGGGGGTATACCAATAAAACTGCTAATATCTCATCGACAAAAAGCCATATAAAGCTGAAAATGGTATCAAATGATTGTTAAAATAACGCTTTAAAACCACTTGGTAAGTCACTTAAACAATCTGGAATACTTTTTTGAATATTGATAAAAACTTTAAATATTAGAGAAAAATCACAGAAAAATTGAGGGGGTATACCACCAAAAAACTTAATACGTCAGCAACCAAAAAATATAGAGAGCTTAAATTGGTATCAAATGATTGCTATGGTAATGTTCTATAATCATAAGATAAGATTTATGAAAAATTAGACTTTCTTAGTGTTTGAATATTGATGAAAATCACCAAAAATATAGGGGGTATACCAAAGGAAACATATATATCTCAACAACCAAAAGTCCTAGAGAGCTGATATTGATATCAAATAATTGATATGACAATATTCTATGACCATGTAAAAGGTATATAGCAAGCTGACTTTTTTGCTGCTCAAATATTTGAGAAAACTTAAGATATACGAGAAAAATCACTGGCAAAGAAGGGGGTATATCAATAAAACTGTTGATATCTCAGTTACCAAAGGCTCTACAGAGCTGAAATTGCTATAAAATGATTGCTATGACAATATTCTATAACCATGCAACAAGTATATAAACAAGCTGACTTTCTCTCAAATATTTAAAAGAACTTAAGATATTAGAGAAAAATCACTTGCAAACGAAGGGGGTATACCAATAAAACTGCTACTATCTCAATGACAAATAGGTCTAGAAAGCTGAAATTGGTATCAAATAATTTCTAAGATAATGTTCTAAAATCACGTGGTAAGACACACAAACAACCTGACTTACTTTTTTCGAATATTGATAAAAACTATAAATATTAGAGAAAAATCACAGAAAAAAGTGGAGGGGGTTTACCCCCCCCCCCCCCCAAAAAAAAAAAATCTTTATAACTCGGCAACCAAAAGTTATAAAGAGCCAAAATTGGTATCAAATGATTGCTATGGTATTGCTCTATAATCATAGGATAAGATTCATGAAAAACTAGGCTTTCTTAGTGTTGAATATTGATGAGAACTTAAAATATTAGATAAAATGACAGAAAAATAGAGGGGGTATACCAACAGAAACGTTTATATCTCAGCAGCCAAAAGTCATAGAGAGCTAAAATTGGTATCAAATGATTGATATGACAATAATTGATAGCCATGTCATATAATAAGACATATGAACAAGCTGACTATCTTGTTCCAAAAATTGAAGAAAACTTAAGATATAAGAGAAAAACACAGACAAATGAAGGGGGTATACTAGAATAAACTCGAAGATTTTAACCATAAAGCTACCACCTAGAAAGGTCCCCCCGATTTTATCTAATTCTATACATGCCAAAATTGTGAAAAAGTGCGGGGGGATCTGTTCAGGTCAGGTGGTACCGACATCTTAAATAGCTCATGGACCAAATAAATGCCATTTGAATTTAAACTGTGATTTAAATGTATGTACAACAAGCCAATTTCAATATTTTATTTTGCAATTACTCAATTAAATTCAGTCGAATGATTTTGATTTTTGCAGTATATATTCATAAGTGTATATGTTTGAAAAATATAATGCATGGATTATATTTTTTCGAAGTCGTTTTTCTTTAAATAATATTCACAAATTCAAGAAAACATGCCAGTGGTTTTACCCAAGGTGTCTTTCAAGGCGGCTATTTCGAAGTATTCATTTATTCGTGCGTTGTTTTGGCATCGTTATAAAGGAGAAATGTAGCCCTTTCAATAAAGGTATAATACAACAACCTATCATGCCTATAAACAAAGTTATAACACCTATGACAGAACTTTCTGACCCACCCTCGTATGTCTATGGCAATGGCATTTTCAGGGCACTGGAGCAGTTTACACTTGCTATTTGACCTAAACTTAAACAAAAGAAAAAAAATGGTTCTGGGTGTCAAAGGTTGTCCTTGTTAATAGAGCACATTCTCTTATAATAGACACAGACCTACCTGCACTGATTAGCTGTTCTGAATTGGATCTAATCATCCTCAGTTTGAGTAGGTCGGGCAAGAGTAGAGCTTCCTCAGATGTATCCAACAGGAATGCTGATGGCGGTTTACCATTTGTTGGGAACCAGTTCTCTAGTAGCTCATTGTATAGCTTCTTGTCTACAACACAGATTGAAACAAGACTTTTATTTCGATTGTTTTGTGGTTTAACATACCAGTCAACAATAAAACTAGAATTGTCTGAGAATCTGCCTACAGCCCCACTTCTGAGCTTTGTTCTAGAGTGAGAAAAATAATGATGGGTAATAATCACAAGCAAGACAATGCACATAAAAAATTTGGTCAGATTATGTCAATTTGTTTTGAAGATATTGAGCAGTAAAAAATTTCTGACAAAAATCAAGGGCCGAAACTCCTTCAAAGTTTTTAAAAAAATGACTGATAACAATCCCAAGCTAGATCTTGTCAATGTTAATGACAGATGTGCATACAAAGTTTGGTCAGATTCTGTCAATTCCTCAAGATATTGAAGGGAAACAAAATTCTGATGCCAATCAATATGTTCATAACTTCGCCACAATGTTGTGAAAATTGAGTTAACAATCCCAAGCAAGATCTTGTCAATGTTGATGTACATACAAAATTTGGTCAGATTCTGTCAATTCCTACTCAAGTTATTGAGCAAAAACAAAATTCTGATGTCAATCAAGGGCTGTAACCTCATTAACCAGAGGACCAATGGTCCTGTAATCACTCACCTGAGATCTGAGATATATACAAATAAACTTGTTTATAATGGTCATATACATGTATATAGCCCAAAAGCAGTGTCAGAATATCACTTTGGTTTAATTTCTTTTTCAAAACCATAAATAACCTGTCCATTTGCCCATTTCCTGACAATTCCTGAAAGTTCTGCCCTTCAAATAAATTTACACTTATTTTGCCCATTAAAATGCATGGGCAAATAAGGCAAGGTCATCCCAGGGTCATGATTTATATAAACTTTGTAGAGCTCCATTTCCCGATGGTTAAAGCCAAGTTTCAAAATCATAGGCTTTCTGGTTCTGTAGATCATGTGACCATGACCATTTATACAAATTTTCATTCCTACTTCCTAACAATGCTCCACATAAAGTTTTGCTTTGATTGGCCAAGCAGTTTCTTAGAAGACTTTTGAATATTATCATAATATACGTGTTAATTGCCCGCGGGTGTGGGCAGAGGGGCCCCTGGGGTCCAAATTTTTTAATAATCATAAATCTTCAGTCTATTTGCCCAATTTCTGCAAGTTTTTTTTTTCTTCAAATGACATTTTAACAATTTTCCTCATTCAAATACATGGGCGACCTACTTTGACTTTGCCATACAATAGATCAAGGTCATCCTAGAGTCATAATTTATAAAAACTTTGTTCAGCTCCTCTCCCTGATGCTTCATGCCAAGTTTCGCAATCATAGGCCTTCTGGTTCTGGAGCAGAAGATTTTTGAAGGTTTTTGCTATTTATAGCCATGGTGGCCATCTTGGTCATGTGACCTGGACCATTTATATAAACTTTTGTTCCCCTTCCTATGGGTGCTCCACATGAAAAGGTAAAAGTAGGCAATGATCAGGCAAAAGCGCAATCAGAAAGAAATTCCCCCTCCAAAAAAAGATGAGGGGAAAACCAAATTGACAATTAGGTACTTGTTCTCAGAAAAAATATGGTTAGCCGAGTGAGCAGCTATTTCCGGATAGGTTGCCACTCAGTTTCCCGAACTTAAATAAAAATATGAAAACGTACATAAGGTTCAAACAGCACAAAAAGGTTTGCTTTAATTGGCCAGCACAAAAAGGTTTGCTTTAATTGGCCAAGTAGTTTCAGAGGAGAAGACTTTTGAATATTATGGTAACATTCATGTACACCTCAACCTTTTTATAACACTATTGCTGGGGTCCAAGCCAATTTCAGTGTTAGCTATCCAATCTGTGTTATAACAAGAGTGAAATATATAGATATAAAGCAAAATATTCCTATTGGGGTCAAACAATGATCAGTGTTATATCCTAAATGGTATTGTAATGAACCATGCTGCAAAAAGGTCCAGGTGTATATTGTACCCGTGTGGAAGCTGACCGACCTCTGGGGTCCAAAATTTTTCATAATCATAAATCTTCAGTCCATTTGCCCCATTCCAAATTTTTCCCTTCAAATAGCATTTTAACAATTTTCCCCATTCAATTGCGTGGGCCACCTACATTGACCTTGCTGTAAAATAGGTTAAGGTCATCCCAGGGTCATGATTTATATACATATTGTAGAGCTTCTCTCCCTGATGATTCATGTCAAGTTTCAAAATCATAGCCCATCTGGTTATGGAGAAGATTCCTATAGGTTCTTGCTATTTATAGCCACGACTGCCATCTTGGTCATGCCTGGACCATTTTTATAAACTCTTGTTCCCCCTTCCTAAGGATGCTCCACATAAAGTCTGGCTTTGATTGGCCAAGCAGTTTCAGAGAAGATCTTTGAATATTATGGTAATATACATAAATATTGCCCCAGGGCAGGGGCAGACCAGCCCCTGGGGCCCAAATTGTTTAAGTCCACTTGCCCATTTCCTTCAATTTTTTCCCTTCAAATGACAATTTGACCTTGTCGCAAAATAGGTAATGGTCATCCCAGGGTCATTATTTATATAAACTTTGTAGAGCTCCTCTTCCTGATGCTTCATGCCAAGTTTCAAAATCATAGGCCTTCTGGTTCTGGAGCAGATAATTTTTAAAGTTTTGGCTATTTATAGCCATAATGGCCATCTAGGTCATGTTACCTAGACCATTTATATAAACTTTTGTTCCCCCTTCCTAAGGATGCTGCACATGAAGATATTGAGTGGAAACCAAATTCTGGCATCAATCAAGGGCTGTAACTCCATCAAATTTTTGCGAAAACATGCGGGTAACAATCCCAAGCTAGATCTTGTCAATGTTAATATGCATACCAAATCTGGTTGGATTCTGTCAATTCGTTCACATGATATTGAGTGGAAACCAAATTCTGACGTCAATCAAGGGCCGTAACTCCGTCAAAATTTTGCAATAAATAGCAGGTAACAACCCAAACTAGATCTTGTCAATGTTGTTGTACATATAAAATTTGGTTGGCTTCTGTCAATTCGTTCTCAAGATATTGAGCAGAAACAAAATTCTGATGTCAATCAAGGGCCGTAGCTCGGTCAAAATTTTGCAAAAAATAATAGGTAACAATCCCAAGCTAATTCTTTAAATGTTGATGTGCATACCAAAATTTGGTCATATTCTGTCAATAATTCTCCAGATATTAAGCAGAAAGCTCACGGAATGACGGAAAGATGGAATCACAGAATGACGGAAGGACAGGGTGAATCCAGTATAGCCCCACTTTTCCAAAGCCAGGCTATAATTAAGTTTTACATTTAATTTTTAAATGACAGTTGGCCATGGTCAAGAAAAGCAGTGTGTGCTTATGCACTTTTTCTAAAACCACCAGGGTGTGCACTTATTGGAGCATGTGCGCTAAGTAGTAAGAATATTGTATATAGATTTTCTCTGATACATTTTCTAATACGGATAAGTTTTTTAAGTCAATGTTTTACAAAGTTTTAGCTCTATTTAACTGTATAATATCTGTTAATAAAGTGAACGTGTTTGACCAAATTGGCCCGAAAAATCATTATTTTTTGTTGATCCAATAACTCTTGTTCGCTTCGGTTTTTTCCCAGTCTTTTCCGACAGTTACCTGTGCGCGGGGCTTTTGATGTCATACTATGCAATGCGATCAGACTTTGGCACTCATATATACAATGAACTTGACAATGGAGAATCATAAACAATGGCGAATCACTCATAGAGATATTGCAGATTTTTTTGAAACTTTGACAAAATATTATTCATTTTATAACTTGGTCATTTACTTTCATCTATTCCTTGTGGTTGGAGTCAAAATTCAACCGGACAATAAATTCAGAGTTGCTGAAAGACTTGACCCTTCAACTAAAATACCTAGTTTACTGTTCCTACAAAAAAGTTACATTCCCATAAAATGTATTTCTAGCCTCGTTGTAGGCATTTGTTTATGACCATTTTTGCATCACATCTATGCCTGATATCCCTAGTTATACAGCATGCCTGTTTTTGATAAAAGTTTTGACATTGAAGGTAGATATAAACATGTAAAAATGTACATGTAAATTCGACAATAGCCAATCATACCTTGTGTGGTGAAATTAATGTCCACAAAGTTCTGATAATCTACCTTTTGAAGGCTTGTCCAGGAAATATTTGGTTTGGTTAATGGCTTAAATAATATTAATGAAAGTGGTGGATTAACACTCTTGCGTTTAGGCTTACATTGATTCGTTAAAGCGATAAGACAATCTTAAATGGGTACAATAAACCTTTCCGATATGACATTTGCTGTTGACAGTAAGCGCAGAGCACCAAAGCAAATTATCACAGTACAATCAAACAATATTTTGTTTAGCATTATGATGGCACCAAATCCTCCTTAAAACAGTTTCTTTTGGGCTATAGACTATCTGATTCGCTATTGTCCAGTCTGGTTCGCCATTGTCTAATGTGTGAGGTATCATATCAATAGAGTTATCTTCCATTAGGAAATTGAATACATCAAAATGATTATTTTCCAGTAAAGCTGAGATATGTTAAATTTTCTTTAGTACCAAATAGAAAAACATGCTCATGGTCGTGTTTAAAATAATAGCGTTTGACCTCTTTAAGTGATTCGCCATTGTCGAGTCCACTGTATAACATAGATTGCTGAAGCATAGTAACTTTGATGGATATACTAGTAATTACATACTGAAAGGAATTATAAACCATTACGAAAACTTGCCCATGCAATATACAGAGATTTTTATAGCTATAAAAATGAAAATTTTCAGAATTTTTTTTTTATATTTTTCTTATTTTTCCTCAACACATAGATTGTGGGTACACGTTAGAACCGCCTTGCTGAGGCGGTTCTAATGAGTACCCACAATCTATGTTTTGGAACAAAAATATGTAAAATAGTTATACCCCTGCAAACTCTAGTTTTTTTATATAAAATTGGGGTTTGAGGGGGTATACATTATACGGACATGTTTTCCTGATGTTATGTTTTCAACATTACTTATTGTTTTCTTTTTTTAGATTGATTTTCAATATAATCAGTTTGGTTATTTTGATTGTGGCAGATTAAAATTTCTGCTTCACATTTCGCAATTTAAAATTTGGATTCCATCGAATGTAAGAGAGTTATGTCATTTTGACTTTTACTGTCCAAAAAGCAATAAAGGACATGATTAGAGAAGTTTTAGCTAATGCAAAATAATGAGCATAAACGTCTGTGATCAAGATGCGAAAATGCGCATAAGATAATGTTAAATTATGATTTTATCCTTCAAAACGTGAGGTTTTATTTTTAATGTCAAACCTAAATGTGTATTTTTGACGTTTATTTATGCCAAGAAAAGATTTTCATGATTAATGTCTTAAATTGGTGTCTATGGGAACTCAAACGAGGCATTTTGCCTCCTGAATTTGAATCTGAAAATCCTGTTTTTCTGTGTTTGCAATGTTTGTCTTTTAATTGTGAACATCACGTCAACTTCAGGAATGGAGGTCCCATTGTTTCTGTAAACAAGACTTTATTAGAATCAGCAAATGATATGCACATATTATTCAATGATTTGTTGGTTTCCTGCCTTTCTATTGAAAACAAGAGTCACTGATATTTCAAACATCAATGTGAGGTAACACACAAATGAACGGTTGTTTAAGTTAATGCTTAGATTTGCATGCAGTTCAGAAATCGATACCATAACAGGATTACAAAAAGCAAATCAAAAAATAATTTTGCAAACACACAAAAATTAAAAAATGGCAAAGTTAATGATGTTTATTTGAATGGTCATGTTAATGACGTTTATCGAATGTTAAGAGTGATTTTCGATTTATGACATTATCTGTGGACAACTTTTTAAAGCCACAGTGGCTTGAGCCATAAATCATACAGATTTATGAATCTTTACGGCAACAAACACCATACCCTTCTATTTGATAAATGAACTTGAACACTTGGATTTTGACCATTGCATCAAAAAGCTGACCCTAGACAGTCCTGTATGCAAATTTATTCTTTTTTAACGAACAAACACTGTAACAGGTATGCTGTTGTAGGCAGTTTTCATATCAAGAATCACAACTTTTGTGTAGGTTCAATGCAGGAACTTTCTAAAGACATGACTTTAGTTTCTAGTTCCTCTCAGTATATGTACTGCGTAGTTTCACCTTTCCTGTGTCAAACATCAAATTTTCTGCAAATGTTTATACACAAATTTGGGAGAAAAAATAAAAATGGAAAAAAATATGAATAATAAGGGTTTAAATAAACATACTTTCACTGCATTAGTGCAGTACTGCATGTTTCTGGGTGTTTTGTTTTTTGGAGGTTTTCGATTCAGTTTATCGTCCCTTTCAAGATCTTTTCAGCTTATATGAGACGTGCCAATCAGTAGGTGAGGTGAAAATGGGAGAACCCCAAGAAAAACCACCTGACATGCCTGCAAGCAGAACTTGGCTTGTCTCACATGTGCCCCGTGTGGGGCTCAAACCCACACCAGACACAGTGGTGAGATGATCCAATGATTAAGTGCAGTAAAGATATATCAGTGATCTCGGCCACTCGGCCACTTCTCTGGGTTTGTGACTTGAAAAAAAAATGTTTTCATTTACTATGTCACAAAGTAAAAAGTATCATTTTTCTCTCTAACTCTTAGTTTCTGCAGTAAAAAGATTTAAATTCATTATGCATTAGCGTTTTCGAATTCGACATTACAGAATATGAGTGTTGAATAAGAATTCATAGTACCGCAAAATGGAACAATGTGCAGAAAGGGTTGTAAAAAAAACAAAAAAAAACAACAAAAAAAACAGAGGACCAATGGTCCTGTAAACGCTCACCTGAGACCTAGTTGTCACATTTTTCCCATGTAAAAGCCAATGTTTTCAAAACTGACTTTGCCACAAATATAGGTCAAGGTCATCCTAGGATCATCATTCGAACAAACTATGATGGGCTGGCGTCCCACATGCTGCATACTAAGTTTTGTGAAAATCGGCCTGGGGGTTCTGCAGAAGAAGATTTTTGAAAGTTTTTTACCATATATGGGCATGGCGGCCAGCTTAGTCATGTAACCCAGGTTACACGATCAAACTTTCATTCCCCCTACCCATGGATGCTCCACATAAAATTTCACTTTGATTGGCCAAGCAGTTTCAGAGATAGGGATGTTTGAAAAGTGTGTATGGACGACAGACCAGCTAAGGTCAAGAGATGACCTTTAATCAACATACCTACATCTACTCCATTAGTTGTTTGCATCTACCACTTTTAAGGTCTCGGGCTGCAATCCTGTTAAAAAAAAATGTTGGTGCTATAGTGTTCACAACACTTAACCGCCATTTTCCAAACATTCAAGGGCAAGTAACTCCTCAGTCCCTGGTCAATTCTCACTGAATTTCAAACTCATCAAAATCTTATGACTGTCCTTGTTACCTCCAAGAATGAAGAAGATCCAATCAGAAATGAAGGTGCTGGAGTGTTCACAACATCTCTCCAATTGTAAATCTATAGGGATTTTTTTAAACGCTCAAGGGCAGCTAACTACACAATAAATGGTCCCATCTATCCAAATTTCAAACTCATCCGAGATCTTATGGTTGTCCTTGTTACCTGCAAGAATGAAGAAGATTCAATCAAAAATGTAGGCGCTAAAGTGTTCACAACACTTAACAGCCATTTTCCAAACGTTCAACGGTGGTAACTTCCCAGTCCCTGCCCCAATCTCTCAAAATTTCAAACTCATCTGAGATCTTATGGCTGTCCTTGTTACCTGCAAGAATGAAGAAGATCTGATCAGAAATGCAGGCGCTGGAGTGTTCACAACATCTCTCCCCTTGTAAGTCAATAGGGATTTTTACAAACACTCAAGGGAAGCTAACCGCAGTCCATGGTCGAATCTTGCTGAATTTGGAACTCATGAGAGATCTCATGGCTGTCCTTGTTACATGAAAGAATGAAGAAGATCCAATCAAAAATGTAGGCGCTAGAGTGTTCACAACACTTTACAGCCATTTTCAAGATGCTCAAGAAACAGGTTACTCTGCAGTCTACAATCAAATCTCGCAGAATTTCAAACTCATCCAAGATCTTATGGCTGTCCTTGTCACCTGCAAGAATGAAGAAGATCCGATCAGAAATGTAGGCGATAGAGTGTTCACAACATCTCTACCATTGAAAGTCAATGGGGATTTTTTCAAATGCTCAAGGCAGCTAACTCGCAGTCCATGGTCAAATCTACCTGAATTTCAAACTCAGCCGACATCTTACGATTGTTCTTGTTACCTGCAAGAATGAAGAAGATCCAATCAAAAATGTAGGAGCTAGAGTGTTCACAATGTTTTTCCCAATATAACCCTATGGGAGCTATCTGTTGCCATGGAAACCAGAGTTCTGATCCTACCTGGTTCAAAAGCTAATGCAGCGAATCCCCCATCACAGTGGTGCTTCTAACGAAGTTTCATTGCAATCAGCTTTCTACTCTCTCAGATATTCAAGTTTAAAATTATGGACAGACGGGCGACGGACGGATGCCGGAGCATGGCCATCCTATAAGCTCACCTTGTGAGCCTTCGGCTCAGGTGAGCTAAAAATTGAATAAAAATGAATGCGCTGGTGTATTCACAACATCTCTCCCATTATTAGCATGGAGATTGTTTCAAACGCTCAAGGGCAGCTAACTCTGCAGTCAATGGTCGAATCAGCCGTTTTTGGAACTCTTCTGAGAACTCATGGCTGTCCTTGTTACATGAAAGAATGATGAAGATTCAATCAAAAGTGAAGGTGCTAGAGTGTTCACAACACTTAACAGCCATTTTCCAAACGTTCAAGGGCAGATAACTCCGCAGTCCCTAGTCGATTCTCTTAGAATTTCAAACTCATCCAAGATCTTATGGCTGTCCTTATTACCTCCAAGAATGAAGAAGATCCAATCAAAAATGAAGGTGCTGGAGTGTTCACAACATCTCTCCAATTGTAAACCTATAGGGATTTTTCTAAAGGCTCAAGGGCAGCTAAATACTTAATAGATGGTCGCATCTATCTGAATTTCGAACTCATCCAAGATCTTATGGTTGTCCTTGTTACCTGCAAGAATGAAGAAGATTCAATCAAAAATGTAGGCGCAAGAGTGTTCACAACACTTAACAGCCATTTTCCAAACGTTCAAGGGCAGGTAACTCCACAGTCCCTGGTCCAATCTCGCTGAATTTCAAACTCATCTGAGATCTTATGGCTGTCCTTGTTACCTGAAAGAATGAAGAAGATCTTATCAAAATGCAGGCACTGGAGTGTTCACAACATCTCTCCACTTGTAAGTCAATAGGGATTTTTTCAAACGCTCAAGGGCAGCTAACTCCCCAGTCCATGGTCTAACCTCACCAAATTTCGAACTCATCCAAGTTCTCATGGCTGTCCTTATTAAATGAAAGAATGAAGAAGATCCAATCAAAAATTTCGGCACTAGAGTGTTCACAACACTTCAGAGCCATTTTCCAGAAGCTCAAGGGCAGGTAATTGCAGACTATGGTCCAATCTCGCTGAACTTCGAACTCATCCGAGATCTTATGGCTGTCCTTGTTACCTGCAAGAATGAAGATCCGATCAGAAATGTAGGCGATAGAGTGTTCAAAACATCTCTCCCATTGTAAGTCAATGGGGATTTTTTCAAACGCTCAAAAGCAGCTAACTCCACAGTCTATGGTCAAAACTACCCGAATTTCGAACTTATCCAACATCTTATGATTGTTCTTGTTACCTGCAAGAATGAAGAAGATCCGATCAAAAATGTAGGAGCTAGAGTGTTCACAACGTTTTTCCCATTGTAACCCTATGGGAGCTATCTGTTGCCATGGAAACTAGAGTTCTGATCCTACCTGGTCCAAAAGCTAATGCAGTCAATCCCCCATCACAGTGGTGCTTTCAGTGGTGCTTCTGATGAAGTTTGATTGCAGTCGGCCTTCTAGTCTCTGAGATATTCAAGTTTAAAATTGTGGAGACAGACGACTGACGGGCGACGTACGAACAGACGACGGAGCATGACCATTCTTTAAGCTCACCTTGTGAGCCTTCGGCTCAGGTGAGCTAAAAAAAATGGGAAGCGATTAGTTTTCACACCTTTCCAAATAAAAATAGTCTCAAAAAATTGGTAGAAAAGTGCAGGAGAAAATACAATGAGAAGAAAAATGCAGACTGCATTCTGACTTTGATGCTTTGAAAAGCATCCCATTTGATGCTTTGAAAAGCATCCCATTGTTGCAATTTCGTTGTGCAAAATGGAAAGTGCAAGACGTGCTTGGTCACCATCAAAGCTGAATGATAATCTACAACGAGTTGAAACGAAATCGCTGCTCAGAGAGGCAAGTTCGTTGTGCAATATGGACAGTGCGAGACATGCTTGGTCACTATCGAAGCTGTATGAAAATATACGACCAGTTGAAACGAAATCGCTGCTCAGAGAGGCAAGTCTGGATGGATGGATGGATGGATGGATGGATGGAAGGATGGACGGACAGACAGACAGACAGACAGACAGACAGACAGACAGACAGACAGACAGACAGACAGACAGATAGATTTCAATGTGTAATTTATTATGTTTCTGAATACAGTCATCCATATTGTTACATCATTTAACCAATTGAACCATCAATTGGGTGAGGTATCGATTACTCATATGGCACATGCGTGCCAAGTCACCTAAATGCGAGTGATCTTACTGGCTTGAAGATCAAACGAGTCACTGAATCAACAGCTATTGCACAGCGTAATAAAGGTAGCTTGTAACAAAAGTGTCATTTTTCTTTTGAAATCTGAGACTTCACAGAGTATACATGAAATGTAAGTATGAAAGATTGAAAAAAAGAAGAATATTCCAGTCCATTACTGCTTCCATAAAGTTTACAGAATCCATTTCTGCACTGCACTACAGTAATGAAAAGTTAAAAAAAATGGATGTTGAATAAAACAAGCCTTTCTCTATATTCAGTAAAACAAGAAGTATGCAATGGCATTATATTCAGATATCCGCGGTCTTCTTCATTGAACGAGATAGTGACTGATGGGTCTGAATTATTTTTGATAGAACTATCGACTGTGGCTTGAATTGACATGGGGAAATCTCCTGATGCTTAAGCACTATGGAAATAGCATCAAAATATTGTGCAGTTGCCATCCATAATCCTGATAGATAAAAAAAATTTCCTTGTTAAAAGGAATGCTTGGCTAGTCTGTATAAAACATTATTTCGTCTATACTGCAAAATTGGTCCCGGATATGGGTTTCCATATGGGGTCCCATATTTTGAACTAATTTTTAAATATTGAAATTCTTTGGATAAACAATGATTTACATCACTGAAATGACCTTATAAACTACACATGCATATGATAGTGCCTTTTTGATGACCGTAAAAAATGGTCCCGGATTTTTGTCCCGGGTTTTAACTCCTTCCCCAGCAGAAGACTTCCTAGACCATTCCATATCACAAACCAATGTTGAACTTTGCTTAACCTGCCAGCTCTGGATTTTTACTGGCTCATTCTTGTGGTAAATATAATGCCATATCTAAGCGTCTGCAAGTTTCCTGTTCTGTTTATAGAGCTGCTGGAAACTCACTCTGATCAGGGAACTGTTATACCTGGAATTCATACTTAATTATAGCGGAAATTAGCACCAGGTTTAGCAGCATGATGTGTGCTCCATACACTTCAATGCAAAAAGACCAACAGTCGAGAGCCATTATCACCTAATTGTTATCGCCTTTGATCCCTATCTCCTGCACCGCGGTAGCTTCTTAAGAATTCCAGAACTTCGCCTGAATTTTATTACCGGAAATAAGAGTGCCGTATGCGCAAGTGTCACCACAGGGTGACACCTGTCTTTATGTATGCGCACTCAATGAAATTTAATTACGATTAAGTGTCTGAACCATAATTAAGATGATATGCGTAGATACAACTTCGGTGTTCGGTGGAATAAAGACGAAAAGCCTAGAATTGACATTTCTAATTTCCAAAAAAAGTGGTGTTTTTCTTTTAAAATTTAACATTGTTCCGACGCTTTGCGACAAATTTTCATTTAATACTTACGTAGGACAAACTTTGCAATTTAATCTAATGAACCTCGCATTTATGCCGGGAAGTGCCGTATTGCTGTTTTATCGCATTTTAAAACATGGTTCTGTGGATTTTTGTGTCTTTATCTGTTGGATACGATATGTACCACATAGACCTATCGCTGTTTTGGATTTCATTATGACGCATCCCGTACAATGTCTAATACATGAAAAAATAATATAAGACGAATATATATATTAATCGTAAATCGTTTAGTAAGAATATGTATGCCCGAGTTCGTTTAAAATTATGAGATTAAACAGTCAAATAAGCTTGAAACCTTATAATTAACAATCTTTTTCAACAGTGGAGGTACTCCGTGAAATTTCGACACACGGCTATGTCGAGTGTTTGGTAATGTTTTGACAAAACAGTCCTACCAAAATGAATTTGAAATAAAGCAGACTGCTAGTTTGCAGTTTTTTCTATGATAATGATGACGTGTACACACAGCCACCGCATGTGTGTGACATGTGCAAACGAAAGCTTCAACGACATTACTAAGAAAAATAAAATGAAGGCGCTTGAAAACAAATACATCCACATAAAATACATGTACAAAGTAATACAATTTGTAAAATTTAATGCAAAATTTATTTCTTATCTTTTCTATACATGTTTTTATTCTCATCAGCAACGAAAAGGCTCAGCGAAAAGGAACTAATTGAAATAAGGAATTATTTGAAGTACTGACAGAGCGAATGACGTCAATTTAATTATAGTATGTTTCCGATGTTTTCGATGCCAGAGCAAAAGTTTTTACATTTATCATGTCGCTCAGTCAATCGCTTTTGACAATTGAATGTGTATGCAACGTGCATGTATAACAAATTATTTTTTTTTTATTTTCATTTCATGAAATCCGGGTAGTAACTGGTTGTCAGCACATGCATGTAAATGATAGTCTAAAACGGGAACCAGACAAGTAAATTATCCGCAGATTGTGCTAATTGGTGCCAAATAATAATGACACTTGACTCATTAAATGGTGTGGCGGTGCAGGAGATGGAACCTTTGATGTAATTGAGTACGAACTCCAGGTTAACAGCTCCCTGCTCTGATAACGAAAACTCAAATACTTCAAGTCCCAAGTATTAAATGCACAGAGAAGCCCTCAAAATATCATTTATCCCATGACATTGTGCAAGCATGAACCAAAATATGACTAATGAGAATGTTTGCTTTTGTTATGCTTCATGCAGACAACTATTATCAATGATATTAAGTTCAGAAGTTACTATAGGTAGCAACAATATGTTAAGATCCTCTAGCAGACGCTTCTCCCGGAAAATGTCGATGTTGGATACCATTCGTACTTGGTCGGACCTTGAACTAGTTCCGGGTTTTAGCGTTATCCGTCCTGAACGCCAGCTATATGTTACACATTTAGAGACAAGCACATCATTCTTCCCACAAGTCCTAATGAGAGGTTACCGTTTTTAGTTACTATATAATGCGACAAGAGTAGCAAAAAATTGCGACTGAAACCAGGCCCCTGGCTGTCAAAGGGAAACCCGCTCGAAGGAAAAGACCCCGCAGATTGAAGAGAAATCCTCAGCAGTGCCAAGCAAAAATAAATGCCACTTAAAATGTGTGTATAGTGAAGTAATGGTGGATCGAAAGGAATTAGATTCCTTTATGTTTAGTAAAATGTCACTTTCGGTTTAGAAAAACAAGATTTACTCCTCTTGTTTTTTTGCAAGCAATTTCTGTTACGGGCCGACACATCGTGATTTTTTGTCAAATAAATTAATATAATGCCCACAAGTGTGTCGTTTTCTTTTTGAATCACAACTGATTGTATATGTGTCAAATCCAAGCGGATATAAGACTTAAAGATACTTCAGGTTTAAGTGTTTTGTGAGTGTCATTGTCCTTTGTTTTTAAATGATTTTCTTCCTTGAGCATTTCCATGAAAACTTCCTGTCAGAAACTTGCTGAAAACTTCCTGTCAGAAACTTGCTGTCAGATTGTATAGATGCAAGTTACAATATGTTCAAGTAATTAAAGTAGTCTGTTGATTCTATGCTCAAAAAGGGGGATAGCAAAGGGGCTCAATTTGCAGGTAAGAAAATTTCCTTCGCTTCAGAAAACCAACATTCTGCGTTTCTGGCAAGGTCAGACACAAACGAGCTTGTACAGTTTCAGAAGCAGGCTAGAAGTTTAAGAAAAGAGATTGTAAAACTAACAATCTGCATATGCATAAATTAATACAGATACAATTTGTATCTGTATTTATGCATATGCAGATTGTTGGTTTTCTGATGCAGCTGCTGAACTTATATGCTCACCTGAGCAGTAACTGGCTCACTGTGTAAAATTGCTCGGCAATTCAATGGAATCTCTTTGGAAGGGTGAACAAAGTTTATATACTGAAAATCAAAAGTTTCGCACCACCCTGTTGTTGGTTATCTTTAATATTTAACTACAATTATTTTTATTTCTATTATTTTCTTTAATAATCTTTGCCTTTGCAAAAAAATGCAATAATGTTGATGATAGTGCAAAAAGTGTTTTACCAGGTCTGGCTAATCTCGGAAAATCAAACTTGAAATCATCACGCAGATCATGCACAATGTCTCCATGTATTTACAGGAGGTTCTTTATCTCAATAGAAATGTGATAAATCTATCAGGGTTCTGTGCAATAGAAAGCTTAAACGATTGCTAGCATACAGCATCTTTTTTGACAATTCAGCTCAGCTTTTTTCGGATGTGAATCATGTGATCATATCACGTGGAGGGAAACTACAAAGGTAAACAGACAAAAATTTGGCAAAATGAACGACAATTTCAACCATCTGCCGACAGAATCACATAATTTTTCTACTGACCATTTTTACATCATTTTGATCTCTGATCTTCAAAAGAGTTTAAGAAAGTTAAATATTTGTTTGTAATCTTTTATTTCTGGTTTGTAATCTTTTTTGAAGAGGGGGACCTTTCTGTTGGAGCCCACACCTAAAGTATCGGATATCGCGTGATTGCGCTATCAGCTATTTTTGATTACTTTCATTCTTTAGTCCCAATTCGTTTCATTATTTAGTCAGAAATAGTGGTTTGGAGTGATTCCCCTTGATAAAGAGAATTAAAAGTTGAGTATACACGCTGTAATTTCGATCGCGGTTTTCCAAGATGATCCAGACCTGATAACCAATGTAATTTTTCAATAAGTTTTCATGGTACATGAGATCAGCATCATGCTGATCTCATTATGTGCAATGAGAACTTATTGAAAATTTTCATTGATGATCATTTAAAAAAAAATGCCATTTAACACTTTTACCCCCAAAATTTTGCTTCGCATTTATCACTTGACTTTGCTGCAAAGTCAAAGTGATATTAGAATAATACAATAATATAACAAATAATAATAAAGATAATGTTATGATGATTATGTAAGAAAGTTCTGTCTTGGAGAAATAGTTCGGTTCATAGACACAATATAGACTGCTGCATCATATACCGTTAGAAAGGGCAACATTGCGCCTTTATAATGATAACAAAATCACACTTAAAATAAATAAAAAATTATTTGTCTTGAAAGACACGTCGGCAGTAGGGTATATAACCACTGGCATGTTTTCATGAAATTTTAAACCTTATATTGTACCTTTCATGTGTTCTGTACATGTATTATAACTACATGTCACAATTTCTGTGAGTGTAATTTGATCAAAATCAATCCACTGGCTTAAGAGATATTGATGTTTAAAGTTTTTCCAATATTAAGTCTTGGAGACTATCGACCCCTGAGGTGTGACCAAATTTGACCCCAGGGGCATGAACGGCACAGTTTATGTAGAAGGCCATTAGCCATTGCCACATACCAATTATCAAAGCTGTGGGCCTTGTGGTTTCAGAGAAAATTTTTGATTTTGTTCCATTAAAATGTATATGTTGCCATGGCAACCAGAGTTCCAGTCTGATCTGCCCCAAAACAGTATGCAATCTTTCCTACTACCCAGTGATGCTGTGTGTGTAGTTTGATCAAGATCTGTTCACCGGCTTTGGAGATATTGATGTTTGAAGGTTTTCATTTTATAAGTCTATGGAGACTACCAACCCCCATGCCCAAAGAGTGGCCAGATTAATGTAGATGACCATTAGCCATTGCCACATACCAAATATCAAAGCTGTGGGCCCTGTGGTTTCAGAGAAGAAGATTTTTTATTTTTTCACCATTATAACGTACATAATGCAACCAGAGTTCCAGTCCAATCTACCCAAAAAGAATATGCAACCTTTCCTACTGCCAAGTAATGTTGTGTGGGTAATTTGATCAAGATCCATCTCCTGGCTTTGTAGATACTGATGTTTGAAGGTTTTCCAGTCTATGGAGACTATCAACCCCTGGGGTGTGGCCAAATTTGACCCCATGGCCATCATTGGCACAATTTATAATGGAGACTACCAAACAATGCTACATACAAAATATAGAAGCTCTAGGCCTTGTGGTTTCAGAGGAGACAATTTTTTTTTAGTTTTTCCCATTGAAAGTCTATGGGAGCTATCTAAAAAGAAATAAATAAAAGAAATATTATACAATTAATGACTATTGAGGCATTGGACATGATGTGATATCGACCCGAGAATATAAATATTGAGCGAGGCGAAGCCGGGGTCAATATTGGTATTCTCGGGTCGACATCAAATCTAATGCCTCAATAGTCATTAATTGTTTTATTATATATAGTCTTCAAATTGTCATATTAATTGGCTAGCATGTGCTGGCAGGTCTATATTAGTTTCTAAATTTAGGGCTGATTGGAAACTTGTTGTTCTATTTGTCATTTCCAATCAGCTCTAAATTTAGTAACTAATATAGACCTGCCAGCACGCGCTAGCCAGTTAATATGACAATTTGAAGACTTCTCACGTGGGCGCCTTTGGCCAATTAAAAGCGAGATTTTCAGTAGCTTATATAATAAATTCATATATCAACTGAGTACTGAGATACAAGGCAAAAATCACTGGACTCCTAGGATTACTTTAGGGTCAACAGTTTGGTCATACACAGTCATATTGTGAAACCAGAGGACCAATGGTCCTGAGAACGCTCACCTGAAGCCTGATCTTGGATTATTAAGTCATCATGAAATGACCTTGACCTTGAATACTCACACACCTTTATTGACTTCGTAAGTTGTCTGCATCTGCAAAGTTTCAGGTCTCAGGCTGCAATAGTTTCCAAACCCAGTGATTTCTGAGAAAACCATAATTTTAATTTTGATATTTAAATGACTTTGGGTCAAGGACAAGACATGACCTTGGCCTTCATTAATTACTTATCTTCATTGACACCATTAGTTGTCTGCATCTAGCAACTTACAGGTCTCAGGCTGCAACAGTTTCCTAAATATCCATTGTTTTCGCCTTTTCCCATGTAAAAACCTATGTTTCCAAAATTGACCTTGCCGTAAAATAGGTCAAGGTCATCCTAGGGTCATCATTTCAACATACTATGATGGGCTTGAGTCCCAAATGCTACCTACCAAGTTTAACGAAAATCCGCCAGCCGGTTCTGGAGAAGAAGATCTTTGAGTGGTTTTTACCATAATTGGGCATGGCGGCCATTTTGGTCATGTGACCCAAATTTTGCGATCAAACTTTCGTCTCCCCTATCCATGGACCCTCCACATAAAATTTCACTTTGATTGGCCAAACAGTTTCAGAGAAGAAGATCTTTGAAAAGTGTGTATGGACAACAGACTTGCCAATGTCAAGAGATGACCTTGACCTAAATTAATCACATACATTCATCTACCTCTTTTCAGGCCTCAGGCTGCAATAGTTTTCGAAAAATCCATAGTTTTCACTTTTTCCCATATAAAAACCTATGATTCCAAAATTGACATTTGCCGTAAAATAGGTCAAGGTCATCCTATGGTCACATTTGATCAGACTATGATGGGCTGGAGTCCCAAATGCTACATACCAAGTTTCATGAAAATCGGCCTGCCGGTTCCGGAAAAGAAGATTTTTGAGAGGTTTTTACCATATATGGGCGTGGCAGCCATCTTGGTCATGTGACCTGGATTTTGCGAACAAACTTTCGTCTCCCCTACCCATGGATACTCCACATAAAATTTCACTTTGATTGGCCAAGCCGTTTCAGAGAAGAAGATCTTTGAAAATTGTGTATGGACAACAGACTGGCCAAGGTCAAGAGATGACCTTGACCTAAATTAATCACATACCTTCATCTACTCCATTAGTTGTTTGCATCTACCACTTTTCAGGCATCAGGCTGCAATAGTTTTTAAAAAAAATCCATAGTTTTCACTTTTTCCCATGTAAAAGCCTATGTTTCCGAATTTGACCTTGCCGTAAAATAGGTCAAGGTCATCCAAAGGTCATCATTTTATCAAACTATGATGGGCTGAAGTCCCAAATGCTACATACCAAGTTTTGTGAAAATCGGCCTGCCTGTTCTGGAGAAGAACATTTTTGAGTGGTTTTTACCATATATGGGCGTGGCGGCCATCTTGGTCATGTGACTCAGACTTCGTAATCAAAATTGAAATGCCACTACCCAAGGCTCCACATAAAATTTGAACTTGATCGGCCAAGCTGTTTCAGAGAAGAAGATCTTTGAAATTGTGGACACCGACGGACGGACAGACGCCGGATCATGGCCATCCTAAAAGCTCACCTTGTGTGCCTTCGGCTCAGGTGAGCTAAAAAGTATTTTCGAATTCCAATTGAGTGATGAGATATAAGGCAAAATCAATGAACCATGAAATTAGGTCTCAGTGAACTAGAAAGTATCTTGGTCATTTTCATCTGAAAGAAGTATGAAAATATACCAACTGAGTGTTGAGATACAATACAAAATCACTGAACCATGAAATAACGTCACAGTGACCTAAGACTATCTTAGGGTCAAAGGTCTTGTCAAAGGCAAAAATATTGTGAAAGAAATATGTTCATATACCAATTAAAAGCCAAGATATAGACAAAATCACTCAACCGTGAATTTAGGTCACAGTGACCTACAACTACTATAGGGTCAAAAGTCTTGTCATTAGCAAACATACTGTGAAAGTATATTCATATGCCAATTGAGTGCTTAGATACATGGCAAAATCACTGAACCATATAATTAAGTCACAATGACCAAAGGTCTGGTCATACTCACACATAATTTGAAAGAAGTGCAAAAATATACAAATTAAGTGTCAAGATATAAAGCAAAATCAATGAACCGTGAAATTAGGTCACAGTGATCCATAAGTATATTGGGGTCAAAGGTCTGACCATACTGACGCATAATCTGAAAGAAGTACAAAAATATACTTATTGAGAGTCAAGATATAAGGCAAAATCACTGGACCATGGAAATTAGGTTAACCCACCCTTAACGTCATGACACAAGAGTCAGTGTCACAAAGATAAAATATGAATCACCAACCATCTCCCTAAGCTGCTTCTATTTAGATAAACAGAAAAGAAAAATATTTCAGGGAGTTTTAGATTTTGACCTCCAGCGCCACCCCTTGGCTATGACCCAGTGGTCCAATGTCATGGAACCTGAATTGTATGAAGTATGAATGCTTTATGACAAGTTGTTGTCTAAAAGTTACACAGCAGTACATCTATTTTTTTAGAACTTGTTCTAGTTTTTAACCTATAGCCCCATGCCCCAGGCATGGACCCAGGGATCTAATGCCATGAAGTGAAACCAGAGGCAGACCCTACAGGGCACCTATGGTCCAAGTATGAATGCCCTCTAATTAAAGGTTGTCAAGATACAGACTTCTAAGCAATATTTAAATTATTTAACTCCACTTGGATATGTGTCCTTGATTTAGACTTCTCGTGTAAATTTTCTAAATTGCAGTTCAATAGTCCGGCTTTCGTTGCCAGCTCAAAAAGGGTTACTGATAAGGGCTTATAACCCGAAACTGCGCAATATAGTCCATACTATCTCCTTTTGAATTGTTTTACTGCTTCCAAAGGATCAAACCATTATATTTTTTTTCTAGAGTACTATACCACAGAGATGGAGTCCTAGATTTTAACCTCCAGCCCCACCATTTGGCACAGACCCATAAATCCCATGCCACAGAATGAAAGCCATACCTACAGGGTATCTATGGCCCAAGCAACAATGCTTTCTGATTAGCAGTTATCAAGATATGTATATAACTTCTACAAAACTATACCACAGACAAGCCATTTTTGAAGGTGTTCTAGATTTTAACCTCCAGCCCCACCCCCTGGCCTGGACCCCGAGGTCCGATGCCATGGAATGAAAGCTAACCCTACAGGGCATCTATGGTCCAAGTATGAATGCTTTCTAATGAGTGGTTGTCATAATATACCGCAAGTGTGAATGCCCAAGACAGAGGTGATTACAATAGCTCTATGCACTTCATGCATTTGAGCTAACTAGAAAAAGTGCCTTGAGAGGCACGTATACCCCCGGCTGGTAGCTCCCTCCAACGCCCCCACCCCTCAGCCCACCGCCACCAATCCAGACAGGCTCACTGACAGTGACACATTAAACCTCAATTCCTGATGAAAGAGAGCGCCCTCAACAAGTAAATCTTATAAATTTGTATTTGCAAAAAACACTGTCTAAAACCATGGGGAGGGGGGGGGGTTGTAGTTGAATGACAGATCTATTTTAGAGCAGTATACAGAGCTGACTTGTATACTCAATCTAGGACTTGATCGCGGACATTGAGGGTCAGGTCCTCGGTCCTAGATGTAAAGTAGAATGTCATTCTTCAATAATATTAAAAAAAAAAAAAAAAGATGTCCTATATTTTGACCTCTAGCCCCACCCTCAGGGCACAGACCCTAGACTCTAATGTCATTAGGAACAGGGCAAACCTTATAGTGTACCTTTGGTGCAAGTACGAATCATTTCTGAACATGGTGGTAAAGAAAAGTAAAGAAATACATTTTTTTAAAGAAGTTCTAGATTTTGACCTCTAGCCCCACCCCCCGCACATGGACCCTAGTGTCTGAACCTTACATGGTACCTATGGTCTAAGTATGAATGCTTTCTGATAAAACTTTGTGGATGTCAAGAAAACAGACTTACAGAAAATATTTATTATGATATTTATCATATTATAAATAAGTCCTAGATTTTGACCTCTAGCCCCACCCCCCTGGAGATCATACCGAGCATGGAGTATGAAAGCAAACCCTATAGGGCATCTATGAACTAAATAAGAATACATCCCTATGATTGTTTGTTAAGATATGGACTTATAGAAGAAACATTAAAATTGTAAACAGCATATTTTAAAGGTGACCTAGATTTTGACCTCCAGCCCTACCCCTGGGGATGGGCCCTGGGGTCCGAACTCATGGAAACAAAGCAAACCCTATAGGGTACCTATGGTCCAAATATGAATGGTTTCTGACCATTGGTTCATGAGATATACACCTCTAGAGAAACTTTAACCAAAACTTTGACGTAAATTCCACGAACGTTCCGGAATTACGAACGAAGAAACGAACTAACTAACTAACTAACTAACTAACTAACATACGAACGGACGAACGGAAAAGCGAAAGCTATATACCCGTCGGCATAAATGCCGGGGGTATAAAAAGACTACCCCAAATGGATTATCTACCCCTGCCTCAAGGCTGAATAAATGTGGCTTCCATTGTTACTACTTCATTGTGAAATTTTGTCATGGATTGTTTCTATATAGCAAAGTCACAAAGAAAAATCATGTAATTGTTTGTTTGGGAAACAGATAGCTTGCCAAACCTGAATTCATCTCATTCATATTTTTTTTTTTTTTTTTTTGAAAACACTACCAGACTAGCAAATTCAAAGAATTTATGTCCCCCACCATGATAGTTTAGTTACACAAAGATAATCTTAGAATAACATATATCTAAAGCAAATGCACTTTCTTAGTGTAAATGCCTGAAAAACGACTTAAGTTCAAATTTCAAAAAAGTAATAAAAAATGGAGTAAGGATTATATCCAAACCACATGCGTATCTTTAAAGCATGGTCAAGACATCTGTAAAGTTGCCAAAGAATCGGAATATAACTGTAGGAGGAGTTGTGTGCACAAGGTACCCACTGTCCCATTCACTTCTATTGTCAAAATTTCTGAAAAAATGACTAGTTCAAGAGAAAAAGAGTCAAAAATTAATCTTAGGATTATATCCTTATCAGTGCACATCTTCAAAGCATGATTAGAACATCTGTAAAGTAACAAAAGAATCGGAATAAAACTGTAGGAGGAGTTGCTTGCACAAGGTACCCACCGCTCATTCACTTTGAACTTTCATTGTCAAAAAATGACTAATTTCAAATTGCAAAAAAAGTGTCAAAAATTAATCTGAGGATTATATCCTTATCACATGCACATATTCAAAGCATGGTCAAGATATCTATTAAGTTTCAAAAGAATCGGAATTTAACTGTAGGAGGAGCTGCTTACACAAGGTACCCACCGTCCATTCACTTTCATTGTAAAAATGTCTGAAAAAATGACTAAGTTCAAATTGCAAAAAAAGTGTCAAAAACTAATCTAAGGATTATATCCAAATCACATGCACATCTTCAAAGCATGATCAAGACATCTGTAAAGTTTCAAAAGAATTGGAACCAGAGGACCAATGGTCCTTTAAACGTTCACCTGAGATCTGCTACATATGCCAATAAAAATGTTTGAATATTATGGTATTTAGCCCCAGTGCAGGGGCAGATGAAGCCCTTCGTCCATTTTTTTTTTTCAGAATAATCAATATTCTGTCCAATTGCCAATTTCTATTGTATTTATTCCCTTCAAATGAAATGTTAACAGTTTTCCCCATTCAAATGCATTGGCAACCTATGTTGACCTTGTCGTCAAATAGGTCAAGGTCACCACAGGGTCATGATTTATTAATACATTGTAGTAATTTAGCCATCAATGCTTCATGCCTAGCCATCGATGCTTCATGCCAAGTTTCTTTGAAATCGGTCAACCGGTTCCGGAGAAGAAGATTTTTGAAGGGTTTTTACCATATATGCATGTGACCTGGATTATTTATATACACATTGGTTACCCAATCTTATATATGCTTCACATAAAATTTGGCTTTGATTGGCCAAGTTGTTTGGCTTTGATTGGCCAAGTTGTTTGAGAGGAGAAGATGTTTGAATATTATCGAAATATACATGTATACTACCCCAGGGTGGGGGCATATGAGCTCCTGGGGACCAATCTTTTTCAGAATCATTAATAATAAGTCCTACTGTGCATTTCCTGCAAGACTTGCACTTTAAATGACATTTCAAAGGTTTTCCCCATTCAAATGCATTGGCGACCTATGTTGACCTTGCGGTAAAATAGGTCAAGGTCATCACAGGGTCATATTTTATATACACATTGTAGTACTTGAGTTATCAATACTTCATGCAAAGTTTCGTTGAAATCAGTCAACCGGTTCCGGAGAAGATTTTTGAAGGGTTTTTTAGATATATTGGCATGGAGGCCATCTTGGTCATGTGACCTGGATAATTTTAATACACATTGATTACCCTATCCTATAGATGCTTCAGATAAAATTTGGCTTTGATTGGCCAAGCGGTTTCAGAGGAGATGATGTTTGAATATCCTGGAGATATACATGTATATTGCCCCGGGGTGGGGGGCATATGAGCCCCTGGGGTCCATTTTTTCAGAATCATTAACATTCAGTCCTACTTCCCATTTCCTGCAAGACTTTCACTTTAAATGACATTTTAAAAGTTTTCCCCATTCAAATGCACTGGCAACCTATGTTGACCTTGCTGTAAATAGGATAAGGTCATCACAGGGTCATGATATATAAAGACATTGTGGACCTTGAGTTTCTTATGCTACATGCCAAGTTTCAAGATCCTAGGCCTTTGGGTTCTGGAGAGGAAGATTTTTAAAGGTTTTTACCATATATGGGCATGGCGGCCATCTTGGTCATGTGACCTGGATTATTTATAAACACATTGGTTCCCCCTTCCTACAGATGCTTCATATAAAATTTGGCTTTGATTGGCTCAGCGGTTTCAGAGGAGATCTTTGAAAATGGTGGACGACCACAACGGACGGACGACGGACGGATCATGGCCATCCTATAAGCTCACCTTGTGAGCCTGACGGCTCAGGTGAGCTAATAAAACTGTAGGAGGAGTTGCTTACACAAGGTACCCACCATCCATTCACTTTCATTGTCAAAATGTCTGAAAAAATGACTAAGTTCAAATTGCGAAAAAAGTGTCAAAAATTAATCTGGGGATTATATCCAAATCACATGCACATCTTCAAAGCATGGTCAAGACATCTGTAAAGTTTCATAAGAATCGGAAAAAAACTGTAGGAGGAGTTGCTTACACAAGGTACATACTCCTATAGGGGGACGGAAGGACAGATGGAATGACGGAAAACCAAAAACCATGTCCCTCCGCTTTTCTTCGAAAAGGCGGGGGACAATATACATCCCTGAATAAGTTTGAACTGTCCTTGTAGTATATCTGTTGAATAGTGAGGTAAAAATTGTTGATCCTCTATATTTTCCAGAATGGCTGAAAGCCTAAATGGAAAGCGTGCTGCAAATAACCAGAATTTGCTGCCAGGCTACAGGTCAGACAGCCTTATTATTGGAAGCGACTACCATTACGACCCATTCTGTGAGGTCTGCTTTGCATCCAAGAATCAAAATGTTGAACATGATGGATTTTGCAAAGACTGTGTCCAGTTTTTATGTGAAGATTGCTTAAGAGTTCACAGAACGCTACACGGAACACAAGGCCACCTGATACAAAGAGGTGATGACATGCCAAAGTCGATGGCCGACAAGCCCCCAAAGTTTGATAACTGCCATGATCACCACCAGACTCGAAAAGACCAGTTCTGCTGCCAACACAGAGTTCTCCTCTGCAGCAAGTGTGTATCATTACAGCACAAAGATTGTCGAGTAAAACATGTGGAATATGCATGTAAATATGTGACAGTTTTAGAGATAGATGCGTTGTATGACAAAGTCAGTGACTTCCAGATCAATCTGTCATCAGTTGTCGCTCAGATAGACAATAATATCGCCAATTTGGGAAAAGAGCAGGTGGACCTCTTGAAAGACGTTCAAGATCTGAAGGATAAAGTCATAGCCAACATTGAAAAACTGTATCAAGAAACGACATCAGAAATAAAATCAACATACAAAGCCAATACAGCAGATCTAGGTCTCCATCAAAATGAACTGAAAGGTGTTATTACAGATCTTAAAGGTACTCTAGATGATATTGACAAACTGAAGGGAAAAACTGTTGACATTAAAGTGTTCCTGAAAATACAGGACATGTTGAAAAATGTCGAGCAATGTAAATCCACCACAGAAAAGCTCAGACAATCTTCTATGACCATAAAAATATCTCCCAACCAAGACAAAAGAATACTAGAGTTCTTGTCTGATTCATTCAAAGTTGGCTTAATTTCACTTGAAACATTCCAAGATCAGGTTCCCATCACAATACCTGAGATATTGTTTCCAGTCTGTTGTTTAACAAAACTTTGCAGCTATAACATAAAGCTCAACGACGACAAGAGAGACTGCAGAATCACTGGCATGACGTTTACTTATGATGGCAGACTACTACTGGCTGACTTTAGTAATAACAAGATCAAGCTGTTCTACCGAGACATGCAGTTACTGTGTTCCCTGTCTCTGTCCTCTAAACCTTGGGATATAGCTGTCATTGGAGACAAAGAGGCCGTTGTCAATTGCGATAATGAGGAAAAGTTATTGATCCTTGATATATGAGCCGCATCATGAGAAAACCGGATTTTTGCCTAGGCGAAAACAAAGGCGCAGATCAGCTTCGCGGTAACCGCGAAGCTGATCAGCGCCTTTGTTTTCGCTACTCGGATAGTACAATTCCTCTTCTACTTAAATCCGAAATTTCAAGCTTCTAGCTCTTTTCTGAGCTTGTACAGGCCGGTTTGTGTCGGACCTGGTCGGAAACCCCGAAGACCGGTTTTCTCGCGTCGAGGCTCATATCTGACAGACAGATAAGCATAAAAAGAACTGTAGAACTGCCTTTTACTGTAACAGGTATAGCCATCAACAAGGACAAACTTGTTGTCACATCACCACCTAGTGTTAAACTGATAGATAAGAGTGGTCAAGTTTGCTGGTCCACAAAAGCTGACCAGCAGGGACGGAATCTGTTCTCCTGTCCTGACTATGTGACCTGTTACGATGATGGAGGATCAGCAACTGTGATTATATCGGACAGGCGTAAGGACACATTGACGTTACTGAATGCTGATACAGGTAAAGTTATCGCTACACGACAGGTTGGGTGGAAAGGTCCAGAAGGCGTCACTACAGACACTGCTGGAAACATCTATGTGTGTTACCGCAGGACAGATGAGGTAGCAGTGTTGTCTAAAGACTTGTCACAGGAAAAGGTTCTACTGTCAAAGAGGGATGGGCTGTGTAAAGGACCTCAAGCAATAGCATACAATGCTGTAGATCACCAGCTTCTTCTATCATACTTTTCTGAAATCAGATCTGTTAGTATTGATTGCTTTCAATAAAAAGGAAATACATTGTGTTGAAAAGCTAAGAAACCTATGATACTATATGGAAATTCTATTATTGTTAGTACAGTCAGGGCGGCCCCTGTGGCCGAGTGGTTAAGGTCGCTGACTTCAGTGCTCTTAATCATTCGATCATCTCACCCCTGTGGGTTTCGCGCCTCGCTCGGGGCACGAGTCACATGTGGGACAAGCCAAGTTCTGCTTGCGGGTGTGTCAGGTGGTTTTTCCCCGGGTACTCCGGTTTTCGCACCACCTACCGATTGATTCATCTCGATATGAGTGAAAAAGCTTGAAAGGGACGTAAAACTGAATAAAAAAAAAAATAAGTACAGTCAGAATTCTTTATAATGGTGAACGCTATACCGGAATATTTGACTTCCGACAAAAATTTCTTGGGAACGGATTTTTTCCTATCAAAATTACTATGTTATAACTGAAAACACGCTTACCGACACCGACAGTAATAATTGGGAACAAATCTGCTTTTTGTTCACATTTTTCTGCCTTTACGACGACACAGACAATTATCCGAAAATTTGTTTATTGAATTTTATGACATACCGCCAACCGGCAAAGTGATTGACAGGTAATCAAAGGAGACTAATCTTACGGTATCGGATTAATTAGTCGAAGAGCCAATACAGTATCGATTGATGTTTTAACAATACCATATTAATTGTTTGACAAGTGTTCATCGCTTTAAGGTTATCAATTATCAAAATTAAGAGTTAATTGACATAATTTGTGTTCCTTAGTTGAGTGCAAAGATGAGATCTTTGAGTAAGTACAGGTATCAAATTTAGATTTAAAAATCGGAGCGATCATCGTTAATTAACAAACTTTGGCGAAGAACAAAATTTACCATCCCTGAGAAGAGATCGTCGCCTACAAGACCGACCATCGGACAGCAACCCAAAATGAGTTTGCAGCCTTGGGGGAAGCAGGTCGGCAGATTAAAGGCGAGCTACATTCTTTACTATTTTACTCAAAAAAAAGGACGTCATGACATCCAAAAAAGTGCTTCGAATGTATGGATAGCTCGACATGAACCACTTTTCCTGGGAGGCTCAGACCTACGCGGTCAACCAGTAATCAGATGGTCAGTTAGTAGCGATGAAGCTTTACCTGGAGGCACAAGCAGCCCATCTATTTCCTCCTAAGGCCCCAATGGGCTGGGGGCTAACAACCAATGTAACAGCACTGTCTGACTAAACATGTACAAATATGTTCTTAAGAGATAGATGGACTGGGTAGCTGTAGTATGTTGATCATCAGCTCTGTGTATTATGTGATGCTTGTGGTAAATGCTCTTCTTTTTAAATTACAATATGAGCCTTTGCATGAGAAAACCAGCAATTTGGGTTCCGAGAAGGACTTACACAAAGCAGCCTGTACAGTCACAGAAGCAAGCTAGAAGCTTGAAATTTTGGATGAAATAAGAAAACATATTGCATAATTCATGTAGTGAAAACAAAGGTGAAGATCAGCTTTGCGGTTACCATGAAGCTGATATGCTCCTTTGTTTTTGTCTATGCATTTTGTTGGTTTTCTTATGCAGCGGCTCATAACATTCATTGAAATATTCTTAAAAAAGAATTGAGCTGCATCATGAGCAAACCGTTATTGTGGTTTACGAACAGGTCTAACACAAACCGAGCTGCACAAGCACTGACGATGGCTACAGGCTGGAATGTTTGTATTTAGAAAGAAGAAGAAGTACTATCCGTATAGCGGAAACAAAGTTGCTGATATCAGTTTTGCAGAGACTGCGAAGCTGATCTGCACCTTTGTTTTCGCATATGCAAAATGTTGGTTGTCTTATGTGGCGGCTCATTTAATTGGGTGACATTGTAAGAAGTGAGAAAGCTTAAAAGAATTGTCTGAAAACAAGAAAAAGTGTTCTTATGTCAAAGTGATATGATCCAAGTGTGCAGCTTCAAGCAATGCAGATCATCAACTCCCAGTATTGTGTTAAGTTCCATTTTTACAGTTAATTGCTTTGACATATAATTACATAAATAAATAAGAAGTCTCTGTGAAGCAGTGGTTATGCCACTCGCCTTGTCATCCAGGGGTTGCAGGTTCAATCCCAGGCTACTCTAGTCTGTTGGATGAGACAACAAACCGAGGTCCTGTCTCGATATGACCTTAGCTGTTGGTGGGACTTTCAACCCCAAATCAACCAACCAGCCAACATAAGTAAACGGACCACTTCATGAGACAACCTGTTACAACAGACACTGCTTAGCATGTTCAAATTTAAAACACTATGGGGAAAAAGTAGTGTTTCAACAGCTTTGGCTATCAGGATCTATTAGAATGGTCTCAAGAAAAGGTTCATATGTTTAAGAAAGGACTGGCAATAGCAATAGTCTAAAGCTCTGTACATCAGGAAAACATGTCCGTGTAATGTTTACCCCCTTGAACCCCACTTTTATATAGCAAAACTGGGGTATGCAGGGGTATACCTATCTTTCTTATTTTTGCTCCAAAACATAGATTGTGGGTACTTGTTAGAACCGCCTCGCCGAGGCGGTTCTAACGTGTACCCACAATCTATGTTTTGGGCAAAAATAAGAAAATATAAAAAATTTTCCAATGAAATTTTCAATTTTCTTATGCTGAAAAAAATCTCTGTATATTGCATGGATGTGTTTTAGTAATGGATCACCAACTTCTTGTGTCATATTCTGATTCTAGGAAAACATTTGAGTGTCATGAGAAACTCACAATTTCTATTTACGAAAACAAAGGTGCAGATCAGGATAGTATAATTCTTCTTCTTCCTTGATCTGAAATGTCCAACTTCTTGCCACCTTCTGTGTTTGTACAGCTTGGTTTGTGCCAGAACTGTTCGGAAAACACATTGTTGGTTTTCTCATGACACGGTTCATTTAATAAATGGGCATCATGATAGTTGTCTTCTTTACCATAGATACGGTTGTTGGTATGATCCATTGGGGTTTAATATCTAATGGCAAATGGCTAAGGTCATATGGTGATGGGACATATTTTAATGTCTCATACAACGGACTGGAGAGACACCATTGGGACTGTATAAATGTACAAGTGTTATTCTGGGAAAAGACTTGTCACAGGAGAAGATTCATATGTGTGAACGGGATGGATTCTGTCTATAAATACTTAGGTGAAAAATGTATTCAAATTTAACCGTTGGGGCAGTATATTGTCGGATATACAGTCAGAAATTTCGTTTTACGGCATCAGTGGAGTATGTACAAATAGTATACATGATGATATAACACCCAAAATAAAAATTTGAATGTTGTTAGACCCATTCTAATGTACTTTTTAACTATAAACAGAAAATGCATAGTGTTTTTCACGAAACATGAGCATTATGAGTGACTTATGACCACAATGTTACCAATAACAAGCAATGTTACTCATGACCTTTGGTTTCAGATGGTATATTGCAGAATATTGTCGCAAGTGTTTGACATATCCAATCAGACGTCACATTACATTCTCAAGTGCATTAGAATGTTGATTATAGTGTGTGTTGATTTCATCTACCACTTTTCATAGGCGTACCGCCCATTACGCACAGTAAGCATGTGCATAATGCAAAAAATTAAAAGTGGCTAAATTTATGGTGTTTTTTGTCATTTCTCAATAAAAATGAGCTTGTTTTGCCCTTGGTGCGTATAAATTGAAATTTTCTGGTCACGCCTATGCTTTTCAGGTTTCAGGCTGCAATCCTTTTCAAAAAATCCATAGGTTTCACTTCTTCCCATGTAAAAGCCTATGTTTCCAAAATTGACCTTGCAGTAAAATAGGTCAAGGGTATCCCTGGGTCATCATTTTATCAAACTATGATGGGCTGGAGTCATCTATGCTACATACAAAGTTTCGTGGAAATCGGCCAACCAGTTCTAGAGAAGAAGATTTTTAAAGGCTTTTTAACAATTTATGGGCATGGCGGCCATCTTGGTCATGTGACCTGAATTTTGCTATCACACTTTCTTTCTCCCTACCCATGGATGCTCCACTTTACATATCACATTGAATGGCAAAGCAGTTTCAGAGATAAAGATGTTTGAAAAGTGTGTATGGACGACAGACTGTCCAAGGCCAAGAGATGACCTTGACCTAAATTAATCGCATACTTTCATCTACTCCACTAGTTGTTTGCATCTACCACTTTTCAGGTCTCAGGCTGCAACTGTTTTCAAAAAATCCATAGTTTTCACTTTTTCCCCATGTAAAAGCCTATATTTCCAAAATTGACCTTGCTGTAAAATAGGTCAAGGTCATCCCAGGGTCATCATTTTATCAAACTATGATGGGCTCAAGTCGACAATGCTACATACCAAGTTTCGTGGAAATCGGCCTGCTGGTTCTGGAGAAGAAGATTTTTGAAGGGTTTTTACCATATATAGACATGGTGGCCATCTTTGTCAGGTTACCAAAATATCACTATCAAAATTTCAATGCTACTTCCCAAAGAGGCTCCACATAAAATTTCAACTTGATCGACCATGCGGTTTCAGTGAAGAAGATCTTTGAAATTGTGGACGTCGGACGCCAGATCATGCCCATAGTATTAGCTCACCTTGTGAGCTATGTCTCTGGTGAGTTAAAATGTGCATTCACTTACTGTGAGCAGGACCATAGGTGAGCAGTATGATCATAGCATGTACAACCAGTATGTGCATCGTAGCTGACACTCCAGACTCCCAGCGCAGGATGATCTGGTCTTGTGTATTAGACTGTAAAATAGTGAAAATTGCATATAAAATTGAAAGATAGAGAAGAACAGGAAAACAAAAAAGAACATTTTTACTGCCTTCTGCCATAATAGAAATGCTTTGTGTCGCTATTTAGTGCTATTGGTAAATCTGAGATGCAGATCTATACTGAGTTTATTTTCAATGTTTATCTGTGTAAAAAGTACATGTATTTTTTTTTTCTTTTTTTTTTTTTGTTGTTGTTGTTTCTTTTCCAGTTTTACGTCCATTTCAAGTTTATTTCAATCCATATGAGACAGACCAATCAATAGGTTGGGACAAAATGGGAGAACCCAAGAAAAACCACCTGGCACCCCTGCTGGTGAACTTATCCCATGTGCCCTGTGTGGGTCTCGAACCCACAACAGACATGGTGGTGAGATCATCAAACAAGTAGCCCAAGGGCAACGATCACTCACCTGAGAGTCAACAAGTATAGTCACTGGACAAAGTGATTTATTTTTATTTATTTTTTTTTACCATAAATGGGCATAATGGCCATCTTGGTAATGTTTCAGGTCTATGGCTGCAATAGTTACCATAGGATCATTGGTCCTGTAAACGCTGACCTGAGACCTAATTGTCACTTTTTCCCATGTTTCCATGTATTTCCAAAATTGACCTTGACCTAAATTAATCACATACCTTCATCTACTCTATTATTTGTTTGCATCTACCATTTTTCAGGTCTCAGGCTACAAAAGTTTCAAAATATCCATTGTTTTCACTTTTTCCCATGTAAAAGCCTGTTTCTGAAATTGACCTTTCCATAAAAATGATCAAGGTCATCCTATCAAACTACAATGGGCTGGAGTCCCAAATGCTACATACCAAGTTTCATGAAAATTGGCCTGTGGGTTCAGGAGAAGAAGATTGTTTAGTGGTTTTTACCATATATGGGCATGGCAGCCATCTTGGTCATGTGACCTGAAATTTGCGATCAAACTTTTGTTCCCCCTGTCCAAGGCTGCAGCACATAAAATTTCACTTTGATTGGCCAAGCGGTTTCAGAGAAGAAGATCTTTGAAAAGTTGGGATATGGAAGACGGACAGGCCAAGGTCAAGAGATGACCACATAAAATTTGGCTTTCATCGTCCAGGCAAGTGGTTTCAGAGAAGAAGATCTTTGAAATTGTGGACGCTGGACACCGGACGACGGACTGATTGGTATACTCTAAGCTCACCTTGTGAGCCTTCGGCTTAGGTGAGCTAATGATTGTGGTATTGAAATATCAGCTCTCTTAACCACTTTGCCACAGGGGCCGCAAAAAAGTAGTTCAGTTATAATATTCATGAGATGCAGCCATGATACAAGTGTTAAAGACAGTAAAATAAGGAAAGCTGTTATATCTCAGAGAACCCAAAAATGTTGCTATAATCATTGCCATTCAAAAAACAAGGTTACATCTGCACAATGCCTTTTTTTACAAATATTTCCTTTCATGTCATTATTCATATAATGGACCTCTAATCTCATGGATGGTTTGACTTCATCACTTTTCCTGGTCAGGTCCAACCTAGGTCAGTCCAACCATTTTAGGGGCATGACGTTCCTGGTCATTCTGTCTCTCTATAGACACGAACTGCCGGGGTTAGTCCAGACCCCGAGGTTATAAAACTTTTTTCAAGCTCAGCTTGCATTTTAACATTTATGAGCAGGATAAATTTTAGTCTCAGCTGAGCTGAGCAAGAAAAAAGTTTTATAACCACAGGGCCAGACCTTCTAAGCAGTTAACCAGAAATCAGGTGGTTGGTCAATTTGTTATAAGGTTTGCCTGGAGGCACAAGCAGCACACCTCATTCTTATGGCCCCAATTTGTGGAGGCCAAATCATAGATGTGTGGTTTTTTGGTAGACTCTGTTTGCCAAATCTAAGTCCAGGTGTTTGAATAAGCAACATCTAATTAAAACAATGTTTTCTGAGGAAAACTATGTCCCCCCAACCGTTTAGTAATTGAAGTGTAGTTACCTTGTGATATGAAGTTTTTCTAGGGAAGACACCATGTAAGGTGTGATAGTTTAAACTTGTTTTGGACCCTGTCTAAAATTGGGTCACAATCACCAAATTCTTATAAACTCTGAACCTCCTCACAACAATGCTTCTGAGCAAGTTTGGTCAAAATCCATCAATTAGTTTACAAGATATCGTATCGGAAAAACTAATTTCAACAGTTTTTATGGACCCGTGACCTTGGAAATTAGGTCAAGGTCATCAAAATCTAATCAACTTTGAGCCTCCTCCAAACAATGCTTCTGTGCAAGTTTGGTCAAAATCCATCAACTGGTTTACAAGATATTGCAGTGAAAAGACTAATTTCAACATTTTTTTATGGACTCGTGACCTTGAAAATTAGGTCAAGGTCACCGAAATCTAATCAACTCTGAGCCTTCTCGCAACAATACTTCTGTGCAAGTTTGGTCAAAATCCATCAATTGGTTTACAAGTTATCGAGTTGGAAAGATTAATTTCAACATTTTTTATGGACTCGTGACCTTGAAAATTAGGTCAAGATCACCAAAATCTAATCAACTCTGAGCCTCCTCCCAACAATGCTTCTGTGCAAGTTTGGTCAAAATCCGTCAATTGATTTACAAGATACTGCGTTGGAAAGACTAATTTCAAGATTTTTTATGGACTTGTGACCTTGAAAATTAGGTCAAGGTCACCAAAATCTAGCCGACTCTGCGCCTTCTCGCAACAATGCTTCTGTACAAGTTTGGTCAAAATCCATCCATTCGTTTACAAGTTATCGCGTTGGAAAGACTAATTTTAACATTTTTTATGGACTTGTGACCTTGATTATTAGGTCAAGGTCACCAAAATATAATCAACTCTGAGCCTCCTCCCAACAATGCTTCTGTGCAAGTTTGGTCAAAATCCATTGATTGGTTTACAAGATACTGCATTGGAAAGACTAATTTCAACATTTTTTATGGACTCGTGACCTTGAAAATTAGATCAAGGTCACCAAAATCTAATCAACTCTGAGCCTTCTTGCAACAATGCTTCTGTGCAAGTTTGGTCAAAATCCATCTATTGGTTTACAAGTTATCGCGTTGGAAAGACTAATTTCAACATTTTTTATGGACTCGTGACCTTGAAAATTCGGTCAAGGTCACCAAAATCTAATCAACTCTGAGCCTCCTCCCAACAATGCTTCTGTGCAAGTTTGGTCAAAATCCATCAATAGGTTTACAAGATATTGCATTGGAAAGACTAATTTCAACAGTTTTTATGGACTCGTGACCTTGAAAATTAGGTCAAGGTCACCAAAATCTAATCAACTCTGAGCCTCCTCCCAACAATGCCCTTGTGCAAGTTTAGTCAAAATCCATTCATTTGTTCAGAAGATATCGCGTCGGAAAACCTAATTTGATCAGTTTTCATAGGCTGGTGACCTTGAAAATTAGGTCAAGGTCACCAAAATCTAATCAACTCTGAGCCTCCTCCCAACAATGCTCTTGTGCAAGTTTGATCAAAATCCATTCATTTGTTCAGAAGATATCGCGTCAGAAAACCTAATTTGATCAGTTTTCATGGGCTGGTGACCTTGAAAATGAGGTCAAGGTCACCAAAATCTAATCAACTCTTTCCCCCCTCCCAACCATGTATCTATGCAAGTTTGGTCAAAATCCATCCACTGGTTCAAAAGATATCGCGTAAGAAAGAAGCTACGCGGACGCGGACGCCGACGCGGACGCCGACGCCGACGCCGACGCCGACGGGAACCGCACCAAAAACAATATGTCCCCCACCTTCGGTTGGGGGGACATAATTCTCACGGCTATTATGGGTCTGCACCTTAGATAATTATTCTTTTGCTGAAGCCTTACCCATGAGTATCCTTCTGTATCTGGTTCCTTGGCCGTGTGTAGGTAGTTGACGAACAACTGTATCAGGGCCTCTAGGGTGTCGGTCTGTGATGGGGTTCTGAGTGAGGGGTCCATCGGGAGGATATAATTGATCACTGTGGTCCTCTCAACAATCAACTGAGCTATGTCCTACAATAAATTGTCAGAATATGATGTCCTGGCCATGAATCAGCACTTTGATCATGCAAAACAAAATGAGTGAGCCTGTGCCTGAGAAAACCAATAATTTGGGTTCCGACCAGGTCTGACACAAACTGGCCTGTACAGTCACAGAAGCAGGCTAGGTCCTTGAAATTTCGGATTTAAAAAGACGAGAAATTGTACTATATATGTAGCGAAAACAAGGGCGCTGTCACTGCACAGCTGATCTGCGGCTTTGTTTTCGCCCATTCAAATTGTTGGTTTTCTCATGCGGTGGCTCAAATGACTTTAAGCAGATCTACAAAGTATGATCAAGATGTTTAAGGCCCTATCAGTAAAACTATTATAAAGGTAATAGCACACTTTAGACTGAATTTTGATGATTTCCTGGAAAAAATATTCCCAATAAGGTAGCCTACCTTTTGTTTTGATGCTTAAAAACTTTTCAATAGGCCTTTAAAAGTAATGGCTTATTACCACTGCAGTCACCAATTTCTCACTTTTTTGTATTACTGTCTACTTAATTGGTACTAAGAATGTGGATAAAGTGTCTTCGTCAAGGAGTCAACAAGCACCAGAGGTATTATAATAAGAACCACTAACCTTGTATCCAAATGTTCTTTACTAATATGCCACCTATTTCTCCTAGAAAATGTTGTGATATCCATTTTCCATTGTTGGCCTCTGATGCCAGGGCTTCAGGATCCGACCAGGTTGGACAAAAACCGGCCTGTACAGTCACAGAAGAAGCCTAGAAGCTTTGGACTTGAGAAGAAGAGGAAGTGTACTACTGTACTATCCATGCTGCAAAACCAAAGGCAGATACTGCACAGCTGATCTGTGTCTTTGTTTTCACATTGTGAAAAGCCAGTTCCCTCTTAAAATGCTGTTTGTTTTCTTTGAAAACTTACCAATGCAAGTTCATCAAGCTCCTGAAGACCGAGATCTGTAGTATGTTGAGACAGGAAGATAATGTAAGCACTCACAAGACCCCGATCAGACTCTATCTGACATGCCTGGAAATATATCATAATTTACTATAAGTTCATGAAGTTTGGATTTAGATAAATTATTTGCTTGAAGTTTCTATGTCTTCTTGTATATATCATTTGGTGGTGTCCCTTCTCACTAAGAGGGTTGTGTGACTTTAAAATGTTTTACATTACAGCTAAGGTATTGTTGGGAGGGTCAGTAATTCACTTCAAACAGTTCCTGGACAAACTTCCCATTGAAAGAAAAAAGTGTTTTGGGCATTTTGTTTTCATAACTGACAAATGCCCTCCTTGGGTGAGTCCGTGGAAATATTTTCATGACCAAATCTTTATGAATCATGCAATATGAAGGGAATTCATCTTAAATCTGCTTAGAATAGGCATCAGATTGAGCTACTATAATCAATAATTTGATCTGATTTAGAATTCAGTAGTACACACACACTAAGGACCATCCATCATCTTCTTAACTCATTTAAGCCTGGCGTCTCTTTTATGAGACATAGGCAAACATGATAGCCCAAGATGTGATGCCGCAGAACGCGGCGTCCCATCTGTGGCTATTCTGTTTGCTAAGAGAATTTTCATAGAAAAATTGAATAAAATTTAAAACTCACTCCTGACATGCCTAAAAATGAAAGTGGACTGACCCAAATGATAATGATGGGAAAATCCATTCGTCAAATATGGGTTAAACATCTGTGAAATCCTAAAACAAATAAAATCTCACCTGTCTCAATGCATTACACGTCTTTCTCCTAACATGTGAGAATGTCGGCAATGCTGGCAGGTCAGTCAGTAGCCATCTATATTGTCTGTTAGTATCCGCAATATCAAAGTCCATAGACTCCTCTGAGGGGCTCAGTTGAGATTTGGACAGAACCATGGACAACCCCTGTAATGGATAATCATTATTTTGAATGATCACGACTAGATCTTGAGAATCCTCTGCCACTTCTTTGTGTTATGTTCTGACGCTCTTGTTAAAAACAATCTATTTAGAAAGTAGTCCATAGCTTTGTGTGGGTTGAAAACATCACATTCATCTAATTTTATTTGAGAATATTTTGTGGACAGTTTTTTTTTTTTTTTTTTTTTTTTTTTTTTAAGTTCTAGGTCATGTTGGGACTGAGCCACCGTTTCCCGGGAATTAACCAGTGCTATGGATAGCTTGTATGGGGAGCTTAAAATGTCTACTACACGGCCAAGGTAGGTAACTATCCTTGGACCTCTCGCTCCAGAGTCGTGTACTCTATCATTATTCTTGTATTACCTGGGCATCATGTACAAAGACCAAGTGCCTGCGATTGGCCCTACCCACCCATTGCAACTGGGTCAAATTACCTTGGTGGGCAAAGCTTCGTTAGATGCTTGGGTCGATGACAGTCTCATGAGAAAGTAGTCCGTCACTGCATGAGTTGTACTGCTGTGTGTTTCCTGCACTTAATGCGACAAAATAACATACCTTTGTAACTAGCACTTTGTTGAAAGCTTTGGTTAATGACAATCTATTGAGTAAAAAATTCATCGTTTTTTGAGATGTACTGCTGACTGTATTTGTGTCATGAACAACCCTTCCCTCAACAACCCCTACCAACATCTTCCGCACTTAATGCAACAAAATAACATACCTTTGTGGCTAAAGCTCTGTTGGAAGCTTGGGTCGATGACAATCTCTTGAGAAAGTAGTCCATCACTTCATGAGTTGTACTACTGTCTGTATTTGTATCATGAACAAGGGTCTGTAGCCTGGACAAAAGCTGTTGCTGTTTCTTCATTTTCTAGAATAAAATATCACATGTGAACAAAGTATGTAACATTACGAAAAATAAATTTTTTCATCAGAATTTTTTATTATATTTTTCTTATTTTTGCTCAAAACATTGATTGTGGATACACGTTAGAACCGGTTCTAACGAGTACCCACAATCTATGTTTTAAAGCAAAGATAAGAAAAATCGGTAAACCCTGCTAACCCTAGTTTTTCTATAAAAAAGTGGGTTTTTTTCATGGACATGTTTTCCTGATGAAACAATGGTCTTGCAGACAAACCGATTGGGAGAGTCCTCTGTATGAAAGATACTGAATACAAAGAGCCCTGGCCCTGAGGTTATAAAACTTTTTTCAAGCTCAGCTCAGCAGAGCATGAAATTAAAAATGCTCATAATTACTGAAATAACAAAAAATTGGTTGAAATTTTAGGTTTAGATTACCAAAGCCTGTAATTTATCCTGCTAATAAATGTTAAAATGCCAACAATTGTTGGCATATTAACATTTATGAGCAGAATAAATTTTAGTCTCAGCTGAGCTGAGCTTGAAAAAAGTTTTATAACCCCGGGACCTGGTATCCCAGTCTAGTAAAACAACTGGTCTTGTAAATTATTGAGCCATGTGATGAGAAAAATGGAATTTTGCCAATGCAAAAACAAAGCCGTAGATCAGCTGTGCAGTAACTGCAAAGCTGATCAGCACCTTTGTTTTCGCCACACTCATAGTACAATTCCTCTACTTTCTTAATCCAAAATTTCCAGCCTCTAGTTATCGTCTGCACTTGACCAACTCGGATTGTGTCGGACCTATTCGGAAACCACATTGTTGGTTTTCTCATGGGACAGCTCAATTTTGAAGTAACCCTATAAAATCCTTTAATCATGATGTCCATTTTTTTTTTATAGCTGACCAGCGCCTTTGTTTTTCATGTTTTAGATAGAACAATCCCTCTTCTACTTAAATCAGCAATTTCAAGCTTTTCGCATTGCAACTCAAAAATTCTTACCAGTCTTTTCTTATGTTTCTCAAACTTTGCTGACTCATCATCAAGCGGCTCGCTGTGTGTGTCCTGGGTCTCACGGAGTAGAAACTCGTCAAGACACTGGACTGGCAAAGGTTTATGCATATGCAATAAGAGCTGTCGCAGGACAGCGTGCTCGACTGCTTCTGACCTTTGTCAAACATAAGGCCAAACCCGACCGGTAACCCAAAGCATTATGCTCATACATCTTTTTGCCTTGATGCGATAAAGCAAAATCAATGAACCATGAAGGTTAACTATAACTACCTAAGATTTAAAGGTCTCACTCATATTGTGAAAGAAGTGTGTTCATATACCAACTGAGTGCCAAGACACAAGGCAAAATCACTGAACCGTGAAATAAGGTCACACTGACCTATAAGTATTTCAGGGTCAAAGCCTCAAAGGTCTAGTGATACTTACTCAAAATGTGAAAGAAATATGATCATATACCCATTCAGTGTTGAGATATAAAGCAAAATCACTGAACCATGAAATTAGGTCATAGTGACCTATAAGTATGTTTGGGTTTAAGGTCTGGTCATACTCATTCATAATCAGAAAGAAGTATGAACCAGAGGACCAATGGTCCTGTAAACGCTCACCTGAGATCTGCTTCATATACCAATAAACATATTTGAATATTATGGTATTTAACCCCAGTGCAGGGGCAGATGAAGCCCTTGGGCCATTTTCTTTTTTCAGAATAATCAATATTCTGTCCATTTGCCGATTTCCTGCTGATTTTCCCCTTCAAATAACATTTTAAAAGCAGATGAGCCCCTGGGGTCCATTTTTTTTTCAGAAATTAAATTTCAGTCCTACTGCCCATTTCCTGCAAGACTTTCACTTAAAATGGCATTTTAAAAGTTTTCCCCATTCAAATGCATTGACGACCTATGCTGACCTTGCCATAAAATAGGTCAAGGTCACCACAGGGTCATGCTTTATATATACATTGTAGTACTTGAGTCATCCATACTTCATGCAAAGTTTCGTTGAAATCGGTTCACCGGTTCTGGAGAAGATATTTTAAGGGTTTATAACATATATGGGCATGGCGGCCATCTTGGTCATGTGACCTGGATTATTTATATACACATTGGTTCCCACTTCCTATAGATGCTTCATATAAAATTTGGCTTTGATTGGCCGAGTTGTTTCAGAGAAAAAAAATCTTTGAAAAGTGTGTATGGACGACAGACTGGCCAAGGTCAAGAGATGACCTTGACCTAAATTAATCATATACCTTCATCTAATCCATTAGTTGTTTGCATCTACCACTTTTCAGATCTCAGGCTGCAATAGTTTTCAAAAAATAGCTAATTTCCACTTTTCCCATTATAAATCTATGGAAACTTAAAGTTACCATAGCAACCAGAGTTCTTATCCGACTGGAATAAAAAACACAAATTATGTAGAGGCTACTGTCAGGAACATGTATACAAAGTACAGGATTCATCCACTTGACAGTTTCTGAGGAGAAGATTTTTGAATGTTTTTTTTTCAAAATTTTGCCCTTTATGGGGCCCCAGCAACCAATCAAAATAAAGGATTAGGACAAAACTCGCAAGAAACGTCAAACACTACTCAATAAACATTTTTGCAAAAACAAAATTCAAATGTCTGCAATTTTAGTGGAAAAATAGCCGATTTCCACTTTTCCCATTATAAGTCTATGGAAACTTAAAGTTGCCATAGCAACCAGAGTTCTTATCCGCCTGGAATAAAAAACACAAATTATGTAGAGGCCACTGTCAGGAACATGTATACAAAGTATAGGCTTCATCCCCTTGACAGTTTGAGAAGAAGATTTTTGGATGTTTTTCAAAATTTTGCCCTATATGGGGCCCCTGCAACCAATCAAAATGAAGGATTAGGACAAAAGTCACATGAAATGTAGAGGACTACTCAATAAACATTTTTGCAAAAACAAAATTCAAATATCTCCAACAAGACAGCAAAAACTGGCAATTTTCACTTTTTTCCATTATAAGTCTATGGGAAGCATAAGTTGCCATAGCAACCAGAGTCCTTATCCGATCAAAACAAAAAACACAATTATTCTTTCCCCCAACCTGTAGATGGTGTATGTGTAATATGAGAACAATCGGCTTAGCCGTTTCAGAGAAGAAGATCTTTGAAATTGTGGACGACGGACGGACGACGGACGACGGACGGACGCCGGAGCATGGGTATACTATAAGCTCACCTATGAGCCTTCGGCTCAGGTGAGCTAAAAAATACCAACTGAGTGTCGAGATATAAGGCAAAATCACTGAACCATGAAATTAGGTCACAGTGACCCAGGAATACTTTACGGTCAAAGGTCTTGTCATACTCATACATATCGTGAAAGAAGTATGTTCATATACCAATTGAGTGCCGAGATATAAAGGAAAATCACTGAACCGTAAAATAAGGTCATATTGACCTAGGACTACTTTAGGGTCAAAGGTCTTGTCATACGCAAACATAGTGTCAAAGAAGTTTGTTCATAAACTACTTGAGTGCCGAGATATAAGGCAAAGTCACTGAACCGTGAAATTAGGTCATAGTGACCTATGAGTATATTGGGTTCAAAGGTCTGGTCATACTCACTCATAATCTGAAAAAAGTATGAAAATATTCTAATTGAGTGTCAAGATGTAAGGCAAAATCACTGAACCGTGAAAAAAGGTCACAGTGACCTAGGACTACTTCAGGGTCAAAGGTCTTGTCATACGCAAGCATACTTTGAAAGAAGTTTGTTCATAAACCATTTGAGTACCGAGATATAAGGCAAAATCACTGAACCATGAAATTAGGTCACAGTGACCTATAAGTATATTGGGGTCAAAGGTCTGGTCATACTCACTCATAATCTGAAAAAAGTATGAAAATATACTAATTGAATGTCAAGATATAAGGCAAAATCACTGAACCGTGAAATTAGGTCACAGTGACCTAGGACTACTTCAGGGTCAAAGGTCTTGTCATACGCAAACATACTTTGAAAGAAGTTTGTTCATAAACCATTTGAGTACCGAGATATAAGGCAAAATCACTGAACCGTGAAATTAGGTCACAGTGACCTATAAGTATATTGGGGTCAAAGGTCTGGTCATACTCACTCATAATCTGAAAAAAGTTATTATGAAAAAAGTATGAAAATATACTAATTGAGTGTCAAGATATAAGGCAAAATCACTGAACCGTGAAATTAGGTCACAGTGACCTAGGACTAATTCAGGGTCAAAGGTCTTGTCATACGCAAACATACTTTGAAAGAAGTTTGTTCATAAACCATTTGAGAACCGAGATATAAGGCAAAATCACTGAACCGTGAAATTAGGTCACAGTGACCTTTAAGTATATTGGGGTCAAAGGTCTGGTCATACTCTCTCATTATCTGAAAAAAGTATGAAAATATACTAATTGAGTGTCAAGATATAAGGCAAAATCACTGAACCGTGAAATTAGGTCACAGTGACCTGTAAGTATATTGGGGTCAAAGGCCTGGTCGTACTCACTCATAATCTGAAAGAAGTAAGAAAATATGCTAATTGAGTGTCAAGATAAAGGCAAAATCACTGAACCATGGAAAGTAGGTCAACCGACCCTTACCGTCATGACACACAAGTCAGTGTCACAAAGTCAAAAGATGAATGACCAACCATCGTCCTAAGTTGTTTCTATTAAGAAATAAAAAGAAAAAAAAATCGGGGAGTTCTAGATTTTGACCTCTAGCCCCGCCACCCCTGACTCCGACCCAGAGGTCCGATGTCATGGAACCTAAAGTGTATGAAGTATGAATGCTTTATGATAAGTTGTTGTCAAGATATGGACTCCTTGTAAAAGTTACACAGCAGTACATCTATTTCTAGTTTTTAACCTCCAGCCCCACCCCCCAGGCATGGACCGAGAGACCCGATGCCATGAAATGAAACTCAACCCTACAGGGTACCTATGGTCCGAGTATGAAAGCCCTCTGATAAAAAGTTTTCAAGATATAGACTTCTAGAATACTATATCACAGAAAAGCCATTATTATTAATGGTGTTCTAGATTTTAACCTCTAGCCCCACCCCCTGGCATGGACCCAGGGATCTGATGCCATGGAATGAAAGCTGACCCTACAGGGTGTCAATGGCCCAAGTATCAATGCTTTCTGATGAGTGGTTGTCAAGATATGGACTTCTAGAAAACTTTAACACAAGAATTGCCGTTTTTGAAGGTGTTCTAGATTTTAACCTCCAGCCCCACCCCCTGGCCTGGACCCAGGGGCCCGATGCCATGGAATGAAAGCTAACCCTACAGGGTATCTATGGTCCAAGTATGAATGCTTTCTGATGAGTGGTTGTCAAGATATGGACTTCTAGAAAACTTTAACGCAAGTGTGACGCGCACGCGCATGGGAACGGGAACGGGAACGTGGACGACCGGGGTGACTGCAATAGCTCTATGCACTTCGTGCAGTCGAGCTAAAAACAGACGCAGATCAACTGTGCAGTAACTGCACAGATGATCAGTGCCTTTGTTTCTGCGTTTTGGATAGTATAATCCCTCTTCTACTTGTATCAGCACTTTCAAGCTTCTGGCCTTCTTTTGTGACTGTACAGGCTGTTTCATGTAGGACCTGATCGGAAAACCCAAAAACTGTTTTTTCCTTGCAACTCAATAATTCTTACCTGTCTTTTCTTATGTTTCTCGAACTTTGCCGACTCATCATCTGCGGACTCTCTGGGTGTGTCCTGGGTCTCATGGAGTAGGAATTCACATAGACACTGGACTGGGAGAACATCTAGGGACCCTTCACTGGATTCCACTAATTCTGCTAGCCATGGCATTGACTGAGATGTACCCTATTAAGACAATATGATGAGACTATTTCATAGGACTGATTATAAATTTTATGAATCTCTTTTCTCTATATACAAATGGATACACTTTTATGATGTGCATCACACTCCAAATCGAGGTCCTGGGTTCGATCCTCACAAGCGGCACCATGTTGTGTCTTTGAGCAAGACACGTTAACTCCCTACAGTACTTGTTAAACCCGGGAAGCGTTGGCTCCATCCCGATATGACTGAAAAATTGTTGACTGGGATGTTAAGCCTCAATTTAAACAAACAAACAAAAACAATTATATGACAAGGAAGATGCTTTATTCAACAAAAACACAGATTGGCTGCATTCCTACGCAATTGCTTTTGCTACAAAGACAAAGCACCTACTTTGTAAAAGTCAAGATCTTCTTTGATCAAATACTGTAAATCTGGTAATATTCGCAAGAACTTAATTTTCGCTAATATTTGTGAATTGGCTGCCTCGCGAATTCAAAGTTCTCGCTAATAAAGAGTCACTATAAACTTTATAGAATACATGGACACTCACTCGCAAATTCTAAAACTCACTAATAATTCGTGAAATAAAAGTCACACAAAAATTTCCGAATTTACAGTATGAACTGAGTCACACTTTCCTACCTGTCTCTGTATAATATCCAGAAGAAAATCAGGATTCCTACTGCGACAAAGCATCTGGCCTATCTTGAGGTTATCATTCAATGTTCTAAGCTGCTCCATAACTTGATTTGGGGGTCGTCTTGCTATACCTCTGTAGCATAAATAAACATATTTCAGCATTTAGCAAAGATGGGGCGAAAGGAAAAAATTGGACATGCAAAGTTTGCCTATATCAAAATAGGAATTAACACAATATCGCCTACAAACACTGTCAGTTTTTCTGCTGCTGAAGACCTTCCAACAAGCTTATATCAAAACTAAAGTAGATCATTAGTTTTTTTTTTCACCAACAATTATTTTTGTGAGAGATCACAATAAATAGAGGGATGCGGCATAATTCACTCAATTTTATAGCATTGAAAAGAAATTGGGCTACAGTATTTCAGCCTAAGAAAACCGGATTTTTGCCTATGCGAAAACAACGCCGCAGATCAGCTTCGCAGTAAATTTTAAGCTTCCAGCCATTTTCAGAGACTGTAAAGACCGGTTTGTGTTGGACGTGGTCGGAAACCCCAAAGACCGGTTTTCTCGCGTCATGACTCATTTGCAAAGATGACTAATGTTACCTTGGATCCATGGTTGTTAGTTGAGCTATCAGTAGACTGTTGGCCTCTGTAATTGTCACCTTGGTTGTCGAGGCAGCCAGATAACTCTCAAATTCCAAGATCTGTTGTTTTTCCTGTTGTGCAACCTAGTAATGGATAATTTACAGATTCAACAATACTTGTAATATATGCACAAAACACAGAAGGTTACAATTTTAAGGACTCATCACACATAAGCGAAAATCCCTCGACAAAGACTTTCACAGACTTGCGTTTTATTGTAAAAAGTAATTCTTTATTGTTTGAGTTATTGCTATGCTTCCCTTTCAACAGCCAACGTCCCAATATGACAGCAGCTATTGACTGGGACGTAAAGAAATAAATCAAACAAACACAAACTATTTTTCGCAATTAAGTCTACGTCGAGGGATTTTTGCTTATGTGTGACGAGGCCTTAAAGATTGAAAGCACTGACATGCACAATAAAATGAAACAATATGGTTTCCGAACAGGTCCGACACAAACCGACCTGTACAGTCACAGAAGATGGCTAGAAGCTTTAAATTTCGGATTTAAGTAGAAGAGGAATTGTACTATTCGAGTAGCGAAAACAAAGGTGCTGATCAGCTTCGCGGTTACCGCGAAGCTGATCTGCGTCTTTGTTTTCGCATATGCAGATTGTTGGTTTTCTCATGCGGCGGCTCAAATAATATAAGCCTGCTGACCTGAATTTCTTTATTTCCAATCTCTTCAACCAGCGTATCATCAACAGCTGTGGTGGGTGGGGGAAACTTGTAGTTGCTGAAATATATAATATAAACATCTTATACACTTGTTTACAGTTATAAACCATGATGGCAGGCAGAACGTGTAATGAATAGATGAGTATTTCCAAACAAAATAAATAATTTCGAACAGGCCCTATATATCAAAAAGGATAGATGCTTGACATTTTTGATATAGGAAGTGTACATGTAAAAATGGTGAAATTCTCTGTGGCTGCCGGGGTCCAATTGCATTACATATTCGATTTGCAATAAGGGGGTTGGGGGTTTATCCCAAGCTAATATATGTCTGCCATGTTCATGTTCATGTCGACTTAATAATTTTTTGTAGCAAAAGCAAAGGCCCAGGCCCAAATTAAACTTTCATCAACTTGCCTCTCACCACAACTGTTTTAGATCTTTTTACAAGTAATGAAAATGAGCAAATGAGCTGCCACACTAGAAAGCCAGTAACCTGCATATGCAAAAACAAAAATGAAGATCAGCTGTGCAGTAACTGCAAAGCTGATCAGCGTCTTTGTTTTCGCTACACAGATAGTACAATCCCTCTTCTTCTTACATGCAAACTTTCAAGCTTCTAGCCCGCTTTTATGACTGTAAGGACCAGTTTTGTGTCAGATCTGGTCGGAAACCCTGACGCCAGATTTTCTCATATGTGACATTCTCTGAGATTTTCGGTCTTGTGGAAGTACGACGTTGACGTCACAAAACGTGCGCTAAAGTTGACGTCACAAAACTGCATGCGACGTTAATTGGATTTTTGCGACCTCAGTCATTTGATTCTAAACGCCGCCTAATAAGACAGGTTGGATATATCTAGCAAGACCTTCGCAATTTCCGATTCTGTATTTCTTAGACAACATTCACTGTAAAGGACAAGAGAACAGGAGACTATAACTCTGTGTTACAAACGATTTTCCAAGGACAATTACTTTACCAATTAAGAACCCTAAGATGCAAACTGTGGGTGGTGCATGTTTTCTCTATTTTTCTTTTTAATCGTAAGCGCTATTTATTAAAGCTTTTGGGCATGAATTATTAACATAATATAAAAATTGTAAAAATGTTAAAAACCAAATTTCCGACTTTGACTCCACAAGACCCAAAATGTCAGATACTGTCACATATATGGTTCCATTCACAGTTTCGTACTTTTGAGGTGGGCCAAAAATTTCAATATTAAGGGGTAGGGCATGAAATTGGGCTGTAAATTATCCTCTTTCAATAATTTGCCGACATCTTTCCCCAAATCGGATCAATTATGCCTCAAACATGTGAAAAATACTTATTTTCTATTTTTAGACTGGTAAAAACCGGGATTATATAAGGATCCCGCATCGTTCGCCAGTCATAGCCGGTGACGCTCTTCACTGTCGTTTTTGCAGGGGTTACCTTTGTTCACAAATAGCGAAAAAAGTAGATGGATGGCACATATTTGTGCACTGCTCATTATGATCCTGGGTCGATTCTCTAAGTATTTGCATGAGATCTATGGGGCTTCCTTTTGCACAGAATATGCATGGGGGCCCAGACTTCAGGCATATTTTACGAAAATTCACTGGTCTGAAAGAGGGGGTAGGGGAAAATATCCCCAATACAGGTAGGGTGATAGTCAGTTCTAGGCAATTTAAATGATGTTATTTTGTTGTTAGACATTTGATTTAATGATTTTATGGAAGAAATCGGATTGTTCACCAGATTTGACAGAGCTATTATCAATGTTGGCGGATCTAGCAAAATTAACTGAAAAATGCTCTTAAAACTGTGGATTGCTACCTATGCTAATATATATGCACAAACCTTGTCATGACCATCTCTATCATACACTTCAATGTTGGGTAGTTCTCCCACGCTGCTAAACCTGTAGAGAGAAACAATCAGATTATCATTCACCTGCAAATAATGCATCTGAAGAAACCCTTTCATGGTTTATCCAGAAATGAATAAGTATGACTGATTGTATAATCAATATCTATACATCCTAAAGAGGTGGTCCAAGTGAATGTAGGAATCTTTCATAAGCCCAAGAAACAGAAACAAACATCTGCACAAATTAATGAAAAACATATAGGATGCAGTCTACCTTAATTTTAGTAATCTAAATAGATTTCATACAAATCTGAGAATCATAGAAGTGTAACTTAAGCAAGCTCACTAGATTGGTATCCCATTCGTTCAAAGTGAAACACCAACTAACTCACCAAATGTGGTGGGATTAAATGCTGATATAATGAGCAGTATGACCCAAGCTTTCCAGTAGTGGGCGGAGATGGCCAAACTGGGTGGACTGTAGCTAGAAGGAAGATTATAAGAAACATTATATGAGCCGCGTCATGAGGAAACAGGATTTTTGCCTATGCGAAAACAAAGATGCAGATCAGCTGTGCAGCAACTGCACAGCTGATCAGCGCCTTTGTTGTCGCTACATGGATAGTACAATTCCTTCACTACCTCTACCCAAAATTTTCAGATTCTAACTTTCTTCTGAGACTGTACAGGCCGGTTTGTGTCAGATGGAGTCAGGAACCCCAAAGACAGGTTGTGTCTTGGCTCGTATGAGAATGAGGAACTGACCTAACAACTGTCCAAAGGAGTACTGCTATGCATTACAACATTCAGTGATGTAGTTCCCTCCAGGGTTTACTTAATAAATGAGCCTTCACGTGAGAAAACCAACAATGTGGTTTCCGAACAGGTATGACACAAACCGAGCTGTACAAGCACAGAAGATGGCTAGAGACTGGAAATTTTGTATTTAGAAAGTAGAGAAATTGTACTATCCATGCAGTGAAAATAAAGGCGCTGATCAGCTTCGCAAATACTGCGAAGCTGATCTGCGCCTTTGATTTCGCATATGCAAATTGTTGGTTTTCTCCGAGGCGGCTCAAATGAGCATTTTACAATACTGCGATGCTAGTTATCATTTCCCAATGCACATTTGAAATGGGGAAAAAAGAAATGCTATGGACATAGCAATTTCAGTATAATTTTACATTTATTTCATCATAATGGAATTGGTACAAAATCAACTTATTGAGCCGCCGCATGGGAAAACCAACAATCTGCATAGGAAAAAACAAAGGCACAGATCAGCTTCAGTGTACAATTCCTCTACTTTCTAAATCAAAAATTTCCAGCCCCTATCCACCTTATGTGACTGTACAGCCCGGTTTGTGTTGGACCTGGTCGGAAACCTGAATTGTTGGTTTCCTCATGCGAAGGCTCATATATGACTGGCTGATGAGATATTCATTCAAGTGAAAGCAGCACCTACCCAGCTGGTAATGCAATATTTTCCGGATGCCTGTAAGTGCACAGGTTCATCAGAGCATCCACCAATTCCAGACGTTCAACCTCCAGCACAGCACGATCTGTAATGGTATTCAAATAAATAAAATGGTTTTCAATAAAGCACAAGTAATCATGTAATATGGGGTCTACAGAACAGATGAGGCAATTTTTTCAGGGTGTTAGTCTTGTCCGGTTATCAGACCCAAAATTTTGCCTATTTATGCATAGATTTTTGTTGTTTCTGGCGGAAAGGAGACATTCTTTTAGAATGAGTGAATTTGTAATGTTACAAGTTTAAGGTTTTGTTAAAAAAATGTGACTGACCCATGAAGCGAAACCCTAGGTCGATAACGCCAAACAAACATATTTTGAGCCTGGCCTGAAGAATGTCAAGTGATAAGATACAGATGAGCCGTGCATAAAAAAGTTTTAAAATCTTGAAAGCATGTTTGAGCCAGCTCGTGGGAAAACCAACAATGTGGTTTCTGTTCAGGTTCGACACAAACCGGCCTGTACAAGCACAGAGGATGGCTAGAGGCTTGAAATTTTGGATTTAGAAAGTAGAGGAATTGTACTATCCGTGAAGCGAAAACAAAGGCACTGATCAGCTTCGCAGTTACTGCGAAGCTGATCTGCGCCTTTGGTTTCGCATATGCAGATTGTAGGTTTTCTCACGAGGCGGCTCATTTCATAACTGTTAGTTACCATCAGCTTGCTGGTTGGCAGCCCTACGTATCAGAATATCAGCAAACTCTATGGCATCTGCAGGGCTGAGGGGCAGATCTCGGGACAGACCAATCACTAATACTCTCATCAGTGTATCTTCCAACACAGGGCAGTCCATAGCTAGACGCAACATTGGGCTGAAACATGAACATAAATATGGAAATACTGACAAAACAAAAATTGAGATTATCGGCAAATAATTTGAGATTATTAGCAAATCAATGTGTCTTCCAACACAAGACAGTCCATAGGTAGTTGTAGCATTCAGGCTTTAACAAAGACATGTGAATGAGATTATCATAGACATAAATAATTGAATTATTTCTTAAATTCAAGGGATGAGGGGCAGATTTTGTAATAGCTCATCAATTTTTCATTTACTATTATCTCTGTTGTAAATAACCTCAATATAACATGCTCTCACATGTAACACAATAACTTTCTATTGATTCCAATGATAGTATTATAATCAGGTTGGCCTGTATCAGAATAGAGCTTTTAAGTACTCACCCCCTATCAGTTTCTGCTGGCCAGTTATCCTTACAGTACTGCTCCACACCTTCCATGAATAAAAGCTTCCTGATGCTGTAATAGCAAAAATGTGTTATTTTCTTTTTTACATTTGTCACCCAATCGTGTGGAATAACAAAAGAACTACTATTACAAAGAACACGCAATTTATTACACAATTACATCAAAAGCTGCATAAAAACATATTTTTGTTATTTTCTTTTATTGCATACACTTTCTTAACATTTCTCATGTATTTTAATGCTTTAATATTACTAAATGGATTACTGTTGAAAATTTTCATGACATGTAACAATCAAGTAAAAATGTCAATCCCATGAAAACTATACTATTGTCGTTATTGTTTTTATTACTCAGTTTTATGCCCCTTTCAAGATTACTTCAGCTCATATGAGACGGGCCAATCAGTAAGTGTGGCGAAAATGGGAGAACCCCATGAAAAACCACCAGGCACAACCGCCAGCAGAAATTGGCTTATTTCACAGTGCCAGGCTGGGGCTCGAAACAACACCAGACACAACGGTGAGATCAACTAGAAGAAAAGCCTCCTATATACTAAATCTTAATGGTTAACTAAAAGGCTGACCCTGTAATATTTTGACATTGTCTTATGAGGCATAATAATACTTCACTGACCAGAAGACATAATCTTGTGACTTCAAGTCTGTAATCTTAGGTACGACGGTGTGCATCCACCAGATAGAGTCCCGCTGTATGATAGCAACTTGTTGTTGGAAACTGTACAATACTTCTATGTCTGGAAGGGATGCAGATGAATTCACTGACATAACCGAAAAGAGAAGAATAATGAGTAAAATTGCTTACTACAAATGCAAAGACAAAATTTTCCAATCAGCTTCCCAGTAACTATGCAGCTGGTCATCACCGCTTTTTTGTTACATGGTAGTAAAATACAGTCCCTTTCACTCAAGTTAACGTTTGCCATCTGAGCATTTAGGTCAATCAAGTTTGTGTAAATCAGGTAACTTTTTATTCTATTTTAGAACTGAAACAGAGTCCCAGGTGTCAAAAGGCAAACTTGAATGAAAGGGGCTGTAGGTTGCTTGTTTAAATTGTAAATTCTACGCCTCAAGCTGTTTTCTGTAGTATAACAAAATTTCCATGAAAAAGTGCCACTTTCTTGCTGAACTTGGTCATCTATACTTAAAACCGAACTCCCTCATGGCATGTAAAAGCTGAATTTATCCCACCTTTTCTGTCGCCTCTAGCAATAGCAGATACAGCTTCTCTCAGAGATGGGGTAATGGCCTGTAGCACACTCAACGTCACAAGGTCAGCAATGGACAACACATACCGCTCCTAAAATATAACACAAAACATCTCTTTAAAGCTAGGCATCCTGGATGATCCAGGAGTGATCCTCTAAGTCAAACTTTGTTCATGTTGAAAGTGCAGACTTCTATCACATGATCACAATTTTAAAATATAAACTACTAGATTTTTCTATCAACATAAATTGACACGCTAGCTTGCAACACAATGCTAATGAGGACCCAAAGCAAGTACAGCAAGTATAAATGCCTAATTACATAGTTTTTTCTTCCCCAGACTATAAGAGATTAGAATGACCTCCCTGATCTCCTCCACTGAAATGTCAGATGATTGTGTGTCTAAATTTACTTCTCTTGTAAGAGCTCGGGACTAATCCCCTCTGGTCAAGCCCCATCCCCCTGGTGTGGTATTGTCAATTTGACGTCACACCAGTAAACTATTCTGATTCTGAGCACTGAGAAATATTTATGACAAAGTAGCTCCTTAAATAATATTCTCATAACATAGCTTACCCTGAACACTTGTTCCAATTCTACAAACTTCTGTTCAGTTCTCTCCTGCATGAGACTAAGACAGAACGCCGAGAAGTTTATATCATGTCGCAATGATCTCACTATCTCTCGAAACAAGGCCCGTAATGCCCTAATGTAGTCATCCTTGTTTGCCAACAAGTCTTGAAATATTTCCGCCTGAATCTGAAACAGATGAATAGAGTAAGACCAAGGTAGAATGCAAAGAAGCTGTTATCATACTGTAAGTATCTCACTATCTCTCGAAACAAGGCCCGTAATGCCCTAATGTAGTCATCTTTGTTTGCCAACAAGTCTTGAAATATTTCAGCTAAAATCTTAACAGATTATAACATTCCATGATCAAAAATTACGTACGAATGACAAAAATTGTCTCATGTTAAAAGATTGATCAGTTTAACACACCTTGAAGCCTAAACTTCATGCTTGAATAGGCCACCTTGATTTCAACTCCAGTCAAATCAGTATCATGCTATGGATTCTGGGTATTTGACAGTTGAGCCTTCGCAAGAGAAAAACATTTTGGGTTTCCTATCAGGTCCGACAGACACCGGCTGTACAGTCACAGAAGCAGGCTAGAAGCTTGAGATTTTGGATTTAAGAAGATGAGGAATTGTACTATGTGTTTAGCGAAAACAATGGCGCTGATCAGCTTCGCAGTAACTGCGAAGCTGATCTGCGCCTTTGCTTTCACATATGCAAAATGTTGGTTTTCTCATGAGGCGGCTCAGTTTGTTGTATATAGTGACAGTCCTACTAAACACTTATCTTAGACTCTTTCATACTTCAATGAAGAAACTAAATAACTTACCCCAGCAGCGGACTCTGGTTTAGTCTGGAACACAACTCCTATCAGTGACATGTTATTAGGGTTCCGGGTATTTGACAGCTCATTGTAGATTGTTCTGGTCAATACCAGTCGTAGGTTCTCAGAATGCTGACACAGTAACTCCCTTTGGAAAAAAAAAAGATGGAAGACAAAAATAAAGATCAAAATGGAAAGAAAAAATTTGAAGATATTCTTTTTTTCTTTTTTTATTCAATTACACTTAAGGCTCTTGAAATTTATTTACATATTCTTTAAGGCATCAAAGTTGGTGTTATGTGGTAATACACTGTAAAGGCAACTGGAGAACATATAAAAAATTAACATACAAATGCTAAATATTTTATTAGGTTTTACATATCTTTCAAGATTATTTCAGCTCATATGAGAACTTATCTCACATGTGCCCAGTGTGGGGCTTGAACCACACCAAACACAGTGGTGAGATGATGGAATGATAAAGCTCAGTAACCATCAGGAAAAACAAGTCCTTGACATGTTTACCCCCTTGAAAACCATTTTTATATAGCAAAACTCGGGTATGTATGGGGTATACCTATTTTTCTTATTTTTGCTCCAAAACATAGATTGTAGGTACTTGTTAGAACCGCCTTGCTGAGGCGGTTCTAAAGTGTACCCACAATCTATGTTTTGAGCAAAAATAAGAAAAAAATTTCAAAATTATTCTACTGAAAATTTTCAATTTTTACACATTTTAAAATCTTTATATTACATAGGCATGTTTTCGTAATGACAAAATCACGGCACTTAACAACTCGGTCACTAGGGTACCCCATGTTGAATAATAGTTAAACTTTGGTACATGTAATGTATATAACAAACTTCCCAAAATATAAAGGTCTTGGCAAACTGATACCCACCTCATACAGTTTAGATAGTGGTTGATGAGCGGCTTTGTTTTCATTCTGATTTTGATGAGGACGGCAATCACATCCACATCATTGCTGTCATGTTGGCTACAGTTCATACATACAGACATTAACAGCTCCTGTGCTGCTCTAGCCAGCTGAAATAGACACATGACACAAGTATTAGCTTTTTGAAAGAGACAGTCAAATATTATACAAGTATTAGCTTTTGAAAAAGATATATTATACAAGTATTAGTTTTTGAAAAAGACACATGATACTTATATTAGCTTTTAGACAGGAAAAATGAAAAACAAAGTTATGACCAATCTTAATCACAACTTTAGCCAGATAGAAAACATTACCAATTTACAGATTCAGTTTCTTATTTGATGACAAGATATCCCTTGTTTTGCACAACAAAAGATCCATAAAATTTGTTATCTATTTCTTCTGTGTATACAACTTGATCAGTCCGTTTGGTGATTCAAATAATAGCTACAAAGTAGTATCTGTATTTCAATTTGTGTAAGCATATGAGCCGCCTCATGGGAAAACCAACAATCTGCATAGGCATAAACAAAGACGCAGATCAGCTTCGCGGTAACCGCGAAGCTGATCAGCGCCTTTGTTTTCGCTACTCGGATAGTACAATTCCACTTCTACTTAAATCCAAAATTTCAAGCTTCTAGCTCTTTTCTGTGCTTGTACAGGTCGGTTTGTGTCGGACCTGTTCGGAAACCACATTGTTGGTTTTCCCACGAGGTGGCTCATTTGTAGTCATTTCTGCTGCACAGTACCTTAGGATTTTGTAGCCATAACTCCAGTTTCTGTGAGGCCAGTTGCCTTACTTCACTGTATCCACATGTGGCCGTCATCAGTTTGATCAGTGACTTCGCCGAAGCGTCCATCAACTGTCGTTTAGCCAGCTGATCGTGTATAATCTCCATTACAAAACTCTCTATACTGCCGAGCTGGTAGGGAAATCTGAAATGGACATTCGATTAAGTAGCTTTCATCAGTTTGATCGGAGATTTAGTAGAGGCGTCCATCAACTGTTGTTTAGCCAGCTGATCACGTGTAATCTCCATCAAAAGTAACAGAGGGGCCAGGAATTGATGCAATTAAATTTTAAGTCCCAACATAGACACCAGGTGGGAAAGAAAATACATAAAACATAACAAACATTTTTTCGACGACACACAAAGAGCAGAATGACGAGCTTTTACCCAATGAGGTAACCATCCGGCTCAGTTTCAACCGAAATGAAAGGCAACGAGCATGACAGAGAGGCAGGCACAATAAACAGTCGTATAATAAGGATAAACCAATTTTCATGGGACACCACTCTATAAAACTCTCTATACTGCTGAGCTGATAGGGAAATCTGAAAAGCATATAAGTCAATTTTTTAAGTTAATTCCAAATCTGGAGTAAATTAAAGCCCAATTTGAAGTACATGTACATGTATATATTACTCAAACTTTTTTTTATTTTTGACTCCAATATCCCAATAGAATAATAAAACTTCCAAACATTTTTGGACAGATCTTAAATTTACTTAATTTTCAAAATCCTACTAAGAAGCCTGTATGATAGTAATTATAGTAATAGTAATTTTCCACTCACCTAGGTGTGACTGGTATATTGTGTTGTTCTGTATTACTAGCAGCTTTTTCTGTATCAACCTCCATAGTTCTGTCGTCATCATCTATCACAATAGTTGGACTGGCTGGAAGGAAGAATCGATACGTTTGTCTGATTTAGCAGATCTTAATAGAGCTTTTTAATAGTGCTTCATAGATATTTGTGCGAAATTTACAAAGTATTCGATTTCATGCCAACTATCATGAGCCATGACGAGAGAAAACTGGTCTTTGGGATTTCCAAGCAGGTCCAACACAAACCGGTCTGTGCAGCAACAGAGGATGGCTAGAAGCTTGAAATTTCGGATTTAAGAAGAAGAGGAATAGTACTATCCATGTAGCGAAAACAAGAAGAGGAATAGTACTATCCATGTAGCAAAAACAAAGGCGCTGATCAGCTTTGCAGTTACTGCGAAGCTGATCTGCGCCTTTGTTTTTGCATAGGCAAAAATCCGGTTTTCTCATGACGCGGCTCATATCTGCCAGCACATGGAACTCATACTTCAGCAGGCCATTAGAAAATCTGCCTTGTGCATATGCGAAAAATCAGATGCGCTGCATTAAAATGCATGGTAGTCGAGGCCTAATCTTTTTGTTGCCTACACAGGCATAGAAGCTTGAAATTTTTTAGTATCCAGCAATCTTGTGGTTCTACATTCTTGGTGCATTGGGTCTGGTCAAAAGCCCTGACAACAGACTTGGGCAAAGAGATTTAATGACTGTGTTGCACTTATGAAATGAAGTATTCATCATCATCATCATTGACAACATCATCATCATCATCACCATCATCATCATCACCATCATCCCCATGCAAATCTCCTTACCAGAACCAGCCTGTTCAGATTTCATTGTGTCGCCCAGTGGTAACATATTGGACTTGGGCAGTTTGGTGTTGAACGCTGTGAGAATGTTGTCCACAAAACCTTTACAGTCTGGTCTGTCAACCCAGACTCTCTCCCCAAGGGCATCATCTACATATACCTAAAAATGAAAAATATTAAGGGTATTTTTTGTCTCTGACAGTGACACTCAGCATGTCACTTGCTCTTATGGAAGTAAACACAAGGTGTACATTTTGATAGCTAAATACATGTACAGAAATGATTGGCATTTCGAGACAGCTGAAAAGTACTAGTACTAGGACATAAAAATCTCTGACATGCACACAAAGGGGCATGTCTGATGGGTGAGAAAAGGAAATTTCAGGCTGGGTTTTCAGATAATTCAAGTCTCATCCTTAGCAAGGCCTTAGACACATATTAAATAAATCTGAAAACTTGCCTGAGATTTCCTTGTCTCGGCCTCAACACCATTATACGATTGTTGACTATTGAGTCATTGAATATGATGTGATATCCAACAGAGAATACCAATATTGACCTCGGAGTCATTGAATATTAAGAGATTATCATATGGCAATTTTCATATCATACCCCGTATCAACCTGAGACTTCCGTACCAGGCCGAGACTCCCATATCAGCCTGAGGGCCGAAGGCCCGAGGGCTGATATGGGAGTCGAGGGCTGATACGGAAGTCGAGGGTTGATACGGGGTATGATATGAAAATTGCCATATCATGATCTCTTTATCATATATTTTTATTGAAAAAAAAAGTGTTTGATACAGTTCAATGCACAAAATGTTTCCCAACATAATTTCAAGTGGAAAAAAGAAAGAATGAAAAAAAAATTCTGGTCACAAATTTTATTCAATAACATTTAACCATTAATACAGAAAATTCAAATACAAAAATTTGATTTATAAATTGAGAACAATTTACAACGTACTATTGAATAGAACAGAGCGCTCCGAATGTGGGGGTCACGTGAGATGTGATATGAGGTTTGGGGTGTGATATGGGGATGTGATATGAGTCCATATCTCCCTAGGGAGATATGGATTTTGACAAATTTTGAACTGATACAGCTTTCGAGATTTGGGGTGTGATATGGGGGTGTGATATGAGTCCATATCTCCCTAGGGAGATATGGATTTTGACAAATTTTGAACTGATACAGCTTTCGAGATATGGTGTCCCGATACGTGCATAGGACTTGCGCCTGTATTGCATATGTAAAAAGAACGTATTTTACAGTAAATATATGATAAGATGTGATATCCAACAGAGACTACCAATATTGACCGAGGCGAAGCCAAGGTCAATATTGGTATTCTCTGTTGGATATCACATCATATTCAATGACTCAATAGTCAACAATTGTTTTATTGTATAACACTTTCTTTTAATACAAAACTTTTAAAAAGAATGAGCAGAAAAAAAAATTTTCATCTGAAAATGGATTGTTTTCAACAGCTTACATGTAAATAGTCCCAGCATGACTGAAAAAAAATGTTCATTGGGACATAAAGTCTTAATTCAAATAAATCAAACAGTACTAAATATCATCTGCAGTTCATCAGCAGGACTGCAAGACATCAATCAATGTACATTTCCATGATAGATCATACAGTGTTCTAAATTTAGGAACATATATTTAATAAGAAAAACCACAGGTCATAGAATATGACAAAATATGCAATAGGCTGAAAGCATTGTCTGAAATACTGTCTATTTATAGTCCATAGCAACAATAACACAATTTCTCACTGAAATTATGTCAGTTTTGATGCTCTTAACCACTACTCTGAAGACACTTTAGTAATCTTACCTTAACAAAATCATCTGGCCAGTTTTCCTCGTCACTATACGCCTTCATCATCACGTTACATGCCAGTACAGACACCAGGCAGTTACCCTTAGACTTGAAGTTGAGAGACATGTCACGCTTTAACAAACTGCAGAACGCCTGAAAATGATCCAATCACAAGAGTTAAAACACAAATCTTGAATTAAAACAGTGTTTTCTGAGGAAAACTATGTCCCCCCAACCGTTTAGTAATTGAAGTGTAGTTAACTTGTGATATGAAGTTTTTCTATGGAAGACACCATGCCCATCTTGTTCTGTATGGTGTGGTAGTTTAAACTTGTTTTGGACCCTGTCTAAAATTAGGTCATGATCACCAAATTCTTATAAACTCTGAACCACCTTACAACAATGCTTCTGTGCAAGTTTGGTTAAAATCCATCAATTGGTTTATAAGTTATCGCGTCCGAAAGACTCATTTCAACAGTTATGAACTAGTGACCTTGGAAATTACGTCAAGGTCACCAAAATCTTATCAACTCTGAGCCTCCTCCCAACAATGCTTCTGTGCAAGTTTGGTCAAAATCCATCAATTAGTTTACAAGATATCGCGTCAGAAAAACTAATTTATACAGTTTTTATGGACTCGTGACCTTGAAAATTAGGTCAAGGTCATCAAAATCTAACCAACTCTGAGCCTCCTCCCAACAATGCTTCTGTGCAAGTTTGGTCAAAATCCATAAATCGGTTTACAAGATATTGCGTTGGAAATACTAATTTCAACAGTTTTTATGGACTCACAACCTTGAAAATTAGGTCAAGGTCACCAAAATCTTATAAACTCTGAGCCTCCTCCCAACAATGCTTCTGTGCAAGTTTGGTCAAAATCCATCAATTGGTTTACAAGATATTGCGTTGGAAAGACTAATTTCATCATTTTTTATGGACTCGTGACTTTGAAAATTAGGTCAAGGTCACCAAAATCTAATCAACTCTGAGCCTCCTCCCAACAATGCTTCTGTGCAAGTTTGGTCAAAATCCGTCAATTGGTTTACAAGATATTGCGTTGGAAAGACTAATTTCAACAGTTTTTATGGACTCGTGACCTTGAAAATTAGGTCAAGGTCACCAAAATCTTATAAACTCTAAGCCTCCTCCCAACAATGCTTCTGTGCAAGTTTGGTCAAAATCCATCTATTTGTTTACAAGATATTGCGTTGGAAAGACTAATTTCATCATTTTTTATGGACTCGTGACTTTGAAAATTAGGTCAAGGTCACCAAAATCTAATCAACTCTGAGCCTCCTCCCAACAATGCTTCTGTGCAAGTTTGGTCAAAATCCGTCAATTGGTTTACAAGATATTGCGTTGGAAAGACTAATTTCAACAGTTTTTATGGACTCGTGACCTTGAAAATTAGGTCAAGGTCACCAAAATCTAATAAACTCTGAGCCTCCTTCCAACAATGCTCTTGTGCAAGTTTGGTCAAAATCCATTCATTTGTTCAAAATATATCGTGTCGGAAAACCTAATTTGACCAGTTTTCATGGGCTGGTGACCTTGAAAATGAGGTCAAGGTCACCAAAATCTAATCAACTCTTTCCCCCCTCCAAACCATGTATCTATGCAAGTTTGGTCAAAATCCATCCACTGGTTCAAAAGATATTGCGTCGGAAAGAAGCTACGCGGACGCCAACGCCAACGGGATCCGGTTTGGGGGACATAATGAACATTCCACAGGGAATTAAATACACTTTATTTCTTAAGTCACTCTTTGTTCAAGTGTTATGCTGAGCAAAAAGCTTGTTCAGATACAGGTAAATATTTTAAAAGCTTTCATAGGCAAATAGTCCATATCAAGACTTCTGTGGATTTTTTTTCTTACAGGGACTTCCTCTTTTTGCAGTTCTCTATTTGGGGTGTTATAGAAAGCTAATTCAGCTTGTGCACTGTTTAAAGTGAAAATAGCAAATACATGTATAGTGCAGATCATAGCACTCAATGTCAAATATTGATGTTTTTGTTGTTTTTTGTTTTTTTTTCCTTCTTTATTTGGGGTTTAACATCCCACCAACAGCCATGTCAAATAGAAAATGCTCCAGATTGTTGTTATACCTTCAGTAAAACCTGCTAACTTCCAGGCCAAAGTAACAATCAATAATCTATTTATCTCCATGAAAAACATAAAAAATTGTCTCAATATAATCATTCAATTCTACCTCAATAACAATATCACTATTGAATATATTAGGCCTGGATCTGGCCAGGTTGAGCAGCGTCATGTGAACCAGCTGGTCAGGCTTTGAGCGGTTCTCGTTGAGCTGTTTGACTGAACCACACAGTAAACCTTCAACCCTCTCATAGTCGTTACACTCGTCAGCACTGACGAGTTCGTCTAACAAGTGAACACTGTCAACTGAAATGACATGGATTTCATTGAGATAACACTTATTTTTCAGTCTCAATTTTGCTGAGCATAAAATTATCCTGCACATAATCCTGTAGTTTCTATAGCCAAAATTTCATATTCCAACATACCCTTGCCATTGTCCCACTGAGCAACTTGCTTTAATTCTGATCTGGCCTTGAGGCTGCAAATCTTTTTTGCGGCTTAATAAATGTTTGTATGACCTTCCTTCTGCACAACTGTAAAAATCTTACATGTTATAACTGTAGGTACATGTATTACTTGATAAAACTAATTAATTGATAGATATAATTAAATGGATTATGGAAGCAACGATTCAAATCATTTTTGCAATTCTTCAAATCAAAAAATATGTAATTGTTAGCACATCTGGTACAAAAACCTACCATCAATTGCCGACTCCTCAAACAAGTTGCTCACAGTCGGCACTGGCGAAACCCTACGTTCTGTATCTCTTTCAGCTGGACGGCCCAGGGGTGTGAATGTCTGAGCCTGGGACACTAGCTTTGGCTTCTTCATAGCAGCAGCAGGGGTCAGAAGACTGGTGGACTCACGCTTTCCCAGAGCCAACTTCTTGTCTGATGAATCTGAGCCCGGTCTTGACCCCAGGGCAAATAAATCACCAGGGGGAGGAATGCCTGTTAAAAAAGGAAGATATATCACAACTCGAGAAAGAAATGAGCCTGTGCGTGAGAAAACCAACAATTTGGGTTCCGACCAGGTCCAACACAAACCCGGCTGTACAGTCACAGAAGATGGTTAGAGGCTGGAAATTTTGGATTTAGAAAGTAAAGGAATTGTACTATCTGTGTAGCGAAAACAAAGGCGCTGATCTGATCTGCGCCTTTGTTTTCGCCTATGCAGATTGTTGGTTTTCCCATGCGGCGGCTCAAATATTGTTTGGGTTATAAACAGAACCTCTAGTGCAGTTAATATTTTACAGAATAGAACAAATCATCTTCAGAGATTGGCTTTTGTAATCAGAAAATATAAAGGTTTATGTTTATGGTGAATTTAATATTCAAAAATGTCTTTGCTATTCCAGCTCAATTTATATAATGTATGAGCCTGTGCGTGAGAAAACCAACAATTTGGGTTCCGAACAGGTCCAACACAAACCCGGTTGTTCAGTCACAGAAGATGGTTAGAGGCTGGAAATTTTGGATTTAGAAAGTAAAGGAATTGTACTATCTGTGTAGCGAAAACAAAGGCGCTGATCTGATCTGCGCCTTTGTTTTCGCCTATGCAGATTGTTAGTTTTCCCATGCGGCGGCTCAAATATTGTTTGCGTTATAAACAGAATCTCTAGTGCAGTTAACATTTTACAATTAGACGCTAATGACCCATTAGGGTTGACGCGTCGTTAAACATCAATCAATCAATCAATCAACATTTTACAAAACAGAATAGATCATCATTTGAGATTGGTTTTGATAATCAGAAAATATTAAAGGTTCATGTTTATGGTGATTTTAATATTCAAAAATGTGTTTGCTATTCCAGCTCAATTTATATATATACTGAACAAAAAAAGAAACGCAACAAAAGGCCACCTAGGATATTCCAGTTTAAGGGTAAAACATTGATAATTTCAGGTCTGTTGCTGTATGATTCCCATTTATTGGATATTAGGGTATATCATGCAAAAAATTGATTTTCATTTCGATAAAAATTGAATGAGAAATTCGTGTCGTCTTAAATAATGCAAATTGTGACAGATCTGCTCTGCGCATGCGCACACTTTTGAAACTCCAAATCACCAAGAAACAATGTCAGTTGCTCCCTAATTAAAATTTAAGAAAAAGAAATAAAGTACAACGACGAATAAGCTCGTAATTAAAACCATCAAAATCCCTATATGTTTAATTGAAAGGGGGATAATTTCAATTTTATTCATTTTATTTCTTTAACGTGTGAGTTATCTGCTGAGTGTTACATTGTGATTTTGAATGCGGGTTTAGAGCGCATTTAAATCGTACCATTATTTTAATGCTCGCGCATGCGCACTGTGTGGTTTTCCACTTTCAGCATGCCCATGGTCGGCATTGAATAACTCCGTAAATATGCATCAAAATGAAAATCGGTTTCTTGCATTCGGAAGCCTGATATCTGATGCAGAAATAGAAAATGCAATGATGTCTGATTGTATCAAAGTTTGCTCAAAATTTAGTGAAATATAATTGTTGCGTTTCTTTTTTTGTTCAGTATATATTCAGTTTTTAACCTTTAGCATGCTGAGCAATATAGTGAAATCAATATGGCAGCCCACTGACGTCTTTTCCATTTTTTTTCCGTGTTTTCTTAATTTTTGAGCCATAAAAACAGCTGAATAAATTCAACAAACGCAGTAAACAAATCTACTTTCGGTTTCGGAAGTCTTTGTTACGCCGATTTCTAGCGTAAAAAATTCATCATACGTACCGTTACGATGTCATATTTCGGGTGTAAATGCACCCAATTTTCCATTTACCAGAGAAAAAAGCGCTGAAAATGCATTTCTAATGCAAAAATAACGAAAATCCGATCAAAATCGGCCGACAAATCGGTCCCAAAACCACAAGCCGCCATGTTGTTTTCATGCGCAACTGTCTGGGCATCGCTCATTAATATTCATAAGTAGGCAGTGGGCGAAAAGTGCGGGAAATTTGAAAGCGTTTTTTCTAGTCGACCGCAGTCGCCTCTAGTTGGCACAGATAGGTATTCCACGGGTGACCGCAGTCGCCTACAGCATGCTAAAGGTTAATTGAACTTTGAATTAATTTAATCATTTTTTCTCTCCTTTCATTATTACTATCATAGATTGAGAAATATTTTTAATTGACTGTGAATGATCACCATTAATGCAGGATGAACTGTAGATTATAATATTAATTCACAAAGGCACTCTTGGCATGACGGACATACGATAATTTCAAATTTCTATGACACTTTACAAAATTCCCTGATTTTGAGCGTCAATATTTTTCCCTAGGTATGGGAGATGTGTAACTGGGAGGACATATAAAGGGGTACAGCTTCATAGCATGTATGATCTTATAGAGCAGGATCAGTCGTGAATCCGCACGTCTTTGCTTAAGGGTGCAGGGTGCCATCCTAGTTTTCCATTTGATCCGGTCAGCAAGCTACTCTTTTGTGAGAAGAAATCAATCTTGGTTACCGGAGCTGCTCCTTTCCCACCTTTTTGCTCATTCAATCGTGGGTATAACTCGGTCAATATCGTTATGATTTAATCTTTTTTAGACGCTTATAAAATCAAAATTTGCCAGAAATAGTGCGGGGTTCATACCTAAAGTTGAAGAAATGGCAACAATCTAAAGATATTTTTAAAGCCTTTATCAGTTTATAATTTTTTTTTCTATTTCTTTTTTCGTTTTTTTTTCTGCTTTGAATTCAGTAACGCCATAGCGATACAACTCGTACGAATGACCAATGACGTCATTCCAACTGGATCAATCATGTCTGTGAAGCTAGAGTAAGGAGAATCTCCAAGGACATAATGAGCTGCCAGTCTTTGAACACTGTCTATTTGTTTGAAATATGCATACATACCAAGCCTGAAAGCTTATAGTATTGTCGGACGTCGGTATTGTTGGTATTCGGCCAATAAGCCATATAAACTCTCTTGTATTTTTTAACAGAATCGAGAAAATATAGAGAGATAGGGATGATGAACCGTATGATGGTTCAACTAGTCCCTCTTACAGAATAAGTAAGTATTCTTAAGTAATTGCCGCTAGTACGTTCACTCGGTATTTTTTAGACGCTTATAAAATCAAAATTTGCCAGAAATAGTGCGGGGTTCATACCTAAAGTTGAAGAAATGGCAACAATCTAAAGATATTTTTAAAGCCTTTATCAGTTTATAATTTTTTTTTTTTCTATTTCTTTTTTCGTTTTTTTTTCTGCTTTGAATTCAGTAACGCCATAGCGATACAACTCGTACGAATGACCAATGACGTCATTCCAACTGGATCAATCATGTCTGTGAAGCTAGAGTAAGGAGAATCTCCAAGGATATAATGAGCTGCCAGCCTTTGAACACTGTCTATTTGTTTGAAATATGCATACATACCAAGCCTGAAAGCTTATAGTATTGTCGGACGTAATTGCCGCTAGTACGTTCACTCGGTATTTTTTAATTTTTTTTTGCGGTGTGCGCTGAATGATTTTGGTTTGGTGAGCTGAAGCGTTTTGTTCCTTCTACGAACATCTCCAGCTCTGAAAGGATTGCAGTTCTTCAGTTATCAGGTTTCTTGCCTACTTATAGTTTCTTTTTTTTTTTTTAAATTTGAGACGACCCCTGTTGACAAGAATCGGTTAAATTGCGGCATTAGTTGATAAAATTTTTACCTTTCGACTTGGCAGGCCTTTTTCCTGGAGGATTCTTTCCTCTGTCCATAATGACGACGATCAAATCGATCAAATCACATACAGACAACAATTAATGTGCAAATTAAAGCAAAAATTGTGACTTTAGCCGACAAGGTACACATTTCACCACAAACCTCATTTGTGGAGAGTTCTGTATCTGATGGTAAAAGATGTCACCCGTGGGTCCGACCAGTCTTGGTCGTTTTGATCAACTATTGAAGCCAGGGGTAAGATGCCAAAGGTACGTGAAATAGCCAATAACTCCATAGTAAGACCACAGCTTGAGTATGCCTCAGCTGTGTGGGACCCAAACCATAAGAAGTGGATTTCAAAAACTGAGCAAGTGCAACGCAGGCGGCACGTTGGACTGTAAACAATTTTGAACAAAAGGCCAGTGTAACTGGTTAAAAACCTAGGATGGCGTACATTGGAGCAAAGAAGGGCTGATGCTCGCCTTTGTTTGTTTTACAAAGTTATTCATGGCCTCGTCGCTGTACCTCTCCCGGACTATATACAGTACAGTAATAGAATATATCTAGATACTGTCACTCCATGACCTTCAGGCAGGTCTCTACTTCTACAGATTATTACGAATACTCCTTCTTCCCCCTCGCAATAGTACAATGGAATATTGTTTAGATTTTTTTGTTTAGACGTTAACATCTAATTAGGCTCTGCAACCTTTGTTGATGTGTTTGGATGTCTTTGCCAATGTCTTGTCCTTTCGCCGGGAATATAGCACCAGGGGTTGAACTTATGGGAATGCCCATGCCAACACTTATTAAGTCTACTCTTAAAACTATTGAGAGTGGGTGCCATAACAGTATGTTCTGGGAGCTCATTCCACTGCTCTACAACTCTGTTGCTAAAGTAATTTCCTCGGATATTCAGTCTAAACCTTTTCTTATAGATTTTGAAAGAGTGACCTCGTGTTCCTGTATACTGCGACATTGTGAACAGTTTCTCATTGTTTACCATATCAATGTCATTCATGATTTTATAAACCTGAACCATATCAGCCCTTTCCCTTCTGTATTCTAATGACGGCAAGCCTAAAATTTTCAATCTTTCTGGGTATATTTTACCTCTCAAGCATGGTAACATTCGAGTTGCTCTTCGTTGAACATTTTCAATTGCAATCATATCCTTTTTGTGTTGTGGTGACCACACACTGGAGGCATATTCTAGGTGTGGTCTCACCAATGATTTGAAAAGATTTAGAAACATATCTTTATCCATGCCCTCCCCGAGTCTGTTGCATGCTTGCAGAGCATTGAGGTCTTTAAGACCGCAGTCTGCAAGCTGCAACACTCTCGCCCTTAGATCCCATTTCAGTTGTTTTTATCTGATTTTAGTTAATCTTAACTATTTTAACCTATCATCTGTTTTTATCCTCCCCTTATTAATGATTTTAAATCTTTCTTTACCTTTCCTTTTTCTGTCTGATACTAACAGACGTTGCGCAGACCTACCTAGAATGTCCGCGAGGGCGTGTGGCAGTATATAGAGATAGATAGATATTGGCGGATAAAAAATACACACGCTTACGCTGAGACACGAGGTGCATGGGTCAGTGTAGCATTTATACAAAGTTACAGACAATATATCTTTAAATAATTGATTGTCTATTTATCTATAGATCTATCTATAGATACTGCGTCACCCTCATTACTGAGTATTATGCGCAGGGATGCGTGCGAGATAATAAAAAATAAATAAATAAGTAATAAAGTGAGACTTAAAAGAATGACAGTGAAGAATGAAAAAAAGATGATAGTGTTAGATTTGTTAGTAAACATGAGAGGTTAAAAGCAGGCTAAAAACAATATTTCTCTCTTTGGCATTGAATAGTTGATCTTGCTCACCTCCCTCTTGAAGGAGTCAAGATCAGGTAGAAGAGGAGCCGGTTCCATAACAAATCGTCATGGGATAGAACGAACACCTGTAATAATCAGTACGAGCAAATACCTGGCGGAAACCAAGAGGATTGTATTGTCGAGAGATTCTCACGGGACGCTCAAAATATGACGGCATCTGCATTGCAACAAGGCCATACTGTATTTTATAAAATATCGCGAGTCGCAAGCCATAACGAGCGCCAATCCAGATTGCTCAGCATCGCATTGTCCAGGGACTGCCAAAATAAAACATCACAGCGTTACTATAAGCATCCGAGGAAGAGGAATCTCCATTGAAAATAAACAACAAAATGTAATGTATCTCATCATGGGCCCACGTAATACCTCGGATCCAAAATAATTATTTATTGGATCCGAGGTTATACTCACCCAAGAAGGTACATGAATAGAGCTATATAGTACAGTTACAGTATAGTTAATCTGACCTGGGGTCAGGTCAGATTAACTGCCACTGCTACATGTAATCAGTACTACCTGTTTCGGTGCGGATGGGGCTCGTTAGCCTTGGACGGCAAGCCATCTAGGAGTTTGCTAGTCCTCCACACAAAAATATAGCTGGACAGGGGGAATTCATTAGTTTTGGTCGACAGTTCTCCTAGGAGTTTACAGGTCTCTAAACAAAACATAAGAAAGGGTAGATGGGGCTCTTCAGCTGTGGCCAGCAATTCATCTAGCCAAAAGGTTATTCCAAAACAAAACCTGTGTGGCTGGATATGCCTAGCCCAGATATGCAAAGACTGTTTCGGTAGACGGAGCGAAAGAAATCATCTGATTCAACGGTTCGGAAAGCGATACAGCAACACGTTGTGGAACATGCAGAGCATGACAAGGCACTTAAGATGTTACGGTCATCCACTGAATCCAAACCCAACTCCAGACGTCTTGACCTGTGTCTTGCCTCTAGGCACAGTTGGGTGAAGACGAGTGAGTGAGGCTGACGCTGCGCACCTCTTCCAATTTCATAGCGCACGTCATCTTATTTCTCAACACAGGGAGTTGGAAGACAAATACAAGGTACAGGTGTAAACTAATATGTTTTTGTTTACGGAGATGTATCGCGATCTATCACACCCTCTATATCAATAGTACCTCCCTGGGGTAAAGAGTGGACATAATAAGACGGCTGGGTCATTCTGGTGATGATGCATGGACTATTTAGCGTGGACTATTTATTTCGTTCCAGAATTCGAAACCAAGAAGACCATTTACGCGCTGTAATACTGGTTTAAACCGAGTGTTAATTTTGCGAACCACTATTGTCGAACGTCCCCGTGATGCTCGGGCTCGTAATGTAGACCCCAGTTAGATCATGTTTGGTTTGAGTTTCAAGATGACGACAATTAGACATTAGACATTTTACACATTCTAAAAGGATTAATTGGATACAAATTATTCAGGTGTGATCACATTATTTCTCATACGAAATAAGATATACGGACATTACATCTAATTGGAAAGGTCTTCCACTGTGTTGAGGTCGAGTGCAGTAAATTTTGAGCTGGTTCTATTCATTTTACATCTAAATTGGCCATTGCTGACGTCGAAAAAAAGATCGATACAAGAAACCAGTCCAAATTCACTGTACAGAATCCAATACGCAGCAATACATATCCTGTGAACAATGAAGATAAGACAGTTCACCAACAAGCCGCACCACCGACCTGGTGTACACATCTCCGATAGATTCGGAGTGAGTTTGAAACAACAACAGTTAAAAGTCTCGGTTTTTATTCTGGCCAAAGGAAATCTTGTATTTAAATAAAATATAAAAGTTTGATCCTTTGGAAGCAGTGAAAACGTTCTAAGGGAGGTAGTATGGGCCATATTATGTTTTCTAATAACATAATCAACAATCATTTTATTCCTTTCTGTACACTATTTAAAAGTTTAATCCGTCTTTAAGATGCAATCCACATGCATGTTATCTTCGTGAGGAGATATTGCAAAAACAAAGAAATGACATGAATATTTTTTATTTTTTTTTATTTTTTTATTTTTTTTTTTTTGCTTATGATCTATTGCGATGATACGCACATGCGTATGCTTATCATATCACGTAAAATGCTCTTCTAATGCACCAGTCATTTGTAACCACGCCCCCACCATGGCCCCCCGGGGGGGGGGCGATGAACAGCCGTGGCAATGATCCGGGTTTTGACCAATGTTTTTGCCATGGCAGTGCTGGGGTTTGCTTTATATATTCAAAGCGCCAGTGAAATAAAATCATAGCAGACTGCGGGGCAAAACAGCAGTGGTTTTACTAACAAGTTGTCCCCGCAGCTTTTAGCGGAGATTTGCTGGATTTTTCAAAAGTCAAAGCCCCCGCTATTCCCCTGGGATGGGGGCCGTGGTTACAAATGACTAGTGGATAACTCGTTCATAATATATTCTCGTTCAAATTTGCACCACACCATAACCATCAGACAATGCATGTTTGGTGGGAAAATAGGAACTGAAGGATCAATATTGCAAGAGTTATGCCACTTTGTAATTCTTAATGTTAGATGTTTGCTATTATACAAACAGTGCATACTTTGTGAAAACTCTTCCTAGAGATCATGGTTACCAATGTTACAGCGTTTTGAACGTGGCAAATTTTCGTTCACTTTACATATTGAACTATGACATACCGAGTCTATTTTGTTAAACCAACTCCTCCTTGAGTCTTCGTTGTATCCTTTTAATACTTTGCAACTGGCTTTCAGCCATATTGCAGGTGTGCATGAAGATTTTTTTGATGAAAAAATTGTTTTGAACAATTTTACAGTGTTTTAAACTTAGCCGATTTTCGTTCACTTTACATATTGAATAATGGGATATAGTACCTGTTTTGTGAAATCAACTCTTCCTAGAGTTTTCAGTATAGTTTTTTAATACGTTGAAGTTATTTTTCAGACATACTGATGATGTGCATGAAGATTTTTCTTGTAGAAAACAATCATTGTTAAGAATATGGATAAACTGCAGCTCTATGAAGACGTTTGACGCCATTGAAATACTTTGTAACTAGCTAACAGGGTTTACAAGTCATCACCTTGCTCGGGGGGGGGGGGGGTGATAACTATACTTGCTGCCATTTTCTTGATTCCTGTGTAATCTCTAAAATGTTTTTATCTAGTGAACCACACAGACCTTTCTATTGGATTCTTTTTAAAGGAGCCAACTTGTATTTCTTGCGTTAATTTTAGCATATCTACGTATTCCTGTTTACGAAATATTTCATTATATCTATGCTCACAAAATACAGATATTCCATTTGATCAGTCACCTTGCAAATGCAGTCAGTATATAACCATATTAAATTGCGCCTGTACTCTGTTTCTTTGTACAAACAAGCAAATATGTCACTGGGATCAATGAATATTTCATTTCCGAATTCGAATTATTTACACGTCATGTATTATATCATATATTCAATTTCAACACGTGTGAAATGTGAACATGGTACAAAAATGACACAAAACACGTGGTATAGAGAAACTCAACAAAAGCATCGCGCTGGAACGGTTGACAGATATTATTATTGCTTGAGGTTTCAGTAAATCAAAAGTTCTATTGCTAGCATCATTGTTTAAATTCATGTACGTAAGTTTGTAGTATAGTGATATAATATATTTATATATACAATCTTCCACTCAATCACATCATAATTCAAAATCAATCGCGTAATTTAACTGATTTGATACAATCAAGTGACTTTAAACGGTATTATTTATTATTGACTGACTAAAACAAATATTTTGAATGCATGCAATTAAAAGTCAATAGTTTATCCTTATCACGCAAGATATAAATTGAAATGTTAGTCATGGAATGCTTTGTTTGGTCAAAAGGTTTGATAGAAGCATATAAAGCTATCTATGGTTTTTATTTATTTGGTACATTACAGAATTTGGAATAAGATATTAGAAACAGATTCATGAAATATAATGCGGAAAATATATCCTGTAATTCCGGTCAAAATCCAATCATTCACTGTATATTGAACGAGTATCTGTGCTTTTTCTTTCTGTTCTTTCCGCGGATGATATCGGCCTGGACGAATACCAAGACAGATCTCTGTCTTCATTGGACGTACATATTATTTTGTTGGATTTGTATATTGGCGACTTATTTTTGAATTTCATGCGCATAATTGCACATTAAGATGATATATGCAAGGTGCAATTGCAGTTTGAAAATAAGTTCCGACAAGAGGATAATAATTGTGTTAGAAAACTTGAGTAGGCATTCAGCGTGAGTTTTGTCAGGGTATGTATGCAACTCAGAAATAAGCGGAAACTAATAATATCCCATAATTTTCTTACGGCAAGCAAACTTCTTTTTCGCACCTGCTTTACACCAGGAAAACGTCAGTGTAACGTATACCCCCTTAAACCCAACTTTCATCTAGTAAAACTGGGGTTTACATGGGTATACCTATTTTTGATCCAAAACAGATTGTGGATACTCGTTAGAACCGTCTCGCCGAGATGGTTCTAACGTGTACCCACAATCAATGTTTTGAACAAATATCTAAAAATATCAAAACTTTTGTGATGAAAGTTTCAATTTTTACAGCTAAAATCATCTTTGTATATTGCATGGGCAAGTTTTTGTAATGTTAAAGCGGCTTGTTAAACCATTCATACTTGTGAACTGGATTTGTAATAAATTGCCATTGACCTGATCTTCAAGCACACGGCACTGGTCTATGTGTCCATGACCTACGAGTACATGTATATTTCACGCTCTACTGAATTAGACCATACTTACAATGTCTGTAATGCTAGCATTAAACTGTGTTTTTCTTTGGCTTTAATAGCAGAAATTGGAAAATCTAGACTTGCATAGAAATTGCACTTTACTTTCTTTTCAAGCACACGAAGTGACCTTGATATTCAAATTCAAACAACAGCAAACTACTTTAAGTATTCAGTTTTTTCCTTTTAGCAATCTTGCAGTGGAACAACCTCCCAACCTCGGCTGTCCTATCAGAAGACCTGACTACGTTCAGGTCTGCCATTTGCAGCCTTAACCACATTATGCCATAAACCCAGAATATGTTGTTTTATCAGCTTTTAACTTTTACTTCTTCATACTAACACAATCACAGATTTTAGCATTATTTTTTAGCATTTTAAGTTTCTCCTATCCGCCTTTTCTGTGACGCGCGCAATTGCACATAATCCTCGCGAGAGAGTATATATAGAAAGAAAGAAATATACACTTCACACTTCGCTGTCTTTCAACATTAATACACATCAACTTCAAGTATAATGTGACAAGGTCAAGGTGTATCTCTGTTTGCAACTGTAATAGCTGTAATACTGGGCATTGCCCCTGGGGCCTTGCATAATCTTTGACACATTTATCAAACACACACACATTGGCCCCTTTTCTCACTCGAATGAGTACTATGTACCTCCCCGGGGGCTGTGACCTACATTTCACGCTTCACTAATTTTGACAATCTTTAGAACATTTATCATGTTTATGTAGAGTCTAACAGTCTTACTGTGTAATTTGTGATTTCTGACTATTAACTCAGGAGCTGTGGTTATTTGACTTTTTGAAAGTGAGAACAAATGGTGCACCAGCTGAGGCTCGAAACAGGGACCGCTTGACCCATAATCATAAGCTTATCAAAGTAGATGTCCACTCCGCTTTTCAGCGTAGAATGAAAATATCAAGTTCATAGTATATTCGCGACAGGTACTGTGAGTACAGGCCCCGAGCGAGGAGACCTCTCCTTTTCATGTTGCATGTTCTGTTCTATTCAGATGGCTTCACGGAAAACGACGAAGTATGGCGGAACATACCGACTGTCTCCGGAAATATATTCGTCAAGAAGCACTTCCTCCAGAAAGATGGCGAACGGGGTCAACATTGACGATTTGCCGGCTGAATTCTCAAAATATAGGACTCCTTTGGTGTCACGCTATGCCAGTCCAGAAATGGCCTACAATTTCAGTGAAATGAAGAAATTCACAACTTGGCGACACCTATGGACTTGGCTAGCGAGAGCTGAGAAGGTTCTTATAAATCAGGGGTCGTCTCAAAATTATATTTTCAGAAAATTTATACCATATTTTTTCTAATAAATGTCCCAGTCCCAGACTCCAACATTCTCTCAAAGATTAAACCAATGTATTCAAAGTTAATAAAATTGCTCAACGCAAAATTTACATATACACTGGGCTGGGTCGATTACATCTATCTATCTCTATATACTGCCATACGCACAGATACTTGGGCCAAAATTAAAATTATATTTGTTTCCCCTTACCCGACCGACCCTAAAAAATTGCCCCTACCCAAAAAATTTTATTGCAATTTTTCATACAAGATTATTTTTTTATTATTATTAGTAATTACAGAGAGGCAAAAATTTCATGTTTTAGAAAGGTACAAGTAGGCAAAGATCAGGAAAAGGCGCAATCAGAAAAAGATTCCCACTCCAAAAACCGAGGTGGGAAAAAACCAAACTAACAATCAGGTACTTATACCATGAAACATATCGTAAGCCGAATGAGCAGCTATTTTCCCAATAGGTGGCCACTCAGTTACCTTAACTTAACTAAAAATATGAAAACATACATAAGGCGCCAACAGCACAAAAAATTTTAAACACCAAGACATAAAACAAAAAGAACCACTACAGAAGTATCGACTTGGAACGATCAGTAACACAAAGTTACTGGCGGGCTTAAACCGGTTTTACAGGTACCTAACCTCACCCTCAGCTTCTGCAAACCGGTTTTACAGGTACCTAACCTCACCCTCAGCTTCTGCAGTGGTTCACAACATTTAGTTAGTTCTTCGGTCCTCGTGGTGAATCTCTAACTAGTCAATGAATCATCAAGAACAAACAAATAAATCATGATAAACATCCTGATGAATCAAAAACCAGGACTCACAGATTGAGTAAGCTGCCCGACGATGGAGATCCCTGGGCGCCGAATAACCTACTAACTCCGGAGCAAAAGAAAACCACCAGTTGGACCCCGGTGGGCCAAGCAACAGACAAGAAGCTCCGGCCCCAACCAACTAAAATGAATAGCTTTAAGTCGGGGCCATCATAGAGTCTGACGCCCGACCCACCGGCGTGCAATTAAAGAAGGCAGCATAGTTATCAACCATGATTGGGTTAAAAACTAAGCATGCAGACTGTCGCATAACATTCAAGTTATAACCTATACGTCTGTAACGTGATATGATTTTTCCGAACTGAAGAGAAAAATCAGTTATTCCTTTAAGTTTCTTTAATTTGTAAACCAAGTCACCATAAAATTCAGGTTCCGAAAGGCCCTCACTTAAAAGTGTCTTTAACCCAACATTATATTTGGAAATCAATTCATAGTGTCTACGATAAAATTTAGAAAAGGTTTTTCGAAGTTTATGATACCGATAGCCCTGTTGGAGAAGTTTTGCCGTTAAACATTTATTTCGAGCGTTGAAGTCTGTAACATGATTGCAGACTCTAGCAAACCTAATAAGTTGCGAAATGTATACACCATAAGAAGCACGACGAGGAACGTCACCATCCAAAAAAGGAAAATTTACTATATCAAAATCAAAGTCATCGCGCTTATCATAAATTTTAGAAGAAACAAATCCATTTGCAACAGAAAGATGTAGATCTAAAAAGGGGGCTTCGGTATCTGAGATATTAGCTTTGTTCAACTGAAGTTCAGGTGGATAAATTTGATTGACCATACCTTCAAAATAAGGGTTGTCAATGTTCAAAAGGTCATCGAGGTACCTAGATGTGGAATTAAAAGCCTCGATAACATCAGCTTGATTATCATGGTTAAGAGAATCCATGAAATCTCTTTCGTAGCAGTATAAAAATAAATCAGCTACGAGAGGTGCGCAATTTGTACCCATCGGAATTCCAACAATTTGTCTGTATAACTTGGTCCCAAATCTAATATAAATATTATCAAGGAGATAGGATAAGGCGTCGCACACATTCTGACATGACCAAAGGGTATACCGACTTTGGTCAGAGGAAGTGAAAAAAGCCTTTCTATCATTACATGCCAAATAAAGTGAACCATAGTTTTTTAATGCCCTTTTGAAGGTCCACTCTATCAAATCCAGAAGTTTTTCTTTAATTAGATTATGTGGTAATGTTGTATACAGAGTAGAAAAATCATATGTGGACAAGCTTGTCGCACGGAACCCTCTACACTTCAATTTACTGAGCACCTCACCAGAATTTTTTATTGACCAAAACCAATTTTTATTTGAAGTTTCATACACTGTCTCACAGTATCTTATAAGTTACATGAGATTTGATAGCAGTAAGACAAGAAGTTAATAATTTAGAAAGTTCAGTGGTAGTACAAGAGCTAGAATTTGCAATAAATCTAGCTTTGTATGGTCTTTTGTGAAGCTTAGGTAACCAATACATCGTAGGAAGTTTGTCTTGGCCTTCATTGACACAAACAGAAAACTTAACAGGTAAATCGTTTAAGTGGGCATTTACTACAGACACCTCATCAGTATCTGTCTCAGGATACATTGAATTATTGTCTGATAATGCTTTCAATGATAGCCTTCTAGGTAAGTATTATTTCTGCAATCAAATTTTAGCTATTATTAGAATAACTAAAAACAAATTTCAATCTATATAAAACCTGAGAAAATAAAAATAAAATAATATTTTGACCGACCGACACACACCTGAGAAACAGGGTCGGGTAAGGTGAAACAAAAATATTTTTAAGGTTGGCCTTGGGGGTTACTGTTTAGATTTTTCAAAAAGCTAATACTTGTACTTTTTTTTAAAAAAACTTATACTTATATTTTCTGATTGTTTAAGGTCAGGACTAATGCAGAAAAGCTAAATGAAGAAAAAAAAATATAAGTATAAGTTTTTTAAAAAAAAAGTACAAGTATTAGCTTTTTGAAAAATCTAAACAGTAACCCCAAGTATCTGTGGCCATACGCCGACATTCTAGGCAGGTATTCATTGCAATGTAATCAATTAAATTACAGATTTGTCCAAATGATGTTATTGATTACAACTGATTACTTAAGATTTTGAATGTAATTGATTAAATTACATGTATGATATATGATGATGTATGATATACATATATATGATTTGTAGCTTAGGGTGTTAGATAATATAAATTTTCAGGGAGTATGCTGTTTCCACATCAGACTGCAAAAAGCATCAAAAATGTATATCAAATAAGTTTGTGATGTTCATTTAATTTTATATCTGTAATTTACAATAACATCCTTTGCCTGTGCAACTGTAGACAAGAAAGGCAAGTTTTGTGATTTATGTCATTTTATGTGTGGGGGTGGTGGATTTTGCCCATCTTCATGTATACCAGTGATGCACAATACCTGGCAGTGATGCACAATAACATTGAACATAACACCAGTCAAAGTCTATCTAATTTTAATCAGATGTAATCAGAATGTAATCATCATTACATGACATTTTTCAAATGTAATTGATTACATTAAATTACTTGTAATCAGAAAAAGGTTGATTACTGATTACAACTGATTACTTCAAAATCTGTGATAAATTACAGGTGATTATTATTACAGATTACGATTACCCCAGCCCTGCATACATGTAGGTCCCAAGATTAACACCATAATCAAAAGTGGCAGCCCCATGTCTGTGCCGTTGAGAGCGCTGTTTCTTAATCACTGCTGTGTCTGGTGTGGGTTCCAGCCCCGCACTGACCATGTGAGTCAAGCCAAGTTGTGCTTGCGGGTGTGCCAGGTGGTTTTTCTTTGGGGTTATCCCGTTTTCGCCCACCTACTGAGTACTGATTTGCCCATCTCATATGAGCTGAAATAATTATGATAAGGATGTAAAACTTAATTAAAAAAAACATTAGGTCACATGATATAGGGACCATGGAGACCACGCCTATGGATGGAGCAACATCAAAATGAGCCAGTGACTAGTGACGTTGCTTCTTTTATCTTGTTGACGTGACGTTGGTTGCGTATCGCCATGACTTCAGCGTCTATTCCGTACCTGCAGCTACCCTAATATATAACGTCATCCCCCGAGCTACTGCATAGACTGCCTAAAGTGTTTCCATTAATATGCAAATTAGATTATGAAATTATGATATGCAAATTTATAAGGGAAAATCAAATGTTATACATGTATTAAAGTCTCACACATGAATTTGCATTTGTGTAGTTTTGCTTTTCATTCTATATAATTCTCTTCACTAAGTAAGTGTACATGCGTATGATTTTCATAAAATGCAAATTTAACTCATTTAAGGCTGGTGTCCTTTTTGTGGGACATAGGCAAACAGAATAGCCCCAGATGTGACGCCGCAGAACGCGGCGTCCCATCTGGGGCTATTCTGTTTGCTAAGAGGATTTTCATCTAAAGTTTATATGAAAATTGAAATTCACTCCTAACACCCCTTAGGGCCTAAAAATGAAAGTGGACTCATCCAATTGATAATGATGGGAGAATCCATTCGTCAAATATGGGTTAAATTTCAGACATTAGGATTGAACATCACCGAAGAACAGATTATGGAACTGGAATCAAATATTAACAACATTGACTTCAACCGAGCTGCAGAGGAGGAGAAACGTGTCCGTCATGATGTCATGGCTCACGTCCACACATATGCTGCATGCTGTCCGAGGGCTGCGCCTATCATACATCTTGGAGCCACCTCGGCTTATGTTGGAGACAATACAGTGAGTTGGATGGCCAAGCCTGTTCATGAAAATAGTTTTGTGTGACCATCCTTGTGTTTATAAGTTGTTTATTTGGTCAATGCTGAGTGTATGACTTGTGTTGTCATTCATCTCATGTCAAGTATTATGCACTGGTCATTTGTAACCACTGCTCCCCCACCTACGGGGAAGGGCGGGCATTATGACTTTTCAGCTTTCAGGGCTCTGCTATAAGCCCCACCCCCAGGGGGCAAACTGGAGGTCCAAACTTTGCTCCTAGCCCCACCCTTCGCTATAGAAAATCTCCCTGGGGTAAGGATCCTTATGTCCAAACCCCATCATTTCGCCTGCACTGAGAGGACACTCAAAAAGTAATTGCCCTGCACCTATCCCCAACCTTTCCCTGTAGGTGAGGGGGGGGGGGGGGGCGGGGGGGGGGGGGGTTGGGGTGGGGAGGGGGACAATGGTCACAAATGACTTGTGCATTAAAAAGGACAAAAATTGGAGACAACCATAACTGTGTACTGCAATTTGAAGTAATTAAAAGTAAAAACAAAATAAACAAGACAAAATAATTTTAATTGACAGAAAATGAGAGTTTACAATTACCATAATCAGTACTAACTTTATAGTTTGAGTTTGATTTAAATCTGTTTCAATGTCTATTTACAGGATCTGATAGTAATGAAGGATGCTTTTGACATAGTCTTACCTAAGGTAAGTCTTATTCCTAGACAATGTACATGAGAGCAAAATGATTAAGCCTTGTACATTCCATAAATAGTCTATTTTACAAATAGTCTGATGTGCAACTAGAAACAAGTAAAGCGGCATTTGCTGTCAGATTCAAATTGTTTTTGATAACAGTGGACTAGGTAAATGGAGAAAAAGAATAGTTATTGATGATGAAACAGAATTCATTATATTTAATAAAATTCCAGTTGGTACATAAAAATCAAATCTAAGAGGCACCCTGTGTTCAGCCAACACTGTTGACAAAGTCAATAATTATCTTCTAGATATACTGTTGACAATTTCAGTTAGCCCGGTGTATCCAGAGATTGTCAGTGTTTGCTGAGGACTACAGATCGCTACCATGTCTCTCCTATACACACCTACAGTAAGTGCACAAATTAAGAAATTGTCAAAAGCTTGTGATGTTTTGCCTGCGATTAACATGAGCACTAGCTGGCAAGCAGAAAACAAGTCAAATTGTTTGGCTAGAATAAAATTTTGGTGGGCTGGTGAAGCAAAATCTCAAATTATACCTCTGTAAATTTCCTTATACCAGTATACTATAGCCTTGGCAAATCAATTGGATCTCTATTTCCTTATTCCGGACCTGCACAGCTGACCACAATAGGCAAGAGAGCATGTCTCTGGGTACAGGACCTATCGATGGACATGCGCAACATTGAGAGAGCGAGGGATGATTTGAGCCATCGCATGGGAAAACCAACAATTTAGGTTTCCGACCAGGTCTGACACAGACTGGCCTGTACCGTCACAGGAGCAGGCTAGAATCTTGAAATTTTGGATTTAAGAAGAAGATGATTTGTACTAAACCTTTAGTGAGAACAAAGGCGCTGATCAGCTGTGCAGTAAGATCAGCTGTGCAGTTACTGCACAGCTGATCTGCGCCTTTGTATTCGCATAAGCAAATTGTTTATTTTCTTGTGCGGTGGCTCATATGAAATTCTGCCATGTGATTATTTTTTTTAAGAGGCTGAATCTCGTAATGTTTTTATGATTCTAGGCCTGCGCAGCTGACCACAGTAGGCAAGAGGGCCTGTCTGTGGATACAAGATCTACTGATGGACCTGCGTAATATTGAGAGGGCGAGGGATGACCTGAAGTTCCGCGGTGTGAAGGGTACCACAGGAACTCAGGCCAGCTTCATTGCGCTATTCGAAGGAGAGGAAGAAAAGGTATCTCAGATGCTAAGAATTAATATAATTCTTTCATGCCGAACCCATGCATCTTTTGTTGGCATTCATTGATCGTCATCAATTGTAAAAGCAATTTGTCCCATTAAGACAACTTGTCAAAGTTGTGTGTTGGTTTACATTTATGAGTTTGCATGTTGAAAATTATTGTCTCACCTTATCGGTTACTGAAGAAAAGATTACCACTGAGGACTGGTAAACTGCTTTTTGTAAGACTGCCCAAAGATAGAGTGGTTAACCATTAAGATTTATAGCAATCTTGATATGTGAGCCGCCGCATGGGAAAACCAACAATCTGCATAGGCGAAAACAAAGGCGCAGATCAGCTTCGCAGTAACTGAGAAGCTGATCAGCGCCTTTTTTAGCTCACCTGAGCCGTCAGGCTCACAAGGTGAGCTTATAGTATACCCATGCTCCGTCATCCGTCCGTCCGTCCGTCGTCCACCATTTTCAAAGATCTTCTTCTCTGAAACAGCTTGGCCAATCAAAGCCAAATTTTACATGAAGCATCTATGGGAAGGGGGAACCAATGTATATATAAATAATCCAGGTCACATGACCAAGATGGCCGCCATGCCCATATATGGTAAAAACCCTTCAAAAATCTTCTTCTCCGGAACCACTGGACCGATTTCAACCAAACTTGGCATGAAGCATCGATGACTCAAGCACTACAATGTGTATATAAATCATGACCTTGCGGTGACCTTGTCCTATTTTACGGCAAGGTCAACATAGGTCGCCTTTGCATTTGAATGGGAAAAATTGTTAAATTGTCATTTAAAGGAAAAATCTTGCAGAAAATGAGCAGTAGGACTGAATATTCATGATTCTGAAAAAAATTGGGCACCAGGGGCTCATCCGCCCCCACCCCGGGGCAATATACATGTATATCATCATAATATTCAAACATCTTCTTCTCTGAAACCGCTTGGCCAATCAAAGCCAAATTTTACATGAAGCATCTATGGGAAGGGGGAACCAATGTGTATATAAATAATCCAGGTCACATGACCAAGATGGCCGCCATTCCCATATATGGTAAAAACTCTTCAAAAATCTTCTTCTCCGGAACCTGTAGACCGATTTCAATGAAACTTGGCATGAAGCATCGATGGCTAAAGCGCTACAATGTGTATATAAATCATGACCCTGTGATGACCTTGACCTATTTTACGGCAAGGTCAACATGGTCCCCTATGCATTTGAATGGGGAAAACTTTTAAAATGTCATTTAAAGTGAAAGTCTTGCAGGAAATGGGCAATAGGACTGACTATTAATGATTCTGACAAAAAATGGACCACAGGGGCTCATTTGCCCCCACCCCGGGGCAATATACATGTATATCTCCATAATATTCAAACATCTTCTCCTCCGAAACCACTTGGCAAATCAAAGCCAAATTTTATGTGAAGCATCTATAGGATGGGGTAACCAATATGTATATAAATAATTCAGGTCACATGACCAGGATGGCCGCCAGGCCCATATATGGTAAAAAAATTTAAAAAATCTTCTTCTCCGGAACCAGTGGACCGATTTCTACGAAACTTGGCTTGAAGCATCGATGGCTCAAGTACTACAATGTATATATAAATCATGACCCTGTGATGACCTTGACCCAGTTTATGGCAAGGTCAACATGGGTTGCCAATGCATTGGAATGGGAATAACTGTTAAAATGTCATTTGAAGAAAAAAGCCAGCAGGAAATTGGCAAATATTGATTATTCTGAAAAAGAAAATGGCCCAAGGGCTTCATCTGCCCCTGCACTGGGATTAAATACCATAATATTCAAACATGTTTTTTGGTATATACAGCAGATCTCAGGTGAGCGTTTACAGGACCATTGGTCCTCTGGTTTTCGCTACTCAGATAGTACAATTCCTCTACTTTCCAAATCCAAAATTTCCAGCTTCTAGCCATCCTCTGTGACTGCACAGACCGGTTTGTGTCAAACCTTGTCGGAACCCAAATTGTTATTTTTCTCAGGCACAGGCTCATGTAATTCTCCCTGTTTCAGGTTGATATTTTAGATAAACTAGTCACAGAAATGGCAGGCTTTAAACAGTAAGTAATCTTCCTTCTGGGAATATTGTCCATGTGTATCACTTGTGAACCAGAGGTTTAGATTTCGCTATTGAGCCTCTTCAAATATTTTGGGACTTTTAAAACTTCAAAGCCTCCACATGACTGTAGCTGTTGGTGGGCCGATTTAAACCCTAACATGACATGGGGGGAAAATTGCAATACAATGTTGAACAGATGTTTGGTGAGATTGTAACAGTTTCAGGAAAGCAGTTGAAGCTAGTCTTTTAAAAATGATTTGTGTCAAAAACTGCTTTTAGTAAAGGTACGAACAGGCTTAGCCAGGCAGTCACACAGCTGATCAATACCTTTGCTTTACTTTTCATAATACAGAGTACAGTGCCTCTACTTCCAAAATTTAAGAAGTTGAAGCATCTTTTTACATCTTTCATGACACTACACAATGACTCGTGTTTGACTATGCCGAAACCCAATGACAGATATTTTTATTGATTGTCCACAGGCACTTCCTGATATGTGGTCAGACCTACTCTAGGAAGGTGGATATTGATTGTCTCAATACACTCGCCAGCTTGGGAGCTTCAATACACAAGGTAAGGGGGAGCTTCAATACACAAGGTAAGGGGGTGTCAAAATTCATCAGGAAAACATGTCCGTGCAATGAAAACCCCCTTAAACCCCACTTTTATATAGTAAAACTGGGGTATGCAGGGGTATACCTATTTTTCTTATTTTTGCTCCAAAACATAGATTGTGGGTACTCGTTAGAACCGCCTCGGCGAGGCGATTCTAACGTGTACCCACAATCTATGTTTTGAGCAAAAATAGGAAAAATATAAAAAATTTTCGTCTGAAAATTATCGATTTTTGACCTGAAAAAATTACTGTATATCATACGGGCATGTTTTCGTAATGTGCCACCAAAACATCTCTCTCTTCATTATACCTCAGAGACTAAGGAAAGGTACAAGTAGGCAATGATCAGGAAATGGCGCAGTCAGAAAGAAATTCCCATTCCAAAAACCGAGGGATGGGAAAAACTAAATTAACATTTAGATACTCATACCAAGAAAACATATCATAAGCCGAGTGAGCAGCTATTTCCCAATAGGGGGCACTCAACTACCCGAACTTAACTATAAATATGAAACCGTACATAAGGCTCAAACATATGAGCCGCCTCGTGGGAAAACCAACAATGTGGTTTCCGAACAGGTCCGACACAAACCGGCCTGTACAAGCACAGACAAGAGCTAGAAGTTTGAAATTTCGGATTTAAGTAGAAGAGGAATTGTACTATCCGAGTAGCGAAAACAAAGGCGCTGATCAGCTTCGCGGTTACCGCGAAGCTGATCTGCGTCTTTGTTTTCGCCTATGCAGATTGTTGGTTTTCCCATGAGGTGGCTCATATCGAAGTGGTAAGGTACATAGAGATAGGAGGCTTGAAAGGCATAAGGCTTAGCTACAGGCCTCAGGGTCTGAGCCTTGTTAATGAGCGGTCATTAGTTTGAGTTTCTTCAGTCTTTCAGATGAGACTTTATGCTGAGGTTCGGTCTCCATATCATCTCCATATCATCTTAGCTATTGAGTGGGACATAAAGCATGAACACCACTACAACCGCAGATTCTAAAAGTGCAACTTCCATTTTGCAAATTTTCAAATCATTAGCGTATTCTTAAATTCAAGGCGAGCACATGTACAGTCTATAAAGCTTGTGATATGTAAAGTATTTAAAAGCAAAAACATGAAATTTATGAGGCAACTAATTTGCAAATGTTACTGAATTAGCAAGAACCCGGTTCATGCTAACATTTTGGAACTTACAGTATAGAAGAAAACAAGGGAAGAAAAAGTAGCACAACAAAAGTCATTTTCAATTTTATTTTAAAAGCTGGCTTGTACAATATAAATTCTTACTAATGAAAATACTTCATGTAAAACATGATAAGAAAGATTTGAATAAAACTGTATGATAAAAATATAGATATACAGGAAAGCATTGTAAAATGTATCAAAATATATGTAGAAAACATTAGACTTTGATCTTATTATTACAAACCCTTGTTACAAAACAAGGAGTTATACATATATGTTTCTCCAAGTATAGTATATGGTAGGCCTGTCACCACAAGTTTGTATCAAAAATCTTTTCATGGTGAAAATTACTAAAATTGAAACCTGCATGTACCGTGTATTTCACAAGACACATAAATGAGCCGCCACATGGGAAAACCAACAATCTGCCTAGGCGAAAACAAAGACGCAGATCAGCTTCGCGGTAACCGCGAAGCTGATCAGCGCCTTTGTTTTCGCATCTCGGATAGTACAATTCCTCTTCTACTTAAATCCGAAATTTCAAGCTTCTAGCTATTTTCTGTGACTGTACAGGCCAGTTTGTGTCGGACCTGGTCGGAAACCACATTGTTGGTTTTCCCACGAGGCGGCTCAAATGATGAATTCATAAATCTGTCATGAAACCACCATATCAAGTGGAGGTTGGGTATTTGCCAGTCTTTCAGATAAGACTTAAACTTGCTTTTCTTATTCACATGACCTTTGTTTGGCCCTGACCACAGTTCTGTAAAGGAGATTTACTAAAGAATGTGAAATGATGAACACTTTAGACATGAATTGAAAGGCACTAAACACAATGTAAAAGCTAGAAACATGTATATAAGCAACAGTCACATGCTTTTCACAACCTTTTAAAATTTACTTCACAGTTCAAAAATCTATATGGGGGGATGGATGATAAAATATGTATTTATGTATTTGTCAGTTCTCCATAAAACGGGAACATGGCCACTAGGGCGCATGAGAGAATGTTCTTATGAGAATCAACAATATTATGTGGAGAAATAATCACCCACATAAATCTTGAATACACCCAGGTAAATTTTGATAACAGGGAAATGGAATTACATGCGTATGTATCACAGACAATGACATTTTTTTAATGGAATGATTGGCATACAATATGAGGAGAAAGCAAGACAACATATAGCTGAATTGGTAGTATGTTTTGAATTGCCCTGGAGAGTTTGTTCCAATATCAGTTTAAGTGATTTCTTCCACTAGTTGTCAATTACTAGTCTAATTTTTTCTTGAACTAGAAAATGTGTTTATGAAACACTATGCCCCCAACAGGTAAGTCACTTTCAAGATGTAAAAATGTCCAAAAAATGACTAAGTTCAAATTGTAAAAAAAAGTGACAAAAATTAATCTGAGGAGTATATCCCAACCACATACATATCTTCAAAGCATGGTCACAATGTCTGCAAAGTTTCAAAAGTATCGGTATTAAATTGTAGGAGTTGCGCACACAAGGTACCCTCTATCCATTCACTAAAATGCCCGAAAAAAATGACTAAGTTCAAATTGTGAAAAAAATGACAAAAAATAATCCAAGGATTATATGATATCCAGACCACATGCATATCTTCAGACCATGCCCATAACATATATAAAGTTTTAAATAAATTGGCATGAAACTAGGAGGAGTTGCGCACACAAGTTACCCACTGCCCATTCACTTTCATTGTGAAAATGCCGGAAAAATGGCTAAGTTCAAATTGCGAAAAAGTATTATATCCAAACCACATGCATATCTTCAAATCATGGTCACAACATCTGTAAAGTTTCAAGAGAATAGGAATAAAACTGTAGGAGGAGTTGCGCACTCAAGGACAAGGTAGCCACTATCTATTCACTTTATCAAGAATTAAAAAGGGAAATAACTCTCACAGAATGGGCCCCTAGCCCCTTGAATTTACCTGAAAGAAAAAAAAACAGGTAATCTTAATTTTCATATACAAACTACATACCAAATTTCAAGATCCTAGCTCTAACGGTTCCTGACTGAGTGCTAAGCGTTACTCATGCATCACAGACAGACTGACTGACTGACTGCACGGACAGACCCAAACCAATATGCCCCCTCAACTTCTTCGAAGTTGGGGGCATCAAAAGCTAAATGTGGTTAGGTTTATAGCCAACATGGTGCCAGCCGTTCTCATTGACATTATTAAGATATCAATTATAACATAGCCTTATAGGGGAGCATGGCCTAATGGTAGAGTACTGGCCCTGAGGTTATAAAACTATTTTCATGCTCAACTCAGCTGAGCACAAAATTTTAAGTGCTCATAAATACCGAAATAGCCAAAATATATTGAAATTGAAGGTTTAGAAAGCCAAAGCCTGTATTTATCCTGCTAATAAATTTTAACATAAATTTATGAGTGGTATAAATTTTAGTCTCAGCTGAGCTGAGAATGAAAAAAAGTTTTATAACCTCGGGACCTGGAGTCCCAAGCCAGAAGTCCAGGCTTTGATAATTACCTCCCCCATCTAGTATTCTTCAACAAGACACTTGAGGCTCCTCACTTTACTGGTCCAACACCCAGGAAGTGGTAGCTCTGTCCTGACATGACAGAATTTGTTGGTTTGGGTGTTAAGTCGTGTAGCCAAACAAAAATAATAACCAAAGCCATAAATGAACCCCAAAACCTGTAACATGAAAAAATGCTGACATATCATCACAGACAAAGACAGTTGGAATGATTTTTTTTTTATAAAAAATTGATACACATGTTAACTAAGAGCAACAAGAAATATTTTACATTTTGATGTACACATACTAGTACTGTATCACAAATGATTAAAACATTCAAAATATGTATGTCATAGCTGTTATTCACTGGACAGCTGTTATTCACTGGACAGACTTTGCATTATAGCAATAAGAAGATACTAAAATTGTAGCATTGATCAGTGATAAAAGAAAAATACTATTGAAAAATGAGTTGCAATTACAAAAGGTCATCCTCTTAATGAAAGAAATTTCCAAGACTTAAGAAATAATATAGCTGTTGTAGAATTCTACTTTACTATATGATATCTGCCATAAAAATTTCATACATGTAGTTGATAAAATCAACATGCCATGTGATAGCATGATCAGTACTAGAGGAATATTTTGTAATATCTTTGGTACATGAAATTAGGACTGTTTGTAATATGTGTATCTAAACAACACTTACCGAGTACCAACACAAATGTATTGTATTAATGAGATGATGAGACAATGAATTTTGTAACTACATGTACATAAAATATATACAATACAGTTTAAAGTCCTTGGTGACTAGATTTTGAACTGAAAAAGACACGAACCACACAGACTGCACCAGACTCAAAGTGAGCATACTGCAAAAAATCGCTGTTGGTGCTCGGGACATTGACGTTTAATGTCTACAGACAAAATGAATATACCCCTGGGGGGTTCCAGGTTATTGGAATACTTTTTCATTGGCAGTGAACATCCTTAATGTCTGCAAACAAAATAAATGAACCCCTGGGGGTTCCAGAGTATTAGTGGCTATTTAGTTTGCTTTACACACTAAATGTCAATGTGCTGTGGTTGGGTGTGAGAGTGTCTCATAGAAAACCAATGGCAACATGTCTAATTTCTACTATGTTTCGCACAAACATAAATCAATCAAGGATCAAGCCTTTGAAATTAAGCTAGTTTGACTCTTATCTGGTTGAGGCTTAAAAACAGATTCATTTGGTTTGTGTCACAAGGTAAACATTTACATGGAAACAAATACAACCATCTAGAAAATATGCTTTACCATTATCATTTCAATACTGCCCCTCTTTTATCAGCCAAAGCCTTATGAATTTTAGCTGCTACTTTCTTCGAAACCCCTAGTTCCTCTTCTAGCCCTTTCTCTGCCATTTCTAACAACCCTGACCCTGTGACCTTGTCCTCTTTGATTTTGTTGATCACAGACTGAGGTAGTTTGTGTTTCTCTGCCCACAGAACCATGTAACAGACAGGGTAGCCCTTGATTCCTCTTGGCCATCCCATAGCCTCGTAATGCCAACAGTCTTCATCTAAAGTTTTAAAATAGAAATAGCCTTTGAATAATAATGTGCCAGTTGAATAATAATGGGCCTTCAATTTTTGTTGCTAGTACATTGTACATGTATTTCAAATACATTGTGCAGTGTACACTGATCATATAGTTTATATCAAACATGAAAAGGTGATACATTTAGAGATAAAGACACTTATTTAGTTCAGACTGGCTGCATATTTTCACCGTATAAATATTCTGAGGAAAACTCTTAAAAAACTGGGATCAGATGCACAACCATTGGTTTAAAAGCTTTCCCGCTACATCCTATATCGCTTTGAATTTTATGTTGTATCGTTTGAACACATTAAAACAAAAATTACTCACATGCATCATCAAACAGTAGCGATATTGTCCAGTCACACCCCTCTGTCTTGCAAGTAAACACATCGGTCCCATGAGCCTCCCCATTATTCCGTACCCCTGCCCTGATCTCTTGTGAGACTAGATTCCTCTGGCCACACTTGATACACACACACAGGCCACTGTTCCAGAAAGCAATTTTGTCATCTTCACTGTGGTCACTGCTTGACTCCTTCTTCCCTGACCATTCTGTCATGTTGGGATCTAGACAGACAGAAGGACAACTCATGTAATTAGCATAGCTTACATGGCTTAACAAAACAGGACTCCTTTATACTTAGTCTACTGCTAGTAGGAAGTCTTAAGAGTAAGAAATTTGATAGAATTTCTGTTCTCATGGATGGAAGCTGACACATCAGTTTGCCCACATTGCCCTACGTTATTGCATAAGCCATTGTAGCATGTACTTACTACTTAGTCTGACTAGTCAGCCGTCAAAATGTAAGTATCATACCTAAGGTTCATTTTGCCGTCTGACTCCAGCACATTCTCAAAAAGCCAAGCTGTCGGCCACTTTTGGGTGACATCAAAATGATAAACAATCAGGTATCAAAAATTCATTTTGACGGCTGACCCGTCAGACTACTTACTACTTACCCCAGACTCTGTTGACAGGGGCAGATCCAGGATTTTTGGAACAGACATTTGAATTAACAAAGGGGGTCTGTTTTCTTCTTGTTCATAATTTAAATTTTCTCCATGAAAATAAAAGTCACAGGTGGGTTTGACCACCTCCAAATCCATCACTGGGACATGCTGAGGATAAGAATGTCCAGTGACAACATTTTAGGAGTTCATTAAATATTTTGATTCTAATTCAGTAATTCTACCAAAACTCAACCCGGAAATAAAAATATAATAATCAGGCCGAACAATATTGGGGCGAATCTTGAATTTACCCTCTTTAGATTTGTGGTCGGTTTTCATCATCGCATCCTTCGTAGAATACATGACAGTGGCCTTCTTGCTTTTGCCTGACACACAAGCTTTAAAAATACTCATTTTAAACCCGTTCGATCACAAAACAAGTGTAAAATCGCAAAACGTTTTGAACAGATCGATTTCAATTTTCCACAGCCTTGACCTTCAAGTTCCGGTATTGAATATTTCCGTTTCCGGTTTTCTACTTTCGCTTTCATTTTACCATATTCGTTCTAAAAAGCGCACTTAAAGTTTAATGTTCAATTGTAAAGTTGGTCTTCTTAAACAACTTATTTCTTCGTTATTTGATAAATGTTACTTTATGTGTAAGTTTGAGAAGGATGAAAACAGCCCATCATTTTATAATAGTGTGTGTTAAGCCTAAGGCGTAAACAAAATTAGCCGTGTTTCCGCTAACATGCCGAAAAAATTCAGGGTCGGTAGGTAGGCAAATCTTTTTATTTTTTCTCAAATTTTTATTTGTTGAAAACAGGTAAAAATTATTAATATGCAACTTAATTTATCTCAAATACTAGAAAATTAAAGACATTGAGGTTTAAAACATAAAGTTAAATAAAGTGATTTTAGATGTTATTTTTGCAGTTTTGACTTATTTTAAGTCATATGTCCATTTACCTGAAAATTTCAAGGGTCGGTAGGAATGAAAATATTTTATTTTCAAATTTCTTTCAAAATGGCAATAAAAACTACAGGGTCACCACAAAAAATCAGGGTCGGTCGGGTTAGCGGAATTTTTCGGCCTAAGGTAGTCATATCATTTCAAAGTGTGTGTGTGTGTGTAGTTGATCAATTTCTGATGTTAACTTAGGAGCTGTGGAAACATTACATGCTCAAGGTCACAAAGAATGGTGCCCTGGCTGAAGCTAGAAGCAGGGACCCGCGGCCAAACGTCTCATCAGGAAAACATGTCCATAAAATGTATACCCCCTCATACCCCACTTTTATATAGCAAAACTATGCAGGGGTATACCTATTTGTCTTATTTTTGCTCCAAAACATAGATTGTCACTATTTGTTAGATGTGTTGCCACAATCTATAACAGCAGTCACACAGTAGCGTATAACCCAAATGCGCGCCGGGCGTATGAAAAATCTCAACACGCTGAAGATTTTGGACGTATAAAATTAATTTGTTCCTTTAACTCGCTTTTGCAGTCACACATTAGCGCGTGACTGAGGCGTGTGCCGGACGTATAAAAAATCTCAAAGTTTTGAAGTACGTTTGTCGTACGTCCTAGACACGCTAGGCACGCGCTACAAACGCGCTGTATGCGTTTCATGGGCGCTCCAAGCACGCTTGGCACACGTTACAGGTGCGTTCCACACTCACCCAAACCAGCATCCGGTTAAAATCGAAACGCGCACGTAGCGTGCTTGAAACGTGTGCTGGACGTGTTCGAAACGTATTCAACGCGCCTGTAACGCGCGTGGAATGTACTTGTAGCGTGTAGGTCACACGCCCGACACACGCTCAACTTCTAGAAAATTTTTAAGCATGTTTAAAATTTTATTTAGCCCAAATGCGCACGAAACGCGCGCCGACTTTTAGCGACGCGCGCCGGACGTACACCAAGCGTACCCAGCGCGCGCTTAACGCGCCTTGGACGTGTCTCTGACGTGCGTCTGGCGTATGTGGAAATTTGTATTTTTTCAACACGCCCGGCGCACGTTTCACTTATACCCTAATGTGTGACTGCTGTTTATGTTTTGAGCAAAAATATAGAAAATTTTCTACTGAAAATTATCAATTTTTACAACTTACTAAAAATCAGTATATTACATGCATGGGCAGGTTTTCGTAATAGTTTGCTCCAGATGTGATTAAAATGGGTCAGGTATGATAGCCCATGCCCAGCCTGGCTGCCATGCTTTGATGTCTGTTGAGCCTGATTTTTGAATAATGATCACTTTTGGTTTCTTGATATAAAATGGCTTTCAGAATGATTTCATCAGGAAAATAAATCCGTGAAATGTTTATCCCCTTGTACCCCACTTCTATATAGCAAAACTGGGGTATGCAGGGGTAGACATATTTTTGCTCCAAAACCTAGATTGTGGGTACTTGTTAGAACCGCCTTGCACCCACAATCTATGTTTTGAGTAAAAATAAGAAAAATATCAAAATTTTCTACTGAAAATTTTCATTTTTTACAATTTTAAAAGTCTCTGTATATTGCATAGGCATGTTTTCGTAATGTTCAAAATGGGTTTATTGACCAGACAGTGTTTTTCAATCAACATTATTTTAATACGCATCTTGAATTGAAAAATAGAAAATCTCACATTTTGTACCAAACGAGGTGCAAAATATTATAAAAAAATATTTTTACAGTAACCTTGACATGCTACAAAAGCATTATGATAGTGAAATTTAAAAAAAAATACAGATGGGACTGACAACAATCCCATAGGCATAAGGATGGGGGTATTTGACTTTTTAAATACAACTTACATAATTTATCTTTTCAGATATGTACAGATATAAGATTGTTAGCTAATTTTAAAGAAATAGAAGAACCATTCGAAAAGGAACAAATAGGTATGTTTTACACTAGACCCTGAGTATAAATTTTAAACTCTCTTTACCTTCTAAAATCAGCTGTACAAGAGATATTGTTGCCTTAGCCCGACATCTGGACCCAGTTGTTCAAAGCATCGTTAGCTTAACAAGCATCGTTAGCTTAACAAGCATCGTTAGCTTAACGATATCGTTAAGACATAAATTTGTTAAGCAAATATCAGCTAAAGTAACAAATACACTGTTATTTTTTGTTGAAAAAATGTGAGAATCCTTTGCACTGCAAAGGATTCTCACATTTTTTCAACAAAAAATAACAGTGTATTTGTAATATTAATGTTTGAAATTTTAACGAAACGTTAACTAACGACGTCGTTAGTTTTGAACAACTGGGCCCTGATGTTCTGACATTCTCGTACAAGACCCTCTCATAACCGCCTCTATGCAGTGAAGACCCCAGGGAAGATTGGACTTAAATCCACCTGGGCCTCCTCTTTAAATGAAATTGTTTGAATTGATGCTTAACATCCCAGTCAACAGCTAAGGTCATGGCAGGACATTGCCTCCATTTTATGGGACTTTTACCCATGACATCCAAAACGTGCTCCAAATGAAGTTTTTATTATAGTGGTCAGATTCAAGTTTTCCATAGCTGTGTTAAGGTTTTGTATTGTCTGCAGGTTCTAGTGCTATGCCGTACAAAAGAAATCCTATGAGGAGTGAGAGATGTTGCGCCCTGGCCCGACATCTGATGTGTCTCATACAAGATCCTCTCATGACAGCCTCGGTACAATGGATGGAAAGAACACTTGATGATAGTGCTAATAGGTAATTACTGTAACCCAGCTAATTTTTTACTGATATTTTATTTTGCCATTTTGTATATAGGCATATTTTTGCTGTGATTTACTTTCACTAACTTTTGAACTACCCTATTCAAGAATAATTATTATTAAAATGATTATGACATGTCAAAATGGACATTTTTGTGGAGTTACATTCTCATGAATTTATCATTTCTCCCAAAAATAAATCACTCGCAAAAATAAGAAAAATAGGTATACCCCTGCATATCCCAGTTTTTTCTATATAAAAGTGGGGGGTTTAAAGGGGTATATTTTGCACGGACATGTTTTCCTCATGGTCTTTGATAGGCTGCTAAGTTTGAATCTCACATGTTCTAATTATGTAATCCATGTAAAAGTTTTTTATGACATTATCGTTATATAATTGAGCCGCCCCATGGGAAAACCAACAATCTGCATAGGCGAAAACAAAGGCGCAGATCAGCTTCGCGGTAACCGTGAAGCTGATCAGCGCCTTTGTTTTCGCTACACGGATAGTACAATCCCTCTACTTCCTAAATACAAAATTTCATGCTTCTAGCTGTCTTCTTTGACTGCACAGCCTGATTTGTGTCGGACCTGTTCGGAAACCACATTGTTGGTTTTCTCAAGAGACGGCTCATATATATATCCTCAGGAGAATTAGTTTACCAGAAGCCTTTCTAACAGCAGATATTTTACTGGGGACGTTACAGAACATCTCAGAGGGTTTAGTTGTTTATCCAAAGGTTTGTAATTTTCATGTCTGATAATCTATAATCATTTTTGCCATCTATACTCTATTATCTTTGTAACTTCTCTGCTTTGTCTGAGAGCCAGGCAGCAACATCCGAATTCACTCTGAAAGTGATCATTGAGCTCCGAGTATCAGACATAGGTGAAATATGACCAAAGATTGGTTTAGAAATGTTTGAAACAACAGTCACTCACTCTCTCATATAAATGTATTGAGGCTGATATTATTTCCTAGCATTTAAATATTTTGAGGTAACAGTAAGTAAGATGCTTTTATGTACTGAAAAATACTTGTCCATATATTACAGGTGATAGAACGGAGGGTGAATCTCGAATTACCCTTCATGGCAACAGAGAACATAATTATGGCCATGGTCAAGGCTGGGGCAAACAGACAGGTAAATGATGTTTTTAGTGCTATGGTATTGGAAAATTCATTTTTAAATTTGTCAGATGGTAGTGAACTGACAAATTAAGATCAAGATACTGTAAATAAGAAAATAGTTAATAGTTTTCCTTGGCCTAAAAGACAACATCCAACTTTAATTCTGATCACAACCAATATAAGGTAAGGGAGTGCGGTGGCGTAGTGGTCGAGCATCCGACTCCGAATCCAGAGGTCCTGGGTTCGATCCCCGCAGGCATCACTATTGTGTGTTCTTGAGCAAGACACATTACCGGTAACTCTCTACAGTACTGGTTAAACCTAGGAAGAGTTGGCTCCGTCCCGACATGACTGAAAAATTGTTGACTGGGACGCTAAGCCATAACATAGTAATATAAGATGCACAAAGCGTGCTGTGTGTGTGTCATAGTAGAATGTGTATATGAAACTTGAGTTCGGGATTCAACACAGACCTAGGTCATATCAAATTAATTGAGAAGACAGGTAAGGATCATACCAGGGGCCAGTTGTTCAAAACTTTGTTAGCTTAGCACTGCCGATAAGCCCTCAATTTGTTAGCTATATATCGACTTCAAAAGCAAGTACACTGTAATTTTTTGTTGATAAAATGTGAGAATCCTTTGCAATGCAAAGGATTCTCACATTTTATCAACAAAAAATACCAGTGTATTTCTAATATTCATGTTTGAAATTTTAAGGAATCTTTAACTAACGACATTGTTAATTTTGAACAACTAGGCCCTGGTAGAAAACTTGTATGCAAAGTCTACTTTTTTTTTTTAGTTCAGTTTTACATCCCTTTTAAGATTATTTAAGCTCATATGAGATGGGCCAATCAGTAGGTGGGCGAAAAAAACGGGACAACCCCGAGAAAAAAACACCTGGCACACCCGCAAGCAGAACTTGGCTTGTCTCACATGTGGCCAGAGCGGGGCTTGTACCCACACCAGACACAGCGGTTAGATGAACGAGTGATTAAGAAACAGCGCTCTTAACCGCTCGGCCACAGGGGCTGCTAAAGTCTACTTTGTAAAATTTGAAATAAGTTACATCAAAATTTCAGGAATGCCATGAACAGATCCGCGTCTTGTCTCAGGAGGCCGGTGCCGTAGTAAAGCAAGAAGGGGGAGATAATGATCTTGTCGACAGAATACGGCGGTCTGCGTACTTCAGTCCCATACACAACAGTCTGGCTAGGATACTTGATCCTAAATCATTCATTGGTAGATCTCCAGATCAGGTAAGTTGACTGACTGATTGGTGGTTGAAATAATACATGTACATTGCTCTAGTATACATCAGGTGCCAAGATTTTAGTTAGGGTTGTCATGCTCTGCTAAGCCTGTAATTTATTATGCTGGTAAATATTAAACCGAAATCAGCATGGCTAGTCGTCTTTGAACGGTCTTTTCCATCAGTATTATTCACTGCCATTAAAGCAACTCATTTTAACTTTAAAAGTTATTGCAACAGATATCCAGTCTTTGGTTATTATGAGTCTATAACAGTACTGTTCATAACACTCATCTCTCATTAATGAGAAAGACTATCTCTATTTCTAAATTATTACATTGTTCATGTATGTTGGTGAGTTCTTTGATTAAACTGTCCGTTGCAAGTAGAGCAAGTCAATGTTGAAGAATCTGGTAAAATTAAAATAACCTGTGCGTGAGAAAACCAACAATTTGGGTTTCCGACCAGGTCTTACACAAACAAGCCTGTACAGTCACAGAAGCAGCCTAGAGACTTGAAATTTTGGATTTAAGAAGAAGAAGGATTGTACTGTCTGTGTAGTGAAAAGCCGAAAACAAAGGCGCTGACCAGCTTCGTGGTAGCCGCGAATCTCGCGGGTCTGCGCCTTTGTTTTTGCATATGCAAATTGTTGGTTTTCTCATGCAGTGCCTTAATTTTTGTATTATTTCCAGGTGACAAAGTTCTTGGAAACAGAAGTGAAGCCAGCCATTAAACCGTACGCTCATAAACTACATGAAATATCAGAACTGAACTTATGATTCCAGTGTCATTATAAGCTGTGCCATGAAAACAACTTGTCTTCTGAGTTAGACATATGCTTTTTAAGGACATATGAGCCACCGGATCAGAAAATAAACAATTTGCATATGTGAAAACAAAGGCGCATATCAGCTTCGTGGTTCCCACGAATCTGATCATCGCCTTTGTTTTTCGCTATACAGATAGTACAATGCCTCGTCTTCTTTAATCCAAAATCTAAAGTTTCTAGCCTGCTTCTGTGACTGTACAGGCCGGTTTGTCGGACCTGGTCGGAAACCCAGATTGTTGGTTTCCTCTTGTGAAGGCTCATATTCTGTTTTGGATGGTATACAATTTATTAATTACAACTGCTTACAGATGTTAATGATGCAGTCTAAAAGAACTATGGGAGGAAATGATCTCAAATGCGTGTGCTACATTACAAAAACTTGCCCATGCAATATACAGAGATTTTTTCAAAAGCAAAAATTGAAAATTTCATTGGAAAAGTTTGGATATTTTTAATATTTTAGCTCAAAACATACATTGTGTGTTCACATTAGAACTGCCTCGCCGCGGCGGTTCTAACGAGTACCCACAGTGTATGTTTTGGATCAAAAATAAGAGAATTAGGTATACCCCTGCACACCCCAGTTTTGCTATATAAAAGTGGGGTTTGAGGGGGTACACATTTCATGGACTTGTTTTCCTGATGAGCCTTGACTTGTGAAGTGTTGCTGAAATGTTTATCATATGGAACAAAATGGACATCTTAAAATTATAAATGAGCCTGTGCATGAGAAAACCAACAATTTGGGTTTCCGACCAGGTCTGACACAAACCGGCCTGTACAGTCACAGAAGATGGTTAGAGGCTTGAAATTTTGGATTTAAGTAGGAGAGGAATTGTACTATCCGTGTAGCAAAAACAAAGGCGCTGATCAGCTTCGCGGTTACCGCGAAGCTGATCTGCGGCTTTGTTTTCGCCTATGCAAATTGTTGGTTTTCTCATGCACAGGCTCAAATATTAGTGAATCATGCCGTAAAATAGTGCTATAAAAGTTAGCAATAAAGTTTACAATGAAATTTGACTTAATAGTTATTTATGAGAGCCAAAGATTATTTCACAATCACATGTATTGTATTGTACCAGAGGAGTTGTACAAAAGTCAGAGACTCATAGTACTCAACTGTGGCCCATCTTATTTTCTTGGTTATTTAATTTTGTGATTTTGTCATCATACAAAATTTAACAGACTGAATAACTGGCCAATGCAAGAATAATGGACAGTATGTCAAAATGGACATTTTTCCTGTGATTTATTTCTGCAAATTCTTTCCTGCAAAAGTATCATTTGCAATAATAAATTGGTTTACAGTAGTCCAATTTGACATTGCATGATTTTGACCTCTACTGTGTCATAAGTCAGGCAAATCCATTTAAGCATTTGAAAGTACAAATATTTACAGTGCACGGGACTGGTGTAATAGAAAACTTTTGGCATTTTGTCCTGAATTTCCTTTCATGTGCTACATCATTGTCTTTTTGACCCACCAGAGGTCAAAATCGAGCTATACAGACGGGCTATACAGGCCAACCTCTTTATAATGATGTCTTTGGGGTCCAAAGAAACAGACTGTGTTATAAGTGAACCATGTTATAATGAGGTTATTTACTATACATGTAGATATGTACCAAAATAATCAATCAGGGAGCCATGGCTGTGTTATATTGAAGACCGCATTATAGTGAGGCGTGTTATATCGAGGTTGAAGTGCACATGCATGTTGTCTGCCTGATAAGATAAAATCATCAGATCTCATGGTTAAAAGAAATAGTGAGCAGTTATTCAATTAATGGCCTTTTAATTTTGCCCTTGATATAAACTGGAATGGTAAAAACACTTCAAGAATATTTTTAACAACACCTCTATCATAAGGTCTGTATCCTTTTGCTATACAAGACATTTTATGTCCTTTGGATGGAATGTATTGACTATTGCTCCCAGAATGAGGCTGTTTCTCATGATTATTATCACAATGATGTTGTGACCTTGACTGGGTCAGTAATACTTCCATTTTATGTCTCTCATTTGTAGTCTGGTTCACTAACACATAGTAGATATGCTGTCCCAGGAATACTGATACTAGAACTGTCAGTGCAACCAGGGCTATCACAAGGAACATCAGCCGTGGCAGGGATATAAACAGATGCTGTAAAGAAAATAATGTGACGTTTCAAAAAATTATTGATTGATATACAAATTAATTTCATTTGTATATGCACTGGGTGCTTCCTTGGTCCCGATATAAAAAGGTTTTGTTTGACTTTTTGGTAACGGATTTTGTTCTACTTTTTAACACAGTAAATCTCCACAAAACAAGAGTCGACAATAACATAAATTGCTTGATTTATATCACTTTTTAACGAATCAAATTACATGTTACTATAAAATTGCATTCAAAGCACTATATTATGACTTGAAATTCTTTCAGTGACGTCATAAATTAGAATCAAATCAAATCTTTGACCAAATTCTAGGAATTATTGTAGAAAAAAATCTGGTACCTGAATCAAACAAAACCGAATCCTATCGGGACCATAGAAAAAATCAAACAAAACCTTTTTATATCGGGACGAAGGAAGCACCCAGTGATATGTATCAATGCTCAGATTGCAGACTAATGCTAATGTTTTCCACTAATGAAGAAATGCTATTACAGGTATTTCACACATGAAGTAGTGAACAACACTAACCTTTGATCAGACCAAAAGCATGTACAGACTATCCATATCTGATACCTTAATTGTTGGGAAATTGTCTCATACAAAACATCCCCTGGAGCCAGTTGTTCAAAGCATCGTTAGCATAACGATATCGTTAAGACATAAACTTGTTAAGCAAATATCAGCTTAAGTAACAAATACACTGTTATTTTTTGTTGTAAAAATGTGAGAATCCTTTGCAGTGCAAAGGATTCTCACATTTTTTCAACAAAAAACCTCGTTAGTACGCGACGGTCGGGGTCCACAAAATAGAACCGCGTTATAAGTGAGTCGCGTACTAACGACTGACACACCAACAGGTCCTTGCCTTATTGTGCTATGAAGAACCACCTATGTTTATGGTATCTTCTAATGTATTAAATGGTTCTACATCAATAATATATTTGTAGGTCAAAAATTTAACAGTATAAAGGTGTGTACCTTTGATATTTTATCAGTAAAATTCTTTCAATTTTATAGATTTGCTATCACAAATCTTTTTTTTTAGTTGAATTGAATATAATTATGTAAATGAAATTATACATAATTGTCAGTAATGTAAGACTACGCCGATTGTGTTGGAAAAATACAGATTTTACCAAAACGTATGTACAACGTTTTTACAAGGGGGAGCAACTGTAATCAAATTATGCGCTTGAACAACCCAGATCAAGGTCATTGTATTGGTGTTTTTCCACTGAGCTACTACATGACAAAAACTAAAAAAGTGAAAGAGAGACAGTAAAGACTGATATATTCTACCCCTGATCTGTGTTTACTGTGCGCTTTATAGTTTGAGAGTTGTAAGTTGACATTTCATACAGGGAGGTCTGATCATTCCCTTATTATATTGCCCAAATTAATATTTTGTTCGGCACTGGCCCATTCCTTGTTTACACCGGATGTTTGCATAAATTATGTAAGTTGATCCCAATGACACTGCTCAATCATCTGGTGTAGACAGTGGTAGACTAATTGGCGTTTTTATTGATTGGATTTAAAAGTTTGTTTATTCAATTGATTAATGTTTGACACCTTGTATATTCTGACCAGGTATGAGGATTTTTTAAGAATGAATGAGAGATCGTTTTGTGGGATTTTCAGATCAGATTTTTTTTTTTTTTTTTTTTTTTTTTTTTGAGATCGTTTTTTCCTATAATCAGAAATTTTTGGGGTCCAAGCAGGCACCGCGTTATACCGGTAAACGCGTTATACTGATGCGCGTACTAACGAGGTTGGAGTGTAATATTAATGTTTGAAATTTTAACGAAACGTTAACTAACGACGTCGTTAGTTTTGAACAACTGGCCGCAGATAATTTTACATGTCATATCAGGCTCTGTGATAAGTTATTATCTGTACTGAGCTTTTTGTGATTTTAACTTTTAAATCTGTGCAAAGCTATGACATGTACAGCTGTAGCATAGATGTGATATCTCCCTATTTCGGAGGAATCTCCCTATATATTTACTAGCAAATCTCATAATTTCAAATTTTCTCCCTATTTCAAATTTTCTCCCTATTTCAAATTTCAGATCTCGCTATGAAAAATTAAGAATTTTCTACTTTGCTTAATCATTCTCCCTATTTTGAAAAGTAAATCTCTCTATTTGGCTTCTCAGATGAATCATGTATGAGCTATAGCACAGATTAAGGAGCTCAGTACAAGTACAGGTAAATGATAAATTATTTCTATAGTTGGTAGAATTTGGGTTTAATGTCCCACAAACAGCTATTACAGGTCATATGGAGATCATGATACCTGTACTTACAGCCCCTTTCACTCGAGTTTGCCATTTGAGCATTTAGATCAATCAAATATGTTCACTCGAGTTTTGCCTTTTGTTTGTAAATCAGGTAACTTTTTATTCCAGTTTAGAACTGAAACAGTGTCCCAGGTGCCAGGTGTTCTTAAAATCTATTCAGCATTTATCTTTAGGTAATGATGTCACCTCTTCTGATAAAAACATTGTAATTGCTTGGTTAAAGCACATTTTTATTTCAAAATTCTTTGCACATCATATACAATGCATATTAAGAACACACATTTGTAACAGGATAGAGACAAAAGCAGAATTTTATCAATTTAAGCAGTTACCTGATCGGTATCTACATGGCAAAAATTCCACATAGTAAGTTAAATATTTACTCGAGTTTGCCGTTTTTAAAGGTCAATTAGTTTGAAGCTGTCACTCAAATCAGCAGATCAATCAATCCAGATGTCTTTGAGGACAACATTAAAAGAAACTCAGATCTTTGGAACACATGGTCTTCTTGTGTGATGCAAATGCTCAAACAGCAAACTCGAGTGAAAGGGGCTGTAACAGTTTAAAGTCTCATCTGACAGACTGGAGAAGCCCAGGATCAAATCTATGCCCCCAGGATTACAAGACATGTAACTAACCGCTGAGCCATGTGTAGGTTTTGTTTTTTCTATATTTTAAGTGTTTTGCCAAAATCAAGGTAATGAACAAGTCAGATTAGTATTACCTGGAATGCTACAGAAGCTGTCATGGGATGTATCTGGCCATCTTTACCCTCATATGAAGCCTCCCACAGCCTTATCCTCTCAGCATAAATCAAAACACAGTCAGTACCGACATAGATCCCCTGCAGGAACATGGCCACCAGGGTCACCATGAACAGTATGAAGTAGCGATGATTCAGACCGCCGACACAGTTATTGGTCCAGATGCAGTGGTGGTCAAACCTGTTGACACATCTGTTGCAGGCACCTAAAACAGGTGGTTAAATTTTTGACTGACAAATGAGCCACCTCGTGGGAAAATCAACAATGTGGTTTCCGAACAGGTCCGACACAAACCAGCCTGTACAAGCACAGGAAAGGGCTAGAAGCTTGGAATTTCGGATTTAAGTAGAAGAGGAATTGTACTATCCGAGTAGCGAAAACAAAGGCGCTGATCAGCTTCGCGGTTACCGCGAAGCTGATCTGCGTCTTTGTTTTCGCCTATGCAGATTGTTGGTTTTCCCATGAGGCGGCTCAAATGTAAAATTAGATGAACGCAAACTACTGCAGGTACATCAAGTTGTACTACCATTTAGAGCTTCAAAGATTGTCTCATTAGTCATGGTTTCAACCTAGTTTGAAGTGACGTTTTTCTGAAATTTTATAGCCTATTCTAACACACCAGGCCTATATAGCCAATGATTAAAAAAACGTTATATTGTGCAACAATTCACTGTGCGAATAAGCGTGACGTTACTTTGCACCATTTCGATATCATTTCGATTTGTAACGTCAATTATCCCATCAAGCGCCGTTAAACTGTGTAACATCAGTTTAGCGCATAACAAACAAAATAAATGTGTGTAAATGCCCGCATTAAGACAAATATTTGGCGGGATATCTACTATGCGATGGTGGAAAGCTGAATGATATCGACAGTTTGGGCATCTCTCATTCCATTTATTGTGTGTTCGAATCGAAATTCATCAGCTCAATTGCATGAATTGTTGAATAATTCACTGTTTGTCGGTCAGTTGTAAGAATATAAATCACTTGAGCTATGTGTTTGTGATTTGATCTTCTTTACAACTGACTTCCAATCAGTGAATTATTACTCAGCAATTCACTGCTACAGCTGATCTATTTCTTAATTAATACAAATAGGTATTCCTTCTCTTTTGCACTTTATTTTAAGGGTTAGTGTTTACATTCGTTTGGGACCATCTTATGAACAAACTAACCTGCCCAAAGGCAATATCAAGATTCATCAGAATAACATGTCCGTGTAATGTATACCGCCTTATACCCCACTTTTATACAGCGAAACTGGGATATATAGGGGTATACCTGTTTTTCTTATTTTTGCTCCAAAACTTAGATTGAGGGTACTCCTAACGTGTACCCACAATCTATATTTTGAGCAAAAATAAGAAAAATATAATAAGAGCTGTCGCAGGACTTGTGCTTTGCCACTAAATCTATTAAAATTGACTCATGACCTTGACCTCTAGGTCACTCGGGTGTGATGGAACAGCATAAAACTTCAGACCAATATCTACCGACATGCAAGGTATCAACTTGATCCATCTACATATTAAGCAAAAACTTTAACATAAAATTTTAAGTCCGTGACCTTGACCTCAGGGTCATCCATGTGGGTTGTGATGGTACAGCATGAAACTTCAGACCAATATGTACCACCATGCAAAGTATCAACTTGATCCGTCAACATGTTCAAGAGATATAGACTTATAAAAACTTAAACCAAAAATATTAACACAAAATGTCTAAGTCAATGACCTTGACCTCAAGGTCAAACATGTTGGTCATAATGGTACAGTATGAAACTTCATACCAATATCTACCACCATGCAAAATATCAACTTGATCCATCAACATGTTCAAGAGATATAGACTTATAAAAACTTTAATGAAAAACTTTAACATAAAATTTCTAAGTCCGTGACCTTGACCTCAAGGTCATCCAGGCGGGTCATGATGGTACAACATAAAACTTCAGACCAATACCTACCACCATGTAAAGTATCAACTTGATCCATCAACATGTTCAAGAGATATAGACTTATAAAAACTTTAATCAAAAACTTTAACATTTGAGCAACGCGAACACGAACGCCGGGGTGTAAAGTATCAACTTGATCCATCAACATGTTCAAGAGATATAGACTTATAAAAACTTTAATCAAAAACTTTAACATTTGAGCAACGCGAACACGAACGCCGGGGTGACTGCAATAGCTCTTTCTGTACTTTCGTACAGGCAAGCTAAAAACAAACCTGAAAATTTTCAATTTTTACAACTTAAGAAAAATCTATGTGCATGTTTTCATAATGATTTTGAGGTTTGGACACAGTATCTTTACTGAAATAAAAATACTGGCTAGAGATGACCTATTTTTTAAGGAAAAGAAGTTCAACCAGTTACTTCAATTTTAGTGTGTTTTAAATTTAAAGGGTAAAAATAATACATTCAGTAAGAAAATTCAGAAAGTGACACTTCAGTACTATACATGTACCTACTTACTACAATGTTTTGACCTAGCAGGTCTGACGATATTACAAGTTCTACAATGGGACTTCATATACATTGCTCCATCATATTCATACACAGCTTTATACTTTCCCAGCGTCTTGGCTGTGATTACACCTGGGTCCCCCACCCAGGCCTTGTGAAAACAGATATAGTTCAGGAACAGTGCCACAAATGGCCAGAATGTGTGGTTCTTGTCAGGGTAGTAGTGGTGCAGTATGGGTAACATGTCGATAAGGAAGACTGCATGTGCTAGCAGGGCTAGGACAAGGAATATCAACTGGAATACACAGTTCCTGCAACATAAAATTGAATTACACTTCAACCTCATTATAACGCGCCTCATTATAATGCGATTTTCAATATAACATGGCTATGCCATGGCTCCCAAATTGATTATTTTGCTGTATATCTCTAGTAAGGAACCTCATTATAACATGGTTCCCTTATAACACCGTCTGCTTCTATGGACCCCACTGATAGCATTATAATGAGGTTGACCTGTACCTTATATATTTGGAATTTTTTCAATTAGTTTCACTGGTTGGTGGCCATTTCTTGCTTAAAATAGAGTCATTATAGAAAAGACTACATGAAAACTCACTTGCAAATTCAAAATTCATGTCAGAGTAAGTTGGAAATACAGTATAGGAAAATAAAAATCATGCGATTAAAGCTGTAATTTAAAACTAAAGTCATAGAAAAGACTACATGAAAACTCACTTGCAAATTCAAAATTCATGTCAGAGTAAGTTGGAAATACAGTATAGGCAAATAAAAATCATGCGATTAAAGATATAATTTAAAACTAAAGTCAAAGGCTTATGAAACATTTATTGATAATATATTCTTACATGTAGAGCTTTCTAAAGTTTAGAGCTGTGACAAAGGCATTTTCATTTTCCTGCTATGTTAAATTTCTTACTATACACACCTTTCAAATAAAAGATAGTGGACGGTCACTGATAAACCTCGAAGTATTGGACTTGGAATCATGTTGGTTAAATACTGAAGGGTAAATAAATGATTTCTCAGAAAAAGTGAGCAAGGCCTACAAGAACAAGACATGAAACAAGAAAATAGATGATTACATAAAGTGATGGCAAACCTGTAAAATAGATATACAGTTCAAGAAATACAGTTGAAACGTTGACATAAATATGGAAAACAGCAATGTTTGTGATTATGTGAACCCTTTTCAATTTGGATCATCAGTATTAGAAGATCAGCAACTTCAAACAGCAAACATGTTAGATTTTTGTCCCAAACTTAATAACATGGTAGGCAGATAACATGATGGATTGGATGGTGAGACAAGCCAAGTTCTGTTTGCGGGTGTGCCAGGTGGTTTTTCTCGGGGTTCTCCCATTTTCGCCCACCTACTGATTGGCCCATCTCATATGAGCTGAAATAATCTTGAATGGGATGTAAAACTGAATTTAAAAAAATGGATTGAATGGTATGACTAAATCATATTGCCTGCCCAGGAACATAATTCAACATATTTACATATACTTCTCAAAGTTTGATAACCATCAAAACTTTATTTTTGTTAACAGGACATACTAATAATCTAACACCCAAAATTTTGGTATAGATATGTAGCAGAACCACATCTGTGCAAACCTTCCATCTTTTTTTCGCCTGCGAGCGCTTCTCGTAGACTTGCAGAAACGATGGAAAACCCCTGAAATTAAAGTTGTCACTTTTGCATTTTTTTGCCTACCCTATCAGATTCTGTCATTCACCCCTTCTTACTGGTTCATTCAACTGCAAAACTGTTTTGCTAATCGAAATATCGATACCTCTGTGTCTAAAATGCACATTTGGAAAATTTCAGAAATCTGTGATTTTTGGTTAAAAACACGATTTTTTTACCATTTTTTTTTTTTCTTTCGCTTAAAACGTTGCACTTTAAACTGCGAGTTTGGAACAAAAATCCGAATTGAGCTACGGGCATTGGTTTAGATTTTACAGCATTTTAAGGAAGTTCGCTGCCACTGAAAAAGTATTCAAACTTTTTTTCTAACCGCTCTTTTTTGATTCCAAAATATAAAATAAGACATATGAAAACAAAATAATATAGGGTAGTGTGCATTTTTTCAAGCTATAGGCCTCTGAATGAGACCTCTAAACATCATGTTTGAAAATTAGAAAATTTAATTTAATTTTCAATTCTTTCACATATACCTTCCTGGACAAACAATACATGACGAATGCTTTCAAAAGTCATTTTGTTTAAGTAACACTGACTATGTTGGACCTAGGACATACATAAATTTTCATCTTGAAGTTGATGTCAATTATTTTCGACTCATTTAACAACCCTACACCCTAACTTAAAAAGTCGGAAAAAATCAATATTTATAAATGTGTCAAAACCATATGTATAGATTCAAACTTTTTCTTGTATTTTCACACAACACAAAACTTGTTCATACTTTTCGAATAAAAGAATGAAAAATACAGCCCCTTTCACTCGAGTTTGCGGTTTGAGCATTTGCATCACGCAAGAAGACCATGTGTTCTGAAGATCTGAGTTTCTTTTCATGTTGTCCTCAAAGACATCTGGACTGATTGATCTGCTGATTTGAGTGACAGCTTCAAACTAAATGACCTTTAAAAATGGCAAACTCGAGTGAAATTTTTAACTTCCTATGTGGAATTTTTGCCATGTAGATACTTATCAGGTAACTGCTTAAATTGATAAAATTCTGCTTTTGTCTCTATCCTGTTACAAATGTGTGTTCTTAATATGCATTGTATATGTTGTGCAAAGAATTTTGAAATAAAAATGTGCTTTAACCAAGCAATTACAATGTTTTTATCAGAAGAGGTGACATCATTACCTAAAGATAAATGCTGAATAGATTTTAAGAACACCTGGCACCTGGGACACTGTTTTAGTTCTAAAATAGAATAAAACGTTACCTGATTTACAAACAAACGGCAAACTCGAGTGAACAAATTTGATTGACCTAAATGCTCAAACGGCAAACTCGAGTGAAAGGGGCTGTATATGGTAGTGTGCATATAAGAGAGAACCAACAACTTGAAAATCGCCATTTTAAGCCTTTTTTCAGGTCTTTTTTTCCTTACACCCCATTTCATTAAACCACCCAAAGTTTTAATGCTAGCACACCAAAGAAAGAAATACTGATGAAGAAGACCTTGTATACATCTACTTCTTTTAAAATAAACATCAAATCAGTGCAAGTATTTTGAAGTTGTGTAATATTCAAGTTTAATCTACCCTACCCCCTAAATTTTGCCGACACTTAAAATTTTCTAAAAAGTTGCAGAAAATGGGGTGAAAAAATGAAGTTCCTTAGATTGACAATTTTCATGTCTCGTTCAATGCATATCATCAGTATGTATTTAATATAAAATATTAGGAAAATATCGGCAACCGTTTACGAGATATTCAACAAAATAAAACCCGTAAGTTCCGAAATGTCAAATGTTAGCAGCGAACATCCTTAAAACATTTGTCATTAGACTGAACATTTTCTTAATGGAAATTGCATTACTTGATTAAACCATTTGACAACACATTTAAAAAAACTCTGGTTTCAGCCAACCAGTGTGCGTATTCAAAAACGGTTTTCAGTTTCATGCTCACCGTGAAAAGAACAACATTTTAAGCGAAAAAAAATTTTTGGTAAAAAATTATTGTTACGTGCCAGGCGTAACTAGAAGATTAAGGAAACCAACAAGTTGGTTAGCCAGCAACAAGCTTTGTTTAAAATTTAACAAATCTATTTAGAAGTGATTTAACCAGTTATTACATGTGAAACAATCAAAAGCATATATACAATCAAACAAAAATGAATGTACAATACCTTTCAAGATGTTAATTCCCTTTAAGAATGTCTGAATGTCCCTCAGAATTTTTTAACACAAGTCTGTATCAGTTTCTGATCCCAAGAATTAAAGTTTGTTCAAAATAGCACTATGTCCCAATCCAGAATCGAATATCACAAAGTAATCCAAGAATAAGTTTAAATTCCAGTAAGATAGATTTTGACTTCTTAATAGTAACAGTACCCAAAGATTGTCCTTATGAAAATTTGTAGCCCTTATATAGCACTGAGGAACATTCAGGATTCTTCCAGCAAATTCTATGATATCATATACTAAAAATAACAAGTTGTTTACCAAAATTTAATGTTTTGGAATATTCTAGAGAGGCCATTATCCTTCCAGAAAATTCCACAATATTCTTTTGACATAAAAAAAGATTTTTCTAGAAGATTCTACATCTTTGGTTCTTCCAGATTTTTCCGGACTTTTCCGTCAAAGAACAATTTGAAATTTCTAGAAAATTCTGAAGTAAACAACCTGTTTATGTCCAATATCTGGGACACTAAAAGTAAATAATTGCTAAGGACAACAAGTAAACATCATATGTATAACATCATACTTTCCTGGGCATACTCCCTTGGGAAGTTTACCAGTACTGAATGCACATCTTTCAACAAGTAACTGTCATACATAACACTTCCCCTCTTCAAAGAAAAGAAAGTTTTATAAAATAAAGCTTTCTTTTGCAATACTGGATAATTGTATACAATATGTTTAGCAAAATTTGTGCAAAACTAATCAAATACAACAGCACAAAGCTGGACATCAGCATTGTAGAGGCACTTAAGCTCTGCTTAGGGTGTCTGGAATGATATTATCTCTTCCTCGGATATGTCTGATGTCAAGATTGTGCTCTTGCAACATGAGACTCCACCTGAGTAAACGCTGGTTCTTGTTTTTCATTTTATGTATGAAAGTCAGTGGATTGTGGTCACTGAAGACAACAATTGGTGCATGTGAAGAAGCTAAGTAAACTTCAAAGTGCTGAAGCGCAAGGATTAGAGATAGGCATTCTTTCTCTATGGTAGAGTAATTTCTCTGATGCTTGTTAAACTTTTTGGAAAAATAACAAACAGGATGGTCAACACCATCGTCATCTTCTTGCAACAATACACTGCCTGCACCAACATCACTGGCATCTACAGCCAACTTGAACTCTTTGTCAAAACTTGGTGCTAAAAGAACCGGAGCATTTCTAAGTATGGCCTTGAGCTTATCAAATGACTTCTGGCAGTCATCTGTCCAAACATACTTGGCCTTCTTACCAAGCAAGTTTGTCAGAGGCTCAGCTATAGCCGAGAAGTTGTTGCAGAATTTCCTGTAATATCCAGCCATACCCAGAAAGCGCATCAGTTGTCTTTTGCTAGTAGGTACAGGAAAATCTGAGATAGCCTCAACTTTAGCTTCTACAGGTTTTACCTGACCTTGACCTACAATGTGTCCAAGAAATGTCAAGTTTGCATGGCAAAATTCACTTTTTGCCAAGTTCACAGTTAGTTTAGCATCACTTAGCCGGTCAAAGAATGTTCTGATTGTCTGCAAGTGTTGTTGCCACTCCTCACTGAAGATAATAGCGTCGTCGATATAGGCTTTACAGCCATCCAGATTGGAAATCAAACTGTTGACCAGCCGCTGAAAAGTCGCAGGCGAGTTCTTCATTCCAAATGGCATGACTTTATACTGGTACAGTCCATCTGGTGTAACAAATGCCGAGATCTCCTTTGCTCTGTCCGTGAGGGGTATCTGCCAAAATCCCTTTAGCAGATCGAACTTTGTAACATATTTGGCATGTCCAATATTATCAATGCAGTCATCGATTCGTGGGATGGGAAAAGTGTCTGTTTTAGTGACAGAATTGACTTTTCGATAGTCTGTGCACATTCTAAATGTCCCGTCTGGCTTTGGTACAAGAATACAAGGAGAACTCCATTCACTTTGGCTGGGTTCAATGAAATCATTGTCCAGCAAATATTGAACTTCTTCCCTGAGATATTGCTGTTTTACAGGGTTCATTCTGTAAGGATGTTGCTTTACAGGTTTTGAACCTTCAATAATGTCAACATCATGATAGATTTTGTCAGTTCTGGAAGGAATGTCCGGAAATAAGTGCTCATATTCGAGAACTAACTGTTTCAGTTCAAGTCTTTTGTCTGAATCAAGGTGAGACAGTTTCTGATCAAGATTCTGTAGTATGTCAGAATTCTGGAGTTTCGATGACGAGGGATCAGATTTCTCCAAGTTGAAGTCCTCAGAGTCCATTTGATTTTGTTCATGAGGGACAGAATTAACTATATTTACTGATGAAATAACAGAACTATCCCTATCAATATACTTCTTGAGCATATTAATGTGACATAGCTGTTTTTGCTTGCGCCTCCCAGGAGTGTTAACAATGTAATTCACGTCACTTAACTTTTTATCAACAGTATACGGGCCATAATATCTAGCTTGTAAAGGTCTGCCAGGAATGGGCAAGAGAGCAAGTACCTTGTCTCCAGGTTCAAAATTTCTGTCTTTAGCATTTTCATCATAACGAATCTTCATTTTGCTTTGAGCAGATTTGAGATTGGACCGAGCTGCATCACAGGCCTTTGATAGTCTGTTTTTGAAATCAGACACATACTGAAGTAAGTTCAAAGAACTGTCATCATCTGAGAGAAATTTCTCTTTTAGAAGTTTTAACGGTCCACGTACAGTGTGCCCAAAAACAAGCTCAAATGGGCTGAACCCCAGAGACTCTTGTACAGATTCTCTTACAGCAAATAGAAGCAAGTGTATGCCTTCATCCCAATCTTTTTCAGTGTCAAAGCAGTAAGATCTGATCATGTTTTTCAAAGTTTGATGGAATCTTTCTAAGGCACCTTGGCTTTCAGGGTGGTAAGCCGATGACTTGTATTGCTTAATTCCAAGTTCGTACATGACTTGCTGAAAAATTCCTGACATAAAATTTGAGCCCTGGTCTGACTGGATAGATTTTGGGAGGCCTACAAATGTGAAGAACTTCACAAGTGCATTAACTATTGTTTTAGCCTTGATATTTCTGAGTGGGATAGCTTCAGGAAAGCGAGTTGAAGCACACATTATGGTCAGAAGATATTCACAACCTTTCTTTGTTTTGGGTAAGGGACCTACACAATCAATAATCACTCTGCTGAAAGGTTCATCAAAGGCAGGAATGGGCTGCAACTGAGCTTTAGGAATAGTCTGATTGGGTTTTCCTACCATCTGACAAGTGTGGCAGGATTTGCAGTGTTGAGATACATCAGATTTTATTCCTGGCCAGTAGAAATGATTAAGGATCTTGTGATAGGTCTTATTTACACCTAAATGGCCTGACATGGGTGTTTCATGAGCCAAGTTTAAGATTTCAGGGCGATAAACCCTAGGAACCACAATTTGGTGGTTAACAGTCCACTCATCTTCTGCGGAGACATCCGGAGGACGCCATTTTCTCATCAAAATGCCATTTTTGACATAATAGCAAACAGGAACCTGGGATATTTCATTTTCATTAAAAGCCCTTTCAAATAAAGGCGAGATATCAGAATCACTGTGTTGTTCTTTACAAAGCTGTGACCTTGACATCTGGTCATGACCTTGATCATTTGACGTTGAGGGTGAAAGGTCATTTTCTGACCCCGACCTTGGATTGCTAGGGTCAGTCTGAATATCAGACTGACTAGGGGAAAGAGATGTTGAAATCTCTTTATTAAAGGACTGACCTATCAAAGTGTCAGTTAAATTTATGTCCTGCATCCCATCATATAATTTGGCTTTCTTTGCCATTGCCCTAGTGACAGCACAAGAAGGGTAAAGGTCAGGAATTTCCTGCTCAATGGGATCAGGCGGTTGATCAACACATGGTGTGCTGGTCAAAAGTGGGTTTACCACAACCTTATCTCCTGCCAAATCATTGCCTAACAGCAAATGAATACCTTTAAAGGGTATGGAAGGTCTAATACCTACAGCCACGGGACCTTTAACTAAGTCTGAGGACAAATAGATATTATGGAGCGGTACATTAACAAATCCACACTCTACGCCCTGGATAAGGACACTTGTCCCAGAAGAAGACTTCTCGGAAAATGGCAAGGTATCTGCCAAGATAAGGGATTGAGAAGCTCCGGTATCTCGTAAGATTTTGATAGGGGTAGACTGGGCAGAGTCACTGTTAAGTGACACAAAACCATCTGATAAGAATGGTTCATAAATCTCCATAATAGAATCCTCAGAGACTGACTCTTTACAAGTTCTGGTCAGTATAGGGTTTTCTTCCTGGATACAAGACTGTGGTTTAGCCTTTAAGGAGGTGAGACCTGTCGGTTTAGCACTATCTAGATTTTCTCTTTCTTTCTTTCGTTTCAGTGCCAAACATTCAGAAATAATGTGGCCAGTTTTCTTACAATAATTACAAATTGGCTGGGATAAGGGATTTTGTCCTTTGTTTTCACTAGAAAATTTGGGTTTTGGACTGGAATTGTCAGTTGGATTACTGGGATTGGCTTTGGGACCGGACTGAGGGGAATATGGTTTTGACTGAGGGGTAATTTGCTTTGATTGAGGGTTATATGGTTTCCTAGGATATGGCTTGTTGACAAATGAAGCCTTATGAGTCAAAGCATAGTCATCAGCTAAACGTGCTGCTGTTTCCAAGTTTTCAACTTCTCTTTCGTTCAAGAAAGCCTTAACATCAGAATTTATGCACCGTTTGAATTCTTCAACAAGCATGAGCTGCCTTAGCTTTGCATGATCAGAACCTACTTTCTTTGAAGAACACCATCTATCAAATAGTTGCTCTTTTGTTCTAGCAAACTCAACATGAGTCTGGTCATGTTCTTTTCTACAGTCTCTAAATTTCTGCCTGTATGCCTCAGGGACCAGCTCATAAGCCTTAAGAATAAATTCCTTTACTGTATCATAATCTGAGCTTTGCTCAAGAGAAAGCTGAGTGTAAATTTCTCGAGCTTTACCAATTACAACACTTTGCAAAAGCAAGGTCCAGTGCTCTCTTGGCCATTTCAAGTTTTCTGCCACCTTCTCAAAATGTAAGAAATACTTGTCAAACTCTTTTTCTTGAAATGGAGGAACGAGACGAATGTGTTTTGTGACATCAAATACTGTACTAGTAGCCAAAGGCAAAGATTTTGATTTTGATTTGTCATTAAGTTCAATTTCCTTCATTCGTAACTGAAATTGCCTTTCTCTTTCTTTTTCTTCAATTTCAAATTTAAATTTTTCTTTTTCAATTTCAAGCCTTTCTTCTCTTTCTAATTTTTCTTTTTCTAACTCAATTTTTTCTCGTTCTAATTCTCTTTGTTTATCCTTCTCTCGTTCTTACATTTCTAACTTTTGTTTATCCATTTCTAACTTTTGTTTATGCATTCTTTCTTCCCGTTCTAAAGTTTCCAATCTTATTCTTTCTTCCCTTTCGGCCTTTTCTGCCCTTATTCTTTCATCCCGTTCTAAAGTTTCCAACCTTATTCTTTCTTCATACTCAAATTTTAGTTTTTCCATCTCAATTTGTCTTTTGATTTCTAGTTCCCTCAACTGCAAGTCAGTCTGAGTGACTAGAATCTGAGAAGTAGCCGAGGAATCAAAAATTTCCTCGTCAACAAAAAACTGAATCAAAATGTTCTTAATTTCATGTTTTAACATGGAAGTCTTGATATTTGACAACCCATAATGATCAGCTATGTCTAAGAGGTCACTCTTTTTGGCCTTATCTAACAGCTCCTGAGAAGGCGCAGCAATAAAGTCACTTAGTTTGAATGACATGGTTGCTTTTTGCTGGCTTTAGCTATTTAAACAGCAAACAGTGAAGATACTTTAGAATTTTAAATAAATTTGGTGCACAAGAAATTTCAATCCCGGACTCGAGCCCCCAATTCTGTTACGTGCCAGGCGTAACTAGAAGATTAAGGAAACCAACAAGTTGGTTAGCCAGCAACAAGCTTTGTTTAAAATTTAACAAATCTATTTAGAAGTGATTTAACCAGTTATTACATGTGAAACAATCAAAAGCATATATACAATCAAACAAAAATGAATGTACAATACCTTTCAAGATGTTAATTCCCTTAAAGAATGTCTGAATGTCCCTCAGAATTTTTTAACACAAGTCTGTATCAGTTTCTGATCCCAAGAATTAAAGTTTGTTTCAAAATAGCACTATGTCCCAATCCAGAATCGAATATCACAAAGTAATCCAAGAATAAGTTTAAATTCCAGTAAGATAGATTTTGACTTCTTAATAGTAACAGTACCCAAAGATTGTCCTTATGAAAATTTGTAGCCCTTATATAGCACTGAGGAACATTCAGGATTCTTCCAGCAAATTCTATGATATCATATACTAAAAATAACAAGTTGTTTACCAAAATTTAATGTTTTGGAATATTCTAGAGAGGCCATTATCCTTCCAGAAAATTCCACAATATTCTTTTGACATAAAAAAAGATTTTTCTAGAAGATTCTACATCTTTGGTTCTTCCAGATTTTTCCGGACTTTTCCATCAAAGAACAATTTGAAATTTCTAGAAAATTCTGAAGTAAACAACCTGTTTATGTCCAATATCTGGGACACTAAAAGTAAATAATTGCTAAGGACAACAAGTAAACATCATATGTATAACATCATACTTTCCTGGACATACTCCCTTGGGAAGTTTACCAGTACTGAATGCACATCTTTCAACAAGTAACTGTCATACATAACATTATGTTTTTAACCAAAAATCACAGATTTCTGAAAATTTCCAAAAGTGCATTTTAAACAAAAAAGTATCCACATTTCGACTTTTAAAACAGTTTTGCAGTTGAATGAACCAGTAAAAGGAGATGAATGACAGAATTGGATAGGGTAGGAAACAGTGACAACTTCAATTTCAGGGGTGTTCCATCATTTCTGCAAGTCTGCAAGAAGCACTCGCAGGCAATGCGAAAAAAAGATGGAATGTTTGCACGATGCTGGTTCTGCTATTTATCTATAGCAAAATTTTGGGTGTTAGATTACCAGTATGTGTCCTGTAATCAAAAATAAAGTTTTGATGCTTATCAAAGTTTGAGTAGTATATTATCTTCCATATTTATATAGGCCTTAGTTGCTTACTTGGGTTGTTATATTTGAGGCAGCACTTTTCAGATTTCATGGCCTCCGCAATGTTGGGTATATGTCCTACAAAATGGTAGCAAAATCCCAAAATGACCATAACTGTTGACTGGGACATTAAGAACAAGACATACAAAGTAACATGTTAGATATTATAAGACTTTTAAACAGTTTGACAAATTACTTATTACGTTGTAATTTTCACATTGTATGTGGCCTTTATCGAAGTCTTGTTAGATACCTACCTCAACAAGTATGTTTCTGAGCATGCCAACAGGCCCTGTGGTGAGAATCTTAGCATCTCTGTACAATATACACAGACAGCCGACCACAAACACTACACAGTACACTATCACCATGGTGAGAAAATCCATTGTCAGTCTGAAAAAACATAAATGATAACATCCATCCAATCTTTTATATGAGTCACATTACATGAAAACCTATTTAACCTACACATTTATGGGATTTCAAACCCCGAGGTAACAATATTTCAGTCTCTGCTAAGTTGAGCATGAAAAAGGTTTTACAACCTGAGGTTATAAAACCTTTTTAATGCTCAACTTAGCAGAGACTGAAATTTAGCCTGCTCTGACATTAATGTTAAAATGCCAACATATGTTGCCAACAGCAGAGGCGGTTCATAAAGAGTATCCACAATGTATGTTTTGTATCAAAAATAAGAAAATTAGGTATACCCCTTCAAACACAGGTTTTTTCTATATAAAAGTGGTGTTTAAGGGGGTTAACATTTCCTACACATTTTCCTGATGAAGACAACTAATGATAAGCCGTCGCAGAAGTAGAACTAGGTACCAAAAAGGAGTGGAGTGAATTTGAAGTGACTGAGAGTTGTAAAAGCATTTACACACTTTCTTTGTCAGGTTAAAAGCAACACAGGTAGCTACACGGGTAGTTACAGCATACAACCCACCAGATCTGTGCCACAGAACTTGTATGTCTGGTAGCAAGGTCATTTCACCTACTTGAAAGAAAGAAAGCCACATGTTTCCATGTTACCACTCCAATTTTACAATGTGGCCTGTCTAGTGAGGAGTGCATTTTAATGCTCAAGTCCACGTTTTAATTTTCAACATTTTTCAAAAACAACTTCAAAATGAAGAAATTATACACTCAGAACAGATATGAAAAATTTAGTTGCTTAGTTGATATACAATCGAATCATACCGTAATCAAGCCTTCAATTTTCCTAAATTTTCTTTTTGAAAAATCTACTTTTTGTCTGGACAGAGTCGCTTCCCTTGACTTTTAGACGGGTCTACGGTCCAATTATCGATGAAAAGGTGAAGTGTTTACATGTGAATTTTTGGAAACCAAATAACCAGTCCAGAAGAACACATGCATGGAAGAAGAAAATCATGGCAAGAAGAACACAAACTTTTGATATTTACGTGGGCAATTTGCCCATTGATGCCAATGACGTAAGTCAAGCTGTTGCACGACAGTAGGCCTACATGAAATCGTGCATTATCCCCTATGCGAGACCTTAGAATTGATGCAAAATGACATTATTTCACTGCACCAATTTCCCGCCATCATTCACAGATTCAGCAGCTGCTGATCTCAGCCGGGCCACTGACTGTTGATTGAAGCGAATCAAGGCTGTCACATTTCTATTGGAAAGCCTTATGTTTAAGACCCTGTTTCGAACGTCTGTTCAGTGCAATTTTTTCCAGGAAGTTTTATTGGCCTGCGATTTTTATTTTCATATTTCATTATTTTCGAGTTTACAGGAGTCTGAGGAGATAGGTCACAAGACGTTTCGCCCCAAAGACGTTTCCCCCCTAGTCGTTTCGCCTCTATTTTCCACCCTAGTCGTTTTGCCCCCAATACCCTAGATGTTTCGCCCCCTAGTCGTTTCGCCTCCAATTTTTATTTATTTATTTATTAAGGTCAAAGTTTATTAGGATAGACAAAACGAATAGATAGATAGATAGATAGATATCAGGTTTGGTGTGGTAATAAAGTGAAGGTGTGAAAAACTTACGGTATAATAATGCGCAGAATTAATGTTATTAATTATTGACACCGACTTCTGAAGGATGATTAACTAAAGTGTGAAAAATAGATTCTTTAATCAAAGATTGCTTTCCGAATCCTATGGTTTTGTCGACATGCGGCAGGCTTTGTCTTTAAAAGAACTTAATTACTCAGTGGAATTTTAAATCTAATTATCTTTTATTCAGCGATTTCTTTTAATAGACCGATTATCGGGTATATAGATGTTCTAAGTCTTTAAGCATCATTCATACTTTTGTTTTTATTTATTTATTATTTATTGACGTCAATAGCAACGTTGCCAAACATTTGTCGAAAAATTCTTACATTCTCTTTAATTATTTGCAGCTTTAAAACGCATGGATAGAATTTAACGAAAATATGTGGTTTGTTGCATAATTCATTTGCCTATCAAATGATAACAAACTCATGAAAATAAGTTTAAAAAAAGAAACAGGATAGTTTAGTACACATTAAAATACGAATTCTATGGAGGATTCGTCGTTGCGGAAATTGATTTGGCACGTAACTGTAATAGAATTCCAAAGGCACTTTACTTTGAACCCATGATTTCTTTTTCAGCCAATACTTATTAATGGCCCGGTACTGGCCGGTAACTAAGGGAAAGGTACCCATAAACCTTAACCTTAGGCTGACGTAACAGGGCGACGATGCTCCATCATAAATTTCTTTCCAGATATTAATTTACAAAAGCCAGCGAAATGACATGTCTTTTGCAAACGAACTCTTTTACAGCATTGATTGCCCAAGTGAACAACTTAATAAGACTTTACTATTCAAGTTTGAATTTTTTATTGCCTAGCATAATTATTTACATGAGGCAAAATGATGTACATAAGGTAATTATACTATATCTACAATTAGGGGGCGAAACGACTAGGGGGACGAAACGACTAGGGGGGCGAAACGACTAGGGGGGAAACGACTAGGGGGGAAACGTCTTGGGGGCGAAACGACTATAGGGGGCGAAATGGTTTGGGGGCGAAACGTCCCGGATTCAGGAGATAGACGTCAGGCTATTAGTGCAGTTCTTCTGCTTAGCTAAGCAATTCTGTTTCTTAGATGCTGACTGTCTAGTGGTGGGGGAAAGCCAAGGCAGTTCAATCATCGATGTTTGGTCATGAATCACCATTTGAAACCACTGCACCCGGAAGGTAACTGTCAAATGATTGATACAGGCTTTTCGATGGCCAATATTTTTACTGGCATTGGCAGAGTTTAGATAGTCAAGTTGCCAATGACACTACCTACTTTGTGCCTTCCTTCACCAAAGTGGGCCTGATTACCGGAATGGACTTTGTACTTTGGGAATCAGTATTTAAAATGGATTTTATTCTCACACTCACAGAATTGCGTTTAGTGGTCAGATACAGTCAGTGGACATAATTATTCGCCACCTTTGGAAAACTCCATAGACTTACATGTATTTTTATGTTTGCAAGAAAAAATATTCTGCCTCTTCTGGTCAACATGTATTCACGTTTTTGGTGTCATTTGAAAGTTAAATGATTAAGGCAATAAACAAAGGTTAGTTGGTGAAGTTTCAACATTGCATTTTGTATGTACAGCAGTTTAAAATTTCAGAAAATTTTGAAAAAGCCACTTTCCCATTGACGTCAATGGTGACGTTGCCCAAAAAGTGTAAAAAAAAAAATCGCAAGTTTTTAAAAAATTGTAGCTTTAAAACGCAGACATGGAATTAAATGGAAAATATCTTGTTTATTGCTTTATTCATTTACCTTTCAAATGACACCAAAAACATAAAAATATGTTGACCAGGAGAAGCAGAATATTTTTTCTTGCAAACATGAAAATACATGTAAGTCTATGGAATTTTCCAAAGGTGGCGAATAATTATGTCCACTGACTGTAGTTTAGTTTGTATGAGAATAGTTTTATCTTAAGTACAGCAAAACTTAACTTCCTAAATAGTAAGTACTCCGATTACAGTAGTGGGTCACTGGTGATGTGGCGGGGGTCAATGTTTTTATGTTTACACTGATTCAGAGGTTTCGTCTACATATCATTTGGGTTGTTCCACAGCAAGAATATAAATGGTAAGGTAAGGAGTAGTGTAACTGTGACATAACCAAAAGCTAGGCTGTTACTTTCTTACCCCATTATATGGAACAAGATTTTGTGTTAGACTGCACAATTCATGGGCTAATCACTTTCTATCTACATATACTGAGTCGATCGATTTCTGATCATCATCTGTGCTAATTCTAGACTTCTGTCTTCATAAAAGAAAAGTACTCTAGGAGACAAAAAAAAGGTCCACTCTGGTAGTTCATTGTAAAAGAATGCACCACATACCGGTATTTGTCAATCCTGTGTGCTTTTTCTACTATAAACCCAGAAGACAGCTTCTTTCTTTTTCTACTATAAACCCAGCAGACAGCTTCTTTTTGCTCTGAACAATGCGTATATCAGAGTTCTCACTAGGATTTTGAAAACAGGATTCTAAGAATCCATCACTGGAAAAAGTTGGAGTCAGAAATGAAAACTTGGAGTTTGACCAAGAAAACTTGGAGTTTTTACCTTATAAATATATTTCAATAACTTTTTTCTCAACTAGGATTCCACCTAAAATTTGTACATCCTGTAAACAAAACAAAAAAAAAAAAAAAAAAAAAAATTTTTTTTTTTTTTTTTTTTTTTTTTTACAAAAGCCAATACTTGTTTTTCCAGACGTCGCAAAATAATTGATAAGATTCTGTCAACTTTACTGAAGTTGAAGCAGCCAAAATTTATAAATGAGTGTTTTTTATCACACATGAAGGCAATTCAGGCCAATACCGATGCCAGAGACTGCTCTATAAAAAATATGCCTGTGTTATAAGGGGACAGATGTAATGTCATAAGTTTTCGTGGCGGTAGAAAGGTGGGTTTTTTTCTCTTCTTTTCTGCCAATTTCTCATTCGGAATTTCTTAAAGGCAACTGAAATTGTGATACATTCTCTCATTCAGAGAATTTCTATGCAAATAGGGTTGGAAATGAATGAAAAAAAAACACAAATCGCACCAGAAAACGATCTCTCCATTGTGTACATTGTTCCGATTCCGTAGCGAGTTTTCATACCGAAATTACGACGACCATAAAGATCTGCGAACACTTTCTTCAATGATCGCTATTAATATTTTTCAACAAAATCTCGTTTTCCTATCATCCCTTTGTGTAGATAAGGACCTGACAATAAACATCCATTGAATCGACACAAATTTGTGATCCGTGAAAATTGACCTGTCAATCTCCATCAACAAAAACTTGATTGTCAGTTTACTGCGCTCTGATTGGATAAGGGCACAATTAGTTCACGCCTACTTGCTTCCCTCCATCAGTGGCACGTGTCAGTCACTTGCTTGATCTTTGAACAATGTCTTGCGGCTATTCTGCCTTGATCTTTCCGCTGTAGCTCATTTTTTCACGTAATTTATGGAAAGTTTTGGACGCGTCACCAGAAAAAAACATGGCGTAAGCGAGAATCCATGGCAGTGAATTTTAGGCGTACGAAACGAAAAACACGCGTAAAAATACGCCCAGATTGGAGTTATCGAGAACTCTGGCGTATATGGTCCTTTTTCTTTTCAGAAAAATGTGGGCAAGTTGTTTGTATCGTATGGAGAGATTGCCAGTGTCTATGTCAGAGCTGATAATAAAGATCCAAACTCAAAGTTTTCGTAAGTGTTCAAAAAGTGTGAAAAATGATCCAAGATTTATCATAACCAGTGAGCTGTTTCATATTTGAGCCGCGACGCGAGAAATCCTGTTTTCTTAACCCTATTGCACTCAAAACGGCCGATAACGGCTTATCAGTATCACCTTGAACCGGCCGATACCGCCCAACATCGATAGCATCGATATTCACTCAGAACGGCCCGAAACGGCCGGTTTTACGTCTTCGTTTTGGGGTGTAATTTGGCACTTCGGTCATTGTCGCAAACAATTTACGACAGTACACACAAATCGATGACGTATTACGGCGCTATTTACAAAAGAAAAAATTGAAATCACGGAAGTATTTTAGAAGTTATTTTGAGTTGAAAATCGGTAAATTTTAGTAGAAATTTAGCTTGCGAGTTGATATAAAAATGGAGGACAGTTCATCGGGGAGCGAGTGCAGCGGGTTTAGTGAAGATGAGTTAGAAAGATCCGTCAGAAACTTTGAAAATATTCGTAATCAATTTGAAAACAGTGACATCGATTCCGATTGGGCCGTGTCGGACGATTCTGACGACTCGTCGGCCGACGAGAATTCGGAAAGTAGTGGCACAGACAGATCAGACAGCGATTCTGATGATGATGGTGGTGAAATTGGGAGAATTTGGTCAGACAGACTTAGACATATCAACATTAGACCTTTCCAGGAGCCTGCTGGACCACAACATGATCTCCCCCCTGGGTCCCATCCCCTAGATTTTTTTCACCTAATATTTGAAGAGGCTTTCTTCACCCAGATTTCGGACCAGACAAATTTGTATGCGACTCAATGTCAAGTAGGCCGACAAGATACAAGATGGACTCCCACCACCCCAGAGGAGATCAAAGCATTCATGTCCATCCAGATTATTATGGGCATTCATCAGCTACCAGAATACAGTCTGTACTGGGCTGATGACAGGAATCTAAATGTCCCTGGGGTATCCGAAGTGATGACAAAAGCTCGCTATGAGAAGTTGTCCCAGTATCTCCACCTTGTTGACAACACACAGGCGCTGCCACATGATCATCAGCATTTTGATCCACTATTCAAAGTTAGACCAGTTGTGGAAATGGTGAATGCCAACAGCCTGACTTCATATGTTCCTGGTAGGGAAATGAGTATCGATGAGGCCATGATCGGGTTCAAAGGACGCAGCCTCTTGAAGCAGTATCTCCCAGGCAAGCCAACAAAATGGGGGATCAAAGTCTGGCAACTGTCTGAATCATCAACAGGCTACACCCCCCAGTTCCAAGTGTATACAGGCCGGAGAGAAGCAAACATACCAGGAAATCACAGAGGTTTGGGCCACAGGGTTGTTACGGACTTGTCTTCACCGTACTTTGACAAAAACTATCACCTATACTTCGACAATTTCTTTACTTCATTACCCTTAGTTGAGGAACTTCTTCAACATCAAACATACTCTTGCGGAACTCTTCGACTGAACAGACGAGGCCTGCCAAATTCAGTGAAAAATGTAAAACTTCGTCGCCAAGGAGACACCAAGAAGAGGCAGAAGGGCAACATGCTCATAACAATCTGGAAGGACAAGCGCCAGGTTGCTATGCTTTCAACGAATCAGCAGCCAACAGACACACTTCACCGCCCAAGACGTGGAGCGCCGGTCCTGAAACCAGATGCCATTAGCAACTACAACCAGCATATGGGTGGTGTTGATCTGGCTGACCAGCATAGGGCTTACTATTCCATTGGCAGGGAAAGCAAGAAGTGGTGGAAGTATGTTCTGCATTACTGCCTCGACATTGCCATGATAAATGCCCACAGAATCTACCTTTCAACAAACCAGCCTCTGCCTAAGTCCTCTCGGCGGTACAGTCACCTGAACTTTCGACTACAAGTTGCCGACGGCTTACGAGCTGGTTTCACGTCACGTAAGAGAGTTTCAGGATCAAAGGCCAATGTACGTGCAGCAAGGCCGGTACTCGCCGAGGTGAATTTGGGACACCATCAACTGGTACACATCGAAGGGAGGAAGAAAACCTGTGTCCAGTGTTCTGCACACAAAATCAGGACACCAAAGGGCAGACCAGTTGAAACTTCTTTCAAGTGTGGGGTATGCAATATACCTCTGTGCCGGACCAATGGATGTTTCATTCGCTACCATCAGGAGCACCAGCGCTGATTCAGTTACATACCGCGGTTTCAAAAGTCTGTTTCAACACCACCGTTCCAGCCTCAGAGACATTTTCTGTGTTGAATTCTAGGATGTAAGTTGTGCCAAATACATTGAGATGTGTAAATTCTATGTGTAAATATTTTTTTCTATTGAATAAAAAGTGCAGAAGAAAAAATATTTGTTTACCGTGTGTGTACATATTTTCTCTTGGATCTAAATTTTTATGGTGGCGGTTTCAGTGTAAATATGTTTTAGTGAAAAAAAATGTTGCAAAAGTGATAAAGTGTATGTGATGGAATAAATTCAAAGTAGTGATAAATAAAAGGATGAAATTCAAGTGTTTTCATAAGCTAAAAAAAGGAATATAAAAAAGGATATAATTGTGTTTCTCTTCGGAAAAAAAGGATATTTGGATAATAGTAGAAAAGTAATAAAATGATTCATCTCGAGTTTTATGGTGAGTTATTACACTAATAACCCATCTCCCTTAGTTTTAGTTTGAATTTTGAAAGGTTTGCATGTGAAAATGTTTGCTTCAAATTCATTGACTTTCTATACATACAATAAGGATGAGAAAATTTCTCCTTGTCTACTCCCCATTGTTGCATGATATGCATGTTTATATTTTTATTGTATAATTTGGCATGAAATTAAAAAATATGAAGATTTATTCCATAGAAATTAATTCTAGGACTGATTCTGGGAAATACATGGAAAAGAAGTACAAACTGGGTTACAAAGAACTGACAAACAACAAAAATTATCCAATATTTGTTTATTTTCTTGGTTTTATACACAGTTTTACACAACATATAAAATTAAAAATTACATCAATAAAAAGCTCATTTTCTTCCCTAAAAAATGACATAAAAAACATGAAAATATCTTTACATTGACAGAAATTATCAACATAACAAACAGGGTACTATCAACATTTAATCACTGAAATCAGAATTTATCAGAAATTGCATGAGGATGAGCCAATAAATAAGTATAGGTATTGGAAAAGTAGATAATAGCTTATCAGTAATATGTGCATAAGTGCAATAGGGTTAAAACACTACTCATTTTATTTAAAAAGTTTAGATGGTGTATACTACATTGGAGTTGTCAAAAAAATTACAGAGGAGAGCACAATGGCTTAGTGGCCAGAGCATCCGACTTCAGATCAAGACTCTTGACATCATCAGCATCAGGTTGTATCTTTGAGCCATAAGATGTCACTGCACCTCTGCATTACGAAAACATGCCCATGTAATTGAAAAATTTCAGTAGATTTTTTTTTATATTTTTCTTATTTTTGCTTAAAACATAGATTGTTGGTACATGTTATATCCGCCTCGCTGAGACTCCTGAAAAAAATCCCTGAACCCAAGTGAGAAATGTTTAAAATAAAAGCAATCAAGCTAGGCAATAGGAGCATTAATTGCAGAGATAACAGCTATTTCCCAAAAGGTGGCCTTTAGGTATCATTTACCAAACTGACAAACCCTTTTCACAATGAGATATGAGCTGCCCCATGGAAAAACCAACAATCTGCATAGGCGAAAACAAAGACGCAGATCAGCTTCGCGGTAACCGCGAAGCTGATCATCGCCTTTGTTTTCGCTACACAGGTAGTACAATTTCTCTTCTACTTAAATCAGAAATTTCAAGCTTTTAGCTCTTTTCTGCGCTTGTACAGGCCGGTTTGTGTCGGACCTGTTCGGAAACCACATTGTTGGTTTTCCCACGAGGCGGCTCATATATTCATGTAGGTTTGTTCGGTTCCTATGTGAGCCTGATGCCGACAGAGCAGCCAAGGAGATGAACAACATGAAATTGGAAGATCGACACATCTCGGTGAAACGCTGCGGAACCAGTACACCGAAAACTGGAGGTGCACTTGAGAAAACTGGCAACCAGACAAGGAAAGGAAAGGGAAAGAAATCTGGTGGTAGAAATTCTGAAACAGGTCTGATTTATCTCCCTTGGAGATTTGTACTATTTAAAACATTGATTTGCTGTGAATCTTCCCTACATATATTCTAGATTTGATTGTCAAAGTTAAGTCTATTAATCAAGACTTAACTTTGAAAGTCTGGAAAAAAAAGGATTTTACTATGTCATGAGCTTATAGGTCCTGACCATGTGTATGCCCTTGTTTCATACATGCAAATTGCAAAAGCAATGTTTCTGCCTTGAAGTATTGTGTAAGCCTTCAAAGAACTGCCCGACACGGATAATCTGGCTTTTCTCATTAGTGAGAGACGAAGGACCAGGTTCCAAATTGAGAGGCCGTGTGGTTAACTCCTCTGGCACTGAGTTTTGTCCTTGAGGAAGACACATTTTACAAAGGAGTAAGTCTTGTAAGATGACATCACCGTAAACTGTTGACTGGGACATTAGACAATAGTACATGAGCCATGTCATGAGAAAAACCAACATTTTGTATATGCGAAAACAAAGGGGCAGATCAGCTTTGCAGTAACTGCGAAGCTGATCAGCGCCTTTGTTTTAGATTCAAGGATAGGACAGTTCCTCTGTTTTTTTCGTTTCGTGGCTCACATGTACAAAGAAAGAAAGAAATCTTTTTTTCAGAGTCGACAGATGGAAGTGTACAAGATCCATCGGAGAGAGCAGGAGGAGATGGAGCGGTGAGTGAAACTTATGAATAGACCTGGTTAACAGGTGTTTGAAATTGACAACATATTTATTTCTCGATTTCTAGAATCTAAGTTTTGTAGTACATTTATATTTTATTTTGCTAATTGCTATATCTTTGTATTTCCTGATTGTACATTTTGGCGCGCTGCATGATACATATATCATCTTATTGGTCAATTTTTCCCTTTCACTATCCACTTATGAGGCGGTATGCATAGCTTGTGATTCGTGCAATGTATTTTGCCAAATTTGGCTGGAAAGGTATGGTGTTCGGTAGCAAGATGCAGTAGCTCTCCATAATAATGGTTCATAGCTAGGAAACTTTAAAAAATTGAGCCGCCTCATGAGAAAACCAACAATCTGCTTATGCGAAAACAAAGGCGCAGATCAGCTTCGAGGTAACCGCGAAGCTGATCAGCGCCTTTGTTTTCGCTACACGGATAGTGCAATTCCTCTACTTTCTAAATCCAAAATTTCCCGTCTCTAGCCATCTTCTGTGCTTGTACAGCCCGGTTTGTGTCGGACCTGTTTGGAAACCACATTGTTGGTTTTCCCACGAGGCGGCTCAATTGTTGATGGATTGGGGATGTGAAATACACACAAACTTTCAAACTTTGTATACTGTAGATCCGCAAATATTCGCGAGAACTTTATTTTCGCTAATATTCGTGAATTAGTTACCTCGCGAATTCAAAGTTCTCGCTAATAAAGAGTCACTATAAACATTATAGAATACATGGACACTCATTCGCGAATTCGAGAACTCGCTTATTATTCGGAAATAGAAAATTCGCGAAATAAAAGTCGCGCGAAAATTTCCGAACTTACAGTAATTGTCCTAAGTTTTCAGATGTAGCTGATTAAGATTTGAAAAGAGAAATTTTCATATGAGAAATGCTTGCCATCAGTTAAAACCATGATCAGGCTACTCATAATGGAACAGTCTGATCTTGATGAGAGGGCTGTTTCCCCACCTGCAGGTTGTCCAAAAATTTTAAATGATTAATCTTAGGATAATTACATACTGTAGATTTGGAAATTTTTGAGTGACTTTTATTTTGCAATTTTTTTATTTCTGAATTATTTGCAGGGATTTGAATTTGCGAAAGGGTGTACATAATATAGTCTTTATTGCTCATAGAAATTCTTTTTATTGAGAACCTTGAATTCACTAGACATAAAATAAATTATCCTCCAATTATTATTACAAAAATTAAGTTCTCACGAACATTTCTGAACTAGTATTTTTCCCCCATTTATTTTCAAACAGCCTAGATCTGAGGTACTACAGCCTCCTAACCCTCACCCAGCTTCTTTGGTATGTGGTTTAGTTTTGCATGCTTTATTTCAAGTCTGTCTGATTTTGTAAATAATTGTCATTTTATCATAAAGATTTTAGGTGTATTCTGATACCAGGATACAATTTGGAGTGGCATGGGCATGATTATTTTGACTTAAATGGATATTAAACATGTGATTCATGTATGGTGAAGAGTTCATCATTTGAGCCACCTCGTGGGAAAATAAACAATGTGGTTTCCGAACAGGTCCGACACAAATCAGGCTGTACAGTCACAGAAAAGAGCTAGAAGCTTGAAATTTTGAATTTAATTAGAGGAGGAATTGTACTATCCGAGTAGCGAAAACAAAGGCGCTGATCAGCTTCGCGGTTGCACCGCGAAGCTGATCTGCGTCTTTGTTTTCGCCTATGCAGATTGTTGGTTTTCCCATGTGGTGGCTCATTTATTTAAAGTTTGTCATATTCATGTATGCATTCTTTGGTACTTCAGTCATAAATTTATAAAATCAGACAGTCTTCCATTTAACATACACGGAACCTCATTGAAAGCTAAGGATGCATAGATTTTAAAAATTAAAGTTTGTCATAGTAATCAATTTATAGTATGACTGTTATGGAAAAAATGGTGATTTTCATGGTAAAATTTGAAACACTCTTTTCTACTGACATTATTTTGGTAGCATACAAATTTCTTATTTAAAGTTTAGACTGAGAAAGATTCACAAACTGTCTTATGTTAATAAAGAATATCAAAACCACTTTCATAAAAAAAAGAAAAATCATCCAAAATCTCACATCGTATGTTATACATAACATTTGTAGCGAGTAGGACGAAAGGTATGCACTAACTTTACAACCACTGGGTTTATTACTTCACTTTCAGCTGTTTGTTCAAGAGTACACAGAGGTTCCAATAAAATTCTTTGTATGTCGTAGTTGCTTATTTCTCTGCACACAACACGTTCCATGTTCAGTGTTTCTTGCATGATTACGTTTCTTCCATAACTCAAGTAGAATACTGACCTTTCCTATGTTTAGACTCCTTTCAGCAGCCAAGAAAAGTTACTGATATCTGGTATCATTCGTAGAATTGAGTATTGAAACACTGCAATCCTTGGCGAATACCAGAAATGTTTGTCATGGTGTAAATTTCAATTACATGCAGTATGCATTCATATTCCCCATCTCTAGTTTATGCACCAGTCATTTGCAACCACTGCTCCCCCACCTACGGGGAAGGGCCGGGATTATGACTTTCAGCTTTCTGAGCCCTGCTATGAGCCCCACCCCCAGGGGACAAACTGGAGGTCAAAACTTTGCTCTTTGCCTCCCCTTGGCAATAGAAAATCTCCCTGGGGTATGGATCCTAATGTCAAAACCCCGTCATTTCCCTTGAAATGCGGGGACACTTGAAAAGTAATTGCCCTGCACTTTAGCCCGGCTACCCCCCACCCTTCCCCGTGGGGAGTGGGGGTGCAGTGGTTACAAATGACTGGTGCATTACCAACGTCTTGGCTACTAATGAAAGTTAACTACATGTAGGTCCACTGAGTCACCTGTATTCTGTTTCAAAGTTTCATATTTTCTTGTTGCTGTTTGCAGAGAAAATTAACCGGCCATATTTTCTCCTGTAGCAAGTGAGATATACGTGAAAGGGCAGTGTCTAAAAATGACATTTGAGCTGCGACGCAAGAAAACTGGTCTTCGGGGGTTCCGATTAGGTCCGACACAAACCAGCCTGAAATTTAGGTAGAAGAGGAGTTGTACTATCGAAGTAGCGAAAACAAAGGTGCTGATCGGATTCGCAGTTACTGCAAAGCCGGTAACTGCGAAGCTGATCTGTGCCTTTGTTTTTGCATAAGCAAAAATCCGGTTTTCTCATGACACGGCTCATTTAATACCAGGGATAAGGTTCTGTGAAATGGGGATGTAAAATTACCTGCACATGGATGTTCTTTTGCTAAAAATAAAACAAACATTTGAGCTGCCTCGTGCGAAAACCAACAATGTGGTTTCCGAAAAGGTCCGACACAAACTGGACTGTACAAGCACAGAAAAGAGCTAGAAGCTTAAAATTTCGGATTTAAGTAGAAGAGGAATTGTTCTATCCGAGTAGCGAAAACAAAGGCGCTGATCAGCTTCGCAGTTACTGCGAAGCTGATCTGCGCCTTTGTTTTCGCCTATGCAGATTGTTGGTTTTCCCTCGAGGTGGCTCATTTGTTGACCCGTTGTTTGGAAAATGTAAGAATGTTCTTACAGTTTATTTATGGAGAAAATATGCAAATTAGTTCAAAAGCATGCATTATAAATTATAACTTAGATAATTATTTGTTGTGCATGTGCATTTAGAATATGCTGTTCTCCTTATTTTGAGCAAGATTATTTACATCCCATTGACTGGTTGAGCCCCAGAAAACAGTGGCTCAAAACAGTGGCTCTGTTTCATTGTGACTAGAAAATTGCCGACAGATGAGCCACATTATGAGAAAACCAACAATCTGCATATGCGAAAACAAAGATGCAGATCAGCCTCGCGGTAACTGTGAAGCTGATCAGCGCCTTTGTTTATGCTACACGGATTGTATAATACCTCTACTTTCTAAATCCAAAATTTCAAGCTTCTTGCCATCTTCTGTGCTTATGCACCAGTCATTTGCAACCACGGCCCCCTCGGGGCCGGGAAATAGCGGGGATATTGACTTTTCCATTTGCAAAGCCCAGGTATAAGCCCTGCACTGCGGGGAATTCTTTTCGGTAAAATCCCTGCAAAAAGCCCCTTTTGGCCCAACTTGACCCCCCCCCCCCCTACAAACTCACCCCCTAACAAACTTGGCCCCTGACAAACTCAGCCCCCAAAAATTGTAGGGACTAGGGGGTCTAGTTGGGCAGACATTTTGGGGGCCGAGTGTCAGGAGGCCAAGTTTGTAGGGAGTCAAGTTGAGAGCCGAGTTTGTCAGGGGCCTAGTTTATAGGGGGTCAAGTTTGGCAAAACTTTTGGGGGCCGAGTTGTCCAGTTACCAATTGCTCTTGTTTGCCCTTCTGACCCCTTGTTGTGATGTTTGGGTTCTGGTTCAACAACATTTTGATTCTATCAGTTCATTTAATGTTTTATTCGCTCTCATTTGATTTTCTTCAGTGCTGCTTTAATATTTATGCGTCGTTTTCTCATTTTTGTAAAAGAAATTGTGTGATAAAAACAGTCTAGAAATTTCTATTCGATATTGAAAAGATATCTCAAAGTCTCAAATCTCGCAATACTTCAAAACACGGCCAAAATTCGGATAAAACACGGTACTGTAGACCGGTAAACCCCGGTCAAAACGCCCCGCTGTTTTGGCTCGAATCAAAAGCCCGGCCTTACCACGGCACTGCCGGGACACCTCGAAGGTAAAATCCTGGTACTTTAGCCCCGCTATTCCCCCGCTATCCCCGGCCCCATAGGGGCTGTGGTTGCAAATGACTAGTGCATTATACAGCTTGGTTTGTGTCGAACGTGTTCGGAAACCACATTGTTGGTTTTCCCACGAGTCGGCTCAGATATTGAGCATCAACTTGAACCAATGAATTGGTTGATTGCAAGACATTTTTTGTGCATGCAGCATAATGCATGTACACCTGGAACTCTTTATAACAGGGTTCGTTAGGCTGAAAATAAAATTTTGTTTGTTTGTCCTTTACCTACCTACCCACAATTTAACCCCCTACTCAAAAAATTATATTGCAGTTTCCTGAGGAAAAATATTTTTATTTTCCTGTGGCTGAAATTTATGTTAGTTTGCATAATTTTGGTTTATTAGACATTCAAATGATAGTATACATTGTTTAATTTGCCTTTCTTTGAAAATCAGTACACTTATTTTTGTGAAATATATATTCATTTAAATTCATACTTGGCTTACATTACATGTTATTTTTAAGCAAAATAAAAGGTGGCCCTTTCTACTAAGACTAAACTGTCAAAAGTTAACTTTCTATTTTCTAGAGAAAGCAAAATATAATATAATAATTTTCCTACCTACCTACCCAAGACTAAAATGCTGGGTAGGTAAAGGACAAACAAATAATTTTTTAATTCAGGCCTTACGACACAATTTTGGATATAATACTGATCACTGTTGGACCCCATTTGGACCATTTTGGCTATATGTCTATACATTTTATCTCGTTATAAACGGATTGGATAACTAACACGTAAATTGGCTTGGACCCCAGCAATAGTGTTATAAAGAGGTTGAGGTGACAGTGTATTTGATATAAATAATGTAATGTCAAATAAAGTACATGTATCAGTGCATTTGAAGAGGGTCTTAATGTGATTTTCTATTCTTTGTGTTGATCTAATATTGGTGATTATCATGGAGCATGTTTATGTTAACTTCAATTTCTGCAGATGATGATCAGAAATTGATAACTCGGTTTATAAAGATAGATAGATAACTTGCATTCTATCTTTGCACATTTATTGATTTGATATGTCACAGAACACTTTCTCTTATGTGAGCCGCTTTGTGGGAAAACCAGATTTTTGCCTATGCGAAAACAAAGGCGCAGATCAGCGCCTTTGTTTTCGCTACACGGATAGTACAATCCCTCTTCTTCCTAAATCCGAAATTCCAAGCTTCTAGCTTGCTTCTGTGACTGTACAGGTTGGTTTGTGTAAGACCTGACGGTAAACCCCGAAGACCGGTTTTCTCGCGTCACAGCTCATGTAAAGAAATTGAGGGTGAAGAAAGTGTTTAGAGAAAATGGGAGACTTTTACTCCATTGTGGCTGTAAATTTACACATCATAGTGGTATAAATGTTTGATTTCGTTTTACCAACAGAAAGAGACAGCCATGTGTACCCATGTAGAAACTCCAGTCAGCGTGTGGCTGCAGATCGTGAGTGATGAGAACACAAAGAAGATATTCAACATCACAGAACAGTTATCTACACTGTGTCCAGCGGCGCCAAAACTCACAGGGCAGCCTGATATGAACAAGGTTGGTTGTCTCATCATCAGGAAAACATGTCTGTGCAATGAATACCCACTTAAACCCCACTTTTATATAGTAAAACTGGGGTATGCAGGGGTATACTTATCTTTCTTATTTTTGCTCCAAAACATAAATTGTGGGTACTCGTTAGAACGGCCTTGCAGAGTAGGAAAGGCGGTTCTAATGAGTACACCCACAATCTATGTTTTGGAGCAAAAATAAGAAAAATATCAAAATGTTTCAACTGAAAAAGAACCTCTGACGGTGGTAATGGGAGCCATAATTTATAGCTGCCTCAGATTTTGATAAAAATAAATGTTGGTCAAATGCTTCTGTTTTTGTATACATGTTTGCTGGTAGTCCATAGTTTATGATATTGGATTGAGGTTCTTGTTTCAAAAGAAGTACTGCTTTATTTTTGGGATAAAATGGGCGTATTTTGTATTAAACATATAGAAAAATAGAGTCCCCCCCGAGTCCCAAGAAATCCCTTTGCATATGAATGTATTGTCATATTATACATAATATATGTGAATGGCGTTCTGGGACTCGGGGGGGGGGAACAGTACCCTACAGCCCAAAATGTTATCTCAGTACTAGAGCCCAAGTATGTGAAATTGTTTTTAACTTAAAATTAAAAAGAAAACAAAACAGCAGTTAAGTTGTATGCCATATATAAAGTACAAAAAATGGATATATACATTCGTTTCCAAAACTTACCCAAATCTGCTTGATTTATAACCACTTTTTATGTTCCATTCCCCAGAAAATGAGGGTACTGTACATTCTTTGGAACAAACTTTTGAAATCATTCTATGCTAATATTGTCCACTTGTTGACACGGCCAATAACCTCTTGCACCACAAACAGCAACATTGGTGGACTGTTTTCCTATTCTTTTTTTAAATACATTAACTTCCAAATCAACAACTTTTCAGTCAGGTCGGTACGATGCCACCACTGTCTAGGTATTAGCCAGTACCATGGGAACTTAAAATGTCTTTCTCATTGGTACAATACAGCGACGTAAGTTTCAAATAACCAACTTAAAGGGTGTTTACACAATTTTCCATTCATTCTCATAAAACTATTCGCTTATTATATCACGTTAGGCATCAAAACAAGAATCTTTCAGTTCTTTAATGAAAGTGATTCTAAATAGAGGCCCTGGGTTTGGTCCAATCGTTGGGAGCCGTGCTGTGCCTGAGGCACACTAGCCCCCCAGATTACTGGGTACAAGAAGTAATACGTAGCTCAATCAGGGATTTTTTTCGGGTGTCTCAGGGGCCGAAATAAGGCCCCATTCCCAATGAGATTTAGGCGACTTTTTTCCCAATTTGGAGAAAAAAATTCCCAATCACAGCTGAAAATAATTTACTATAGGTCTATTCATTGTGAAACTCAAGTTCTGCTGTTTGAAATGCTGTTTAAATTTGATGTTATGCTATTATTAATGATTCTAAATGCATAAGCTTGATTAACTATGTCAAATTGGAAAATATTATCAACTTTGAATATTCTGAAAATTTCCCAAATTCCGGGTTTATGTCGCTAATTTTCCCAATCAGAAAGGCCCTAGGGCCCCTTCCCAAAATTGCCAAAAAAATCCCTGTCAATCCCAAAATGACTGAAAAAATGTTCCTATTAAAGGATGCTCGGCCATAATCTAATCGAATCAAAAATAACTTTTATGATTATAATCACTTCGACACAAACATTATACTGAAACGAGACAAATGTAAGACAAGCCAAGTTCTGTTTGCGGGTGTGCCTGGAGTTTTTTCTCTGGGTTCTCATGTTTTCGTCCACCTACTGATTGGTCAATCTCATACGAGCTTAAATAAAGTTGAAAGGGACATTAAAGTGAATCAGAAAAATAAATACATTGAAGGCCGTGTTGTAACAGGTTTATACAGGTAAATAAATATTCATGCAAGGTTGCTCAGTGTGACCAAGTTTTGTCACAATGGGCCGTGTCTGGAGAAAATGTTTTTGGTTAAGATCGAACTCTAATCAAGCTGTTCAACACATAGAAGATGGATTGAAGTTTTGTTAATTAATGACACAATTCTGAGTAGCTGGCTGGTCATCGCTGATCTGGGTATAAGGTTTTGCATATAACAGATAGCAGGTTTTCTTATGAGTTAACAGTGTCTTGTATAATGTTTGGTAGTACTTAGACAATAATATTATACAGGTAACTGCTAAAGGTTTGTACCCAAAATGTTGACGTTGTAATATTTCAATTTTATTTCAATGGCATAATGCATGTTTATCGCACTTTACACAGTGTTGCATGCACAAAATATGATACAATAGTGGAATTAAAGGACTACAAGCAAGGAAAAGCAAAAAATTAAAATTTTCTCACATATGAAATTTTGACCCCCACCCCTGCTAAACGCCTTTTTTACACTATATGGAGGAAATAGTCAAAACCTTTAATAGTTATAGGTTTAGAATACATTGGGTTTTTGCCCTAATCATGAAATACCCCCACCAGAACCTTTGAGACATTGCTCTGGTCTTTTGAAAACGAGGCATAAAACCCCCAAGAACGTCACAGATTCTTTCATTTTTGCTAGTATCTGTTTATTGCATGGGCGCGTTTTCGTAATGTGTATTATCTTAGGTATTGCAAACTTACTACGCAAAGATCTACTTGTCACAAAGACATGTCTACCTTTGGGGTTCGCAGTCACTGTTACTGTTTGTTAGAGACACTTTCTTCAAATTTTATAGTCACAAGGGCAGCACAGTGGCCGTGTGTTGCTGGGAACAAAACTTCAGTTTCGGTGGCGGATTTAGAGGGGGTCCAAGGGGGTCGCTCGGAGCCAAATTATTTCATTTTCATGGGGAATGTCAAGAAATTTTGTGTGAAATTAGGCTGATGAACCCCTCTTTTCTGCATTGGAACCCCCTCTTCAGAATTTCTAGATCCGCTCCTGAGTTTTAGGTTTGATACCTACCTCCATTGTTGGCATTTTAACATTTATTAGCAGGATAAGTTGTAGGATATTGTGATCTAAACCTGAAATTTCAATTTATTTAGGCTATTTCAGTATTATTGGCCTCCGAAATTTTAAGCTCAGCCGAGTTGAGCAAAAAAACATTTTATAACCTCGGGGCCTGGTTGACACTTAGAAGTGGTGGTTCTAATCTATCCGAACATGACTTAAGAAATTGTTAAGTTAAAATGTTAACTGTGAAGTTAAGCCATGCCCAATCCAAACCAGAAGATACTGTAAATTCGGAAATATTCACAAGAATATTCGCGAATTCGTTGCCTTGCAAAAAATAAAGTTCTCGCTAATAAAGAATTACTATAAGCTTTATAGACTGCATGGGTTCTCGCTCGCGAATTCAAGAACTCGCTAATAATTAGGAAATCGAAAATTGGCAAAATAAAAATCTCGCGAAATTTTCCAAATTTACAGTATGGACAAAGGCTGAACTATGGATAAAGTTATTGGTGTTCCAGAGAGTTGACATAGAATTTTAGAAAAATGAGTTTTACATTTTCAGGTATATGCCTGTAATTTTTCTGAAGACGGTATGTGGTACAGATGTATGGTACGAAATTCTCTTGGGACAGACAGAGTGAGTATACTCAGTATCATTTTCAAGGCAGATTCTAGTCAATTATAGTAGAAATATTTTCAAACCACTTACCATGTCCAAACGAAACTCGGGGTTTGTAGGTTTGATCAGCCTTTAGGATTAGACTTAAAATGGAGGTCCCTTCTCCATATGACCTTTGCTGTTTGGGTGGGATGTAAAACAAAAAATCCGCCCATTGGGGCCTGGAGAAATAGATGGGCTGCTTGTGCCTCCAGGCAAAGCTTGTTTCACTGTTGACTGACTACCTGATTACTGGTTAACTGCTCAGGTCTGAGCTTGCCCAGGAAAAGTGGTTTCAAGTCAAATCATCTGCACCAATAAGCCTTTATGGCTTGGTTGGATGGTTGTTATATTTCAAGCACTTGTTGGATGTCATGACATCCTCATTTTGGGTAAAAGTCCCATAAAGTGGAGGCAGCGTCCCGACATGACCTTGGCTGTTGACTGGGACGTAAAGCATCAACTCAAACAAACAAAACAAAAAATCAACCAGCTATAGCTACTAGTATGATTCATACAGTTTCAGATGGTTGAAGCTTTAAATTTAGTAAGTGGTGAGATTCTGCTGCCTATGCAGTGTAAATGTGCTGACATTTTGCACCACTGCTCCCCCACCTGCGGGGAAGGGCGGGGATTATAACTTATCAGCTTTCAGTGCCCTGTTAAAAGCCCCACCACCAGAGGGCAAACTAGAGGTCAAAACTTTTCTCTTTGTCCTGCCCTTAGCAATAAAAAATCTCCCTGGGGTAAGGATCCTAATGTCAAAACCCCGTAATTTCCCCTGCACTGCGGGGACACTAGAAGTAATTGCCCTGCAGTTTAGCCTGGCTGTCACCTCACCCTTCCCCGTAGGTGGTGGTAGGCAATGGTCACAAATGACTGGTGCATTAATTTGATTGCCAATTTTGTATGCCATGCATCCCAATGATGGGTAATTTTTTTTTTCAAGCTCAGCTCAGCTGAGCATGAAATTTCAACTGCTCATAAATGTTGAAATAGTCTAAATTAGTGGAAAATACAGGTTCAGTTCTCAACAACTAGTAACAACATTTATAAGCAGGATTAATGTTAGTCAAATCTGAGTTGAGCATGAAAAAAGTTTTATATCCTCGGGATTGTGTTATATCTTCAAACAGAGTCAAAAGTATCATTCTTTACATGCATGAACTGGAATGAAAACTTTTGTCACAGCCAATAACGAACACACATTCAAAATTTTGTTCTGTTGCGTGAACAGTTTAAGATCCAGTACATAGACTATGGTAACACAGAGGAGGTAACACTGGGCAGTCTGGTCGAGATCCCTCAGAATGTAGCGGCTATGAAAGGCCTGGCACAGAAGATAGTTCTACACAACACATTGCCTAAAGATCTCAGTGATAAAAATGTAAGAATAGTCTTCATATTGTCTTCAAACTTTCTGCAAAGTATGAGCCGCCTCATGGGAAAACCAACAATCTGCATAGGCGAAAACAGAGACGCAGATCAGCTTCGCGGTAACCGCGAAGCTGATCAGCGCCTTTGTTTTCGCTACTCGGATAGTACAATTCCTCTTCTACTTTAATCTGAAATTTCAAGCTTCTAGCTCTTTTCTGTGCTTGTACAGGCCGGTTTGTGTCGGACCTGTTCGGAAGCCACATTGTTGGTTTTCCCACGAGGTGGCTCGTATGTTAGTACTTCAGAATCTGTAATCTTGCATTGGGAGGCCCCTGTGTCCAAATGGTTAAGAGTGCTGATTTCATTACCAGGCGTAGTATTTGATTCGTCTCATCGCTGTGTTTGATGTGGGTTTTAAGCCCCACATGCCCCACACGGGACACATGAGACAAGCCAAGTTGAAGTTCTGCATGCTGGTGTGTAAGGTTGTTTACTCAGGGTTCTTCCATTTCCCCCAACCTACCAATAGGCCCTTCTGTGGGCTAAAATGATCCTAAAAGGGACGTCAACTGAATTAAATAGGTAAAAAAAAAAAAAAAGATTGACGTAAAGCAATATCTAATACAGATTTGTAGCAAATTGCTAGATGATCTCCAATTTTACTTTGTAGGCAGTACAGTACCTCAAAAGCCTCACAGATGGTCAAATGGTCCAACTGATAAAGACCCGCCCCCTTACAGACGGCACAGGATTCTTCGGTCACCTCATTGTCAACGGCCAGTCCATCAATGACGCAGTAATCCAGGCGGGACACGCCTACAAGCGCCCACAGATGGACAAATCCGGGGGCCGTGACCAACAACCCAACACAAAACCCTTCTCTAACCCTCCCAGTCTGCTAGGTGCTCCAGGCACACCTCCCTTGATAGGGGGTGGGGATGCGAGTATGAACCCCATGATGAATAAGCACCCCGGGACGCCGGCGATGGTGGATACAGCCGCGATGCAGCCCGGGCCCGCTATGATGGGGACCTCTATGTTTGGGGGTAGGGAGAGGAGTATGAGATCACCCAATGACGCTGCTGGGGGAAATAGACAGATGAAATCAATGGGACAAAGGTGAGTGGTACTGATTATTGATAAAGTACTTTGCAGAAATTCAATGTTTTATAAATGAGCCGCTGCGTGGGAAAACCAACAATCTGCATATGCGAAAACAAAGACGCAGATCAGCTTCGCGGTAACCGCGAAGCTGATCAGCGCCTTTGTTTTCGCAACTCGGATAGTACAGTTCCTCTTCTACTTAAATCCGAAATTTCCAGTCTCTAGCCATCTTCTGTGCTTGTACAGCTTGGTTTGTGTCGGACCTGTTCGGAAACCACATTGTTGGTTTTCCCACGAGGTGGCTCAAATGTTTCTTATTGATGATGGAAAATGCAACTCAAAAGTTGTTTATGGCAGCCCCAATGGCTGAGCGGTTAAGAGCGCTGTTTCTTAGCCACTCGATCATCTCACCGCTGTGTCTGGTGTGGGTTCGAGTCCCGCTCTGGCCACATGTGAGACAAGCCAAGTTCTGCTTGTGTGTGTGCCAGGTGGTTTTTCTCGGGGTTCTCCCATCTTTGCCCCACCCGTTTTGGCCCGTCTCATATGAGCTGAAATAATCTTGAAAGGGACGTAAAACTTATTAAAAAAAAAAAAAAAAAAGTTTATGCACCCTTTGTCTTTGTTAGATCTGGCAATGGCTCATTTGTGATCTAGGGAGAATGGTGCTAAGTGGTAGTGTTGTACTCTTGCCTTTGGCAATACACTTAAGTTCTACAAAGAACTGAAGCAGTGACTCAGTTTCAACACGACTGAAAAATTCTTGACTTGGACGTATAATAACCAACACAAACCATTTGTTTAATATGTGACCTGTTTCAGCAATGAACCAAGTGGCAAAGAAAAGGAGCTGCAGGCTGAATTGACCAAGAAAAGACGAGAGTTTGAGAGAGTAAGGAATGAAAAGGATGCTGCCCGGCTAGAAGTAGAGTACATGAAATCTAAAGTCAAGGTGAGGGGCATGTTTGTACATTATTTGAGCCTTATGTCATGAGAGCAAAGAGAACCCCCAGCAAGAACTCCATAAGAACACAATAAAATGCCATGTAAACTCTGTGGCAATATGCCTTGGTTGCTGTAGGGACCTTGTTACAAGTTCCTTTTCATGAAAATATAATGTGAGATTTGCTTTGCTATCTCGAAAATTTGACAACTCGATGATAATGCAGTGGAAATGGGACTTGGTCTGACAGTAGCTTTAACTCATTTAAGCCTGGCGTCCCTTTTATGGGACGTAGGCAAACAGAATAGCCACAGATGGGACGGCGTCCCATCTGGGGCTATTCTGTTTGCTTATAGGAATTTCATTGAAAAATGGAATAAAGTTTTAAAATCACTCCTAACACCCCAATCCAATTGATAATGATGGGAGAATCCATTCGTCAAATATGGGTTAAGCAGCTAAAGTGGCACTGTGCATTGTGTATCTGTCCAAAAACACAGGGTCTTAACTGGACCATCGCTATAAGAAAAAGAATATTTCTATTACAGACCCTACAAGATGAATTCTCAATGACAGCTGCCAAGATGGCTGAAGACACGGTAGCCAAGCGAATTTCTTCATTGGTATCTTTGGCAAGCAGAGTGCGACAGCTGAGGTATAATTTGATTTACATGTATGCCATCACCATCAGCATTTCAGTCTCTGTGAGCTAAATTATACTTTTTATTGGATTCTTATGCTTATAACATGACTTTTATCTCGCTTACCAGACAGACGCTTTCCTAACGTGTATATATAAAACTATGAAGTGTTTCACATATTTAGCTGTCAAGTTTACAGACCTATAATATAGTGTTCAGTAGGGCTACCCTGTAGTAGGGCTGCGTATTGCCACCTAGGAGGCGATACAATACAGTTCGCGATACAGGTACAGCAATACGCAATACAGTTTGCAATACGGTGAACTTTTGTAATTACCCGTAAATTAGCACTTACAAAAAATAATCCTTATACGCATCAGTTCACATGATTATCGCCAGCTGAAACGGCTGCATTATGCAGCTAAGTTTCACCTTTGACATTGTTTATTGAGGCGTGTAATATGTCAGTACACAAATATGCACACTAAATTTCCTGCACTTTTTGTCCAGTGCCTACTTATGAATATTAATGAGCTGTGCGCACACAATTGCGCATAAAAACAATTGGCGTCCAAGGTTTTCGGGACCGATTTGGTCGGATTTTCATTATTTTCGGTGTGTATTCCGTACAGTATAGCACTCGCTATATCGGAAAAAAAAAATAAATCAGCCAATAAAGCATGCTTCTTTGGCGTGCTAATCCCAAGGTCGCGTTAGCTTGTCTGGTTTCCAGCTCCTCGTGATTTTACAGTGCACCGTTCAGCCGAGTAGGAATGCATACAGTTGGATTTTCCGACATATATTTATTATTAGAATGGCTTCCTAGAAACATTGCGTAAATAATAGGACAATTATAGACGCAATTCTGCTCAAAACATGTCAGTTTTCTTAAAAAAAAGGAGAGTTTTCTTCATGAAATCTTTTCTAAGGAGGTTCGCGAACCTTGTGTAAAAGCAGGTGGCGATACGATACGCTGGTTCGTCTGCCGTCGTACCGCAAATACTCGAGTGTTCGATATATCGCTGCAGCCCTACCCTGTAGTATGCTATATATAACTATTCAATGACACTGCATTTTATATTACAGAGAACAGTTCCCGACAGGCCGTCAGTGTTTACTAGAAGAAGCCATAAGTTTGTGTCAATCCCCAGACAGGGTTGATAACTCCTCGCTGACCTCCATGGCGGCAGTAGGATCATCTCTCAACACATACAAAGCTGCTCAGAAGGAAATCTCTTCCTGTAAAGATCAGGTATAGAATTTTAAGATTGGCTGTAAAAGCTCTTGCATTTATATGCAAGTTTAGAATTGCCAAATTTTAAAGAGTTCAGGAAAATCACTGGACTGCAAGGTGAATTCATGAATGGCTGCCAAATGAGCCGCCGCATAGGAAAACCAACAATTTGCATAGGCGAAAACTAAAGGCGCAGACCAGCTTCGCAGTAACTGCGAAGCTGATCAGCGCCTTTGTTTTCGCTACACGGATTGTACAATTCCTCTACTTCCTAATTCCAAAATTTTCAGCCTCTAACCGTCTTCTGTGACTGTACAGCCTGGTTTGTGTCTGGCCTGGTCGGAACCTCAAATTGTTGGTTTTCTCATGCACAGGCTCAAATGACTTAGCCTTTGATGACTGGTTAACTGCCTTGAAAGTCTTAGCCGACTATGTTAGCTGGTTATTGGAGCCGTAAGACTTTGTGTCGCATTTTGTCATAATCGAAGCTGTCAACAGGAATGTTAAGAATCTCGAATATATAGTTTGTTTTGAAAAGTTGTGATTGTAAATTTTACAACCTTGTTCTTGTTTGATTGCAGCCCGAGTTATCTAACCTGATAGCCTCTCGAGATGACGCCCGTCGGGACCTGTATCTGAAACTGACTGTGTGTATCACAGAATTGGAGAAGATGCCATTGGAGAAACGCACAGCCAGTGTACAGGTAAATATCATAAAAGCTGATAATGTTAGTCACTCAGGAGGAGCAAAATAACTCTACAGTGTGTGTATAGAAAATACTATGACCATGCTAGTTGACATGTACTATTAAATTGATATGCATATGTTGATCTCAATTATGTGATTCCAACCAAACATACTAGTTGATCATCCTTCTGTGAACTGTATGATCTTGAGTCCTCAATAGTTTTCTAAGTAGAAGATACATATAAAAATCCGGAACTTCTGTGAAAGATCATATAACCTATGATTTACAGTTATTGCTAAATATATTGCCTTTGCCTATATTGGCAATAAACTGCTGACAGATCTTGACTTTGTTTTCATATGTGTACCATTGTATTTCCAGGATATTCAAATGCGACTAGTCAACACCTATGCACAGTTTCTGAAGTTTCATATCCATGATTGTCCGTCAATGGAGAACCTGGTTCCAGGATTTAAGAACTGGAAGGTGAGAATAGCATTTACACATAAGTCGGAAACCAGAAGTTTCAAATGAGCAATGCAAATTAGATAACTACAAAGAGTCTAAGGCCGCGTCTCCACGGACAATTTTTCTTTTACTAAGATTATTTGTCACAGAAACTTTGGCAATGAGTTTGCGTTCACACACAGCAAAGATTACTTATATTACTTAGCTCGCTCACCCTTGTCGCAGATATTTGACAATGAAACTTCGCCATAGAATTGAATTTACGTGAGCATATTTTTCTGCAGTAAACCTACTTTGTCAAAGAAAAAATTGTCCGTGGAAACCAGGCGTAAGTTTGTGGGAAATGGTCACAAGGTTTAACTTAAAGATCTGCTTACAGGTTGAAAATGTGGCAGACAGCAGGTCAAAACACTCATCATAGCTGTAATAGATGGTCATAGGTCTGTCATGTATGTTTTTAAGCCAAGCGTCCTTTTTGTGGGACATAGGCAAACAGAATAGCCCCAGATGTGACGCCGCAAAACGCGGCGTCCCATCTGGGGCTATTCTGTATGTTAAAGAAAATTCATTGAAAAAATGAATGAAAATCTAAAATCACACCTGATGTCCCCAACAATGAAAACTGGACTCACCCAAATGATAACGTTGGGAAAGTCCATTCATCATATATGGATTAAATCAATATTTTAGTACCTATTCTTCAGGTTGAGTTCCATTTTCATAGTGACTTTTGGTCACAGACAATTTTTGAACTGAGCTAGAAAGAACCGTGTCCATTGCCCTATACATCGCATTATACTATAGTTTTAATATGAGCCACGACATGAGAAAACCGGTCTTCAGGGTTTCCGACCAGGTCTGACACAAGCCGGCCTGTGCAGATACAGAAGGTGGCTAGAAGCTTGAAATTTCGGATTTAGGAAGAGGAGAAATTGTTCTATCTGTGTAGCAAAAACAAAGGCGCAGATCAGCTTCGCAGTTACTGCGAAGCTGATCTGCGCCTTTGTTTTCGCATAGTCAAAAATCCAGTTTTCTCATAATGCGGCTCATATTACGTTAAGTTGGCTATAGTAATTTTCATGTATTTCTATATCAGAGCAAGAAGGATCTAGAGTATGCCGATGTGAGAACAGCCACTAATTTCTCTGAGGAAGCTCTACAAACGGCTCTGTCTAATGTGAAACAGGTAATGCACTAGTCCCCCCCCCACCCCGGGGGGAGGGCGGGGGATAGCGGTGGAAATGAGCGGGGGAAATACCCGGTGTTTGCTTTATATAGGCAAAACGGGCCGTGAAATGAAACGATAGCAGGCTGTGGGGGTAAACAGCAGTGGTTTTACCAACGAGTATTCCCCGCAGGATGGGGCTTTTAGCGGGGATTTGCTGGACCAAAGGTCAAAAGTCCCCTTGATTCCCCGGGACTGGGGTGGGGGGGGGGGGGATGGGGGCTATGGTTACAAATGACTAGTGCATAAATAACTAGAAATATTGAGATTTGTTGCTGTTTTACTGTCATATTGGAAAGAAGGAAGTGGCTGTTGGCAATGAAAACCTGCCTGTAGGTTTTAACAAAGGTTGAATCCTCTTGTGTGATTAAGAAGAGCATTTGTCAATTATGCACCAGTCATTCGTAACCACTGCTCCCCTACCTACAGGGAAGGGTGGGGTGGGAGGGGGGGAGTATTCAGCGCCCTGCTTGTGAGCCCCATTCCCAGGGGACAAACTGGAGGTCAAAACTTAGCTCTTTGCCTCGCCCTTCGCAATAGAAATCTCCATGGGGTAAGGATCCTAATGTCAAAACCGCGTCATTTCCCCTGCACTGAGAGGACACTTTAGCCCTGCTATTCCCCACCCTCCCCTGTAGATGGGGTGGGGGCAGTGGTTACAATGGCTGTTGCATTTGTCGTGAAAGTAATGTGTACTTATAGTTGACTCCAGGAGGCCCAACCAGGAAAAGTGTGGCTAGGTTAACCGATTTCCCTAATCCAGAGATGAGCTTAATTCTTAACAGTGAACATAAAGCACTCAACTTTACAGTAAACCATCATCTGAGCTGCGACCAAAAAAATGGGACTTCGGGGTTTCCGACCAGGTCTGCCAAAAACGGCCTGTGCAGCTACAGAAAATGGCTAGAAGCTTGAAATTTCGGATTTATCAAGAAGAGGGGTTGTACTATCTGTGTAGTAAAAACAAAGGCGCTGAATTCAGCTTTGCAGTTTGTTTTCGCATAGGCAAAAATCCGTTTTTCTCACAATGCGGCTCTAACTAAAATCAACTTGCAGACTATTATAAAATATATGTACAGTATAAACATCTGAAATCATTAATTCGACGTCATTTTAACAGAACTTCAATATGATCACTTCCTCAATCAAGGAACTTAAGATTTGAGCCACTGCATGGGAAAACCAACAACCCGCATAGGCAAAAACAAAGGCACAGATCAGCTTCGCAGTAACTGCACAGCTGATCAGCGCCTTTGTTTTGGCTACACGGATAGTATAATTCCTCTTCTGTCTAAATTCAAAATTTCCAGCCTCTAACCATCTTCTGTGACTGTACAGCCCAGATTGTGTCTGACCTGGTCGGAACCCAAATTGTTGTTTTTCTCGCGCACGGTCTCATTTGTAATGTTGTTATTCCACAGTGTGTGAGTGTAAGTTCAACAGAAGGTACTGAGAAATCTGATGTAGACCTGGATGATCTAATGAAGACCTACGCACATTCTCTACAGAGAGAGATTAATGTTACAGACACTGTAAGTTATTAGATTTACCATAGTAAACTACTGAATTTGCTTTTCATTTCAGTGTTTAAGGGTCTACGTTTTTATACGATTCAATAAACATTTCCATTTAAAGTAAATATACAACTAAAAGTTTGATAGGGATCACTCCCATTTAAATCCCAAACAGGAATATTTTGAAAGCCCATATCTATCCATCTAGTGATCAGATTTCAATTTGGTTTTCCCCAACCAACTTCAGATTGAATGGATCTTTTTCAGTCAACAACTTTTTTCTCGATTCTTTGGGTAAAAACGCACTTTTGACAAAAAATCACAAATTTTGGGAATTTTTAGAAAATCTCTATTTTGTCACTTGGATATCAACCTTTACACGCAAAGAAACGTTTTTGTGATGAAATCTTTCTTGCAACCAGTGAAAGGGAAAATGTGTACCGCCTAGGCCCACCCACTTGGTTTTGTGTCACGGCAAATTTTAGGCATGCATGTGTTTGGACCGATGTGTTGAAAAAATGAAGAAAGATCATGTTGATTTTAGGCACCCAGGCATAATACCGAAAAAGTGATCCTTATCAAACTTTTAGTAGTATAGTAATGCCCTGACTGCACTGCTGCACAGTTGGTGAATTCAAAATGGGAAACAGAGCTGGATATACATGTAATCAAATGAAAAGATTTTGTAATTTGTTCTCAGAGTAAAGTTAAAAATCTATCTTAAATTTTTAACTGACAGGAACACAGTAAGGACTCCAGTCTCATCGCCGCGGTGATTGCTTCAGTTCGTCGTGAACTCACTACAGAGATCTCGATGCTAGAGAACTTCCGCGGCCTCCACCGAGAGTTTACGAGCCTGAAGTCAGTGATAGAGCCATGGTTGGAGCGGAAGCCAACCTTGACAGACATACAGGAGAATAGGAAGACGTTGAGGAGTTTGAAGTCAAAACTGAGGCATCTTATGGCAGATAAACAGGATCTGGAAGAGGTTTTAGATTTGAGCCTGTGCATGAGAAAACCAACTATTTGGGTTCCGACCAGGTCTGACACAAACCGGCCTGTACAGTCACAGAAGATGGTTAGAGGCTTGAAATTTTGCATTTAAGTAGAAAAGGCATTGTACTATCTGTGTAGCAAAAAAAAAGGCACTGATCAGCTTCGCGGTTACCGCGGTAACCACCGCTGTAACCGCGAAGCTGATCTGCGGCTTTGTTTTCGCCTATGCAAATTGTTGGTTTTCTCATGCACAGACTCATTTGTGTTTGATTGTTTAATCACTCGTGAATAATCAATATGTTAATGTTGAGAAAATATTTTCAAGACAAAAGTTGTTTGACTTGAGTAGTTAATTAATATTCTACATTGGCGATAAGCTGGAATCTTTATATGTGACATTCTCTGAGACTTGTGTCTTGTGGAGGTACAATGTCACAAAATGTGAATGAAACTTGCATGCAACGTTAATTGAATATATGCGCATTTGTGCACTAGTTTCAAAGTACCATCTAATGAGAAATGTTAGAAATTTCTATCAAGAGCTTTGAAATTCCATAATATTTAGCCTTCATTTTATTTTAGGGACAGCAGAACATCTCACTATGATTCAGTTTATCAAACATTTTTCCAAGGCCAATTACTTCCATTATTAATAAAAAAACCTACTATGCAAACTAAGGATGGTGCATGTTTCTCTGTTTTTGGTCATTTATCCTTGGCACAATTTATTAAAGCTTTTGGAAATGTAGTGTAAACATTGAAGTTGTAAAAATATTAAAAACTAAATTTCCGACATCTGACTCCACAATGACCAAAATGTCAAATACTGTCACATATATGAGCGGCCTCGTGGGAAAACCAACATTGTGGTTACCGAACAGGTCTGACACAAAACAGCCTGTACAGCTACAGAAGCAGGCTAGAAGCTTGAAATTTTGGAGTTAAGTAGAGGAGGGATGGTACTATCCGAGTAGCGAAAACAAAGGCGCTGATCAGCTTCGCGGTTACCGCAAAGCTGATCTGCGCCTTTGTTTTCGCCTATGCAGATTGTTGGTTTTCCCATGAGGCGGCTCATGTTGATAAATGATAGCTCATGTAGGAGTAGGAAGGGCTGTCCCCCATCTCAACTCCCAAAACTCCCAGAAACAGGATGATATGACTAGGAACAATTAAGAATGATAGGCTCAAGGGCATCATTAAAGCCTGTTGAACTCTGCACCATTGTGGTCCTTTCATGAAAAGAAAAAAAAAGCTACCTGCTTTACAAATTTAAGCCTTGGGCATGTCTGTATTTATGCGCCCAATTTGATTTTTAGCTTCACAAAATTAAGATGTGACAGCTGCATCATGCTTATCTCAAGATCTTGTCATAGTGGAGATGAAGAGGAACTGGAGCTCCAGGCGATCAGAAGATGATTTATTGAAGGGGTGAAACACCCTGTATACCCATGATTCTTCCAGCGCAGATTGATACAACATTACATGACACATGACAAAATGCAGGGCTGTGATTGGAAGCCTGAACAGTTTGACTAACTTACACCAAAGAATTCATTGCCATGCTATATTTGAGCCGCCTCAAGGGAAAACCAACAATTTGCATATGCGAAAACAAAGGCGCAGATCAGCTTCGCGGTAAATGCGAAGCTGATCAGCGCTTTTGTTTTCGCTACTCGGAAAGTACAATTCCTCTTCTTAAATCCGAAATTTCAAGCATCTAGCTGTCTTCTGTGCTTATACAGCCCGGTTTGTGTAGGACCTGTTCGGAAACCACATTGTTGGTTTTTCCACGAGGTGGCACATTTATTGCAAAATACATTTGGCTTTGCAGTAGGTTGCAGCCAAATCAATCCAGCTACCAATGTTATAAAATGTTGCATCAATCTGCGCTGTAAGAACTTTGGTTGCATCAGGGATATACGGGTGTAAAAGCTTGAAACCAGTTAGAAGAAACCATGGTTAAACTGAAGTGATCTGGGCTGCTAACCCATATATGAATGGAACCAAAGAAACCATCGAAGAATTCATTGAAAGAACGGCTGATCTGTTTCAGAGTGGTGATGAAGAAGAATTGCAGACAATCAAAGATGAGGAGGTGAAAGTTAGAAATCTGATTCAAGAAACACTGGTCAAGTCAGATGAACTCAGTGTAAGTATAGATAGAGCTTTGATTGGATGAAATGAGCCGTGACGCGAGAAAACCGGTCTTCAGGGTTTCCGACCAGGTCCGACATAAACCGGTCTGTGCAGTCTCAGAAAATGGTTAGAAGCTTGAAATTTCGGATTCAGGAAGAAGAGAAATTGTACGATCCGAGTGGCGAAAACAAAGGCGCTGATCAGCTTCGCAGTTCTGCGAAGCTGATCTGCGCCTTTGTTTTCGCATAGGCTAAATTCCTGTTTTCTCACGATGCGGCTCAAATGGTAGTAAACTCGAACTGTATTGAAGTAGACCCAAGATCCATTCCAACATCCAGCATATTTCTGTTCTTAAGATTTGAGAGAAAGATTTTTCGTGAAAACACTTCCTAGTCTAGGGCCGATACACTTCCAGGCCCCAAGGTTATAAATCTTTTTTCAAGCTCAGCTCAGCTGAGCATGAAATTTCAACTGCTCATAAATGTTAAAATAGTCAAAATTAGTGGAAAATTCAGGTTCAAAACTCAAAAACTAGTAATTTATCCTTCTCATAAATGTTAAAATGCCAACAATTGTTGGCATTTTAACATTTATGAGCAGGATAAATTTTAAATTTTAATCTCAGCTCAGCTGAGCATGAAAAAAGTTTTATAACTTCGGGGCCTGGTCTGTGGCCATTCTTCCTCTTCTGCTTGTTCAAGTACAGAATTTGGCAGGTTGGCTAAAAGAAATGTGCATGAAATATTTGTAAAAAGTCGCCTTAGGTGGCTTGTCTAGGAACCCAGTGTTCTAAGTATAATTAGCAGTATAAACAGACAAAAAGTCACAAATGAAGTAAAAAGATTTGCCACGGCGGTGTAATGTATCATGTTCATGAATATCTGTAGCAAGGTTTGTCTTGTTAGCTCACCTGAGCCTTTAGGCTCACAAGGTGAGCTTATAGGATGGCCATGATCCGGAGTCCATCCGTCCGTCCGTCGTCCGTCCATCCACAATTTCAAAGATCTTCTCCTCTGAAAACGCTTGGCCAATCAAAGCCAAATTTTATATGAAGCATCAATAGGAAGGGGGAACCAATGTATATATAAGAAATCCAGGTCACATGACCAAGATGGCCGCCATGCCCATATATGGTAAAAACCCTTCAAAAATCTTCTTCTCCAGAACCGGTGGACCGATTTCAACGAAACTTGGCATGAAGCATCGATGGCTCAAGCACTACAATGTATATATAAATCATGACCCTGTGATGACCTTGACCTATTTTACGGCAAGGTCAACAGAGGTCGCCAATGCATTTGAATGGGGAAAACTTTTAAAATGTCATTTAAAGTGAAAGTCTTGCAGGAAATGGGCAGTAGGACTGAATATTAATGATTCTGAAAAAAATTGGACCCCAGGGGCTCATGTGCCCCCACCCCGTGGCACTATACATGTATATCTCAATAATATTCAAACGTCTTCTCCTCTGAAACCACTTGGCCAATCAAAGCCAAATTTTATGTGAAGCATCAATAGGAAGGGGTAACAAATGTGTATATAAAAAATCCAGGTCACATGACTAAGTTGGCCGCCATGCCCATATATGGTAAAAACCCTTCAAAAATCTTCTTCTCCAGAACCAGTTGACCGATTTCAACGAAACTTGGCACGAACCATCGATGGCTCAAGCACTACAATATGTATATAAATCATGACCCTGTGATGACCTTGACCTATTTTACGGCAAGGTCAACATAGGTCGCCAATGCATTTGAATGGGGAAAACTTTTAAAATGTCATTTAAAGTGCAAGTCTTGCAGGAAATGGGTAGTAAGACTGGATATTAATGATTCTGAAAAAAAATGGACCCCAGGGGCTCATCTGCTGTCACGACCCCGGGGCAATATACATGTATATCTCCACAGTGTTCCTTTTCACCTTCTTGGGAATGGGGGCGGGGCCCTTGCAATTGGGAAAAATTGCGCACGAAATGCCCAAATTGGGAAAAAGTTGCGGCGTAAAATTCTTTAAGTAAAGTGATTCCTTGTTTAATTTGATAACATAGATAAAATATCTCTATGTAGCAATGCTGAGTTACAATGGCACCAATAAACTTACTTTTTCTCAAACTTTTTATATTTATTTTTCCATTAAGCCAGTACTTGTAAAATATTTTTTTCTAAAAGTCAATACTTGTAGAACAATATTCTGTGGATGTTAAGTGTCAAGTTCATTCTCCAATGCACAATTTTGTGTTTGGATGCTTTTTCATTCAACCTAACACATGTCTGACCTAGATTTCTTTTTGTGTTGATTACTAGTGCTGTCCAAAATTAGGCACAACGTCGGAAGATATGCTCTACAATTAGGTGAAATTGGAGTAGCCAAAACTGATTATAATGAGGGATTTTACACTATTATCATGTTTCAAATACATTGGATTTGATATCAGAGGAAGTTAGACTACAATTACTTACACTATTAACTTCAACAAAGGTAAAAATATAATAGTCATTAGTTTTCGTCGCTATCAAAAACGAACTTTCAAGGTCTGATTTTTTTTTGGAATTTTTGATTGGGAATTTTTCTGGGTCAATTGGGAAAAATGGTGGTGTTTTGCCATTGGGAATGGGGCCGAATTTCGGCCCCAAAATTGCCTGAAAAGGAACACTGCTCCATAATATTCAAACGTCTTCTCCTCTGAAACCACTTGGCCAATCAAAGCTAAATTTTATGTAAAGCATCAATAGGAAGGGGTAACATATATGTATATAAAAAATTCAGGTCACATGACCAAGATGGCCGCCATGCCCATATATGGTAAAAACCCTTCAAAAATCTTCTTCTCCAGAACCGGTTGACCGATTTCAACGAAACTTGGCATGAAGCAGCAATGGCTCAAGCACTACAATTTGTATATAAATCATGACCCTGTGATGACCTTGACCTATTTTACGGCAAGGTCAACATAGGTCGCCAATGCATTTGAATGGGGAAAACTTTTAAAATGTAATTTAAAGTGGAAGTCTTGCAGAAAATGGGAAGTAGGACTGAATATTAATGATTCTGAAAAAAATGGACCCCATGGGCTCATGTGCCCCCACCCCGGGGCAATATACATGTATATTTCCATAATATTCAAACATCTTCTCCTCTGAAACCGCTTGGCCAATCAAAGCCAAATTTTATGTGAAGTATCTATAGAATGGGGGAATCAATGTGTATATAAATAATCTAGGTCACATGACAAAGATGGCCGCCATGCCCATATATGGTAAAAACCTATCAAAAATCATCTTCTCTGAAACCAATAGACTGATTTCAAGGAAACTTGGCGTGAGGCATCGATGGCTAAAGTACTCCAATGTATATATAAATCATGACCCTGTGATGACCTTGACCAAGTTTATGGCAAGGTCAACATGGGTTGCCTATGCATCTGAATTGGGAAAACTGTTAAAATGTCATTTGAAGGGAAAAGCCAGCAGGAAATTGGCAAATGGACTGAGGGGAAATTGGCAAATGGACTGAATATTGAAGATTCTGAAAAAAGAAAATGGCCCAAGGGCTCATCTGCCCCTGCACTGGAGTTAAATACCATAATATTCAAACATGTTTTTTGGTATATGCAGCTGATCTCAGGTGAGCGTTTACAGGACCACTGGTCCTCTGGTTCTTATATTTCAGAATGAAGTGGCTAAACTAGCTGACACTAATTTCCCAGAGCTCATACTGCAGTTCCCGGACCTCGGTATTGACATGCAACTGGTATGTATGCTTTCCTGTCTTTGTCTCATTAATGATTATGCACTGGTGAAGCCTCAATCCATAGAATCTAATTTGACACTTATGAAATTTGGATGTATTTAAAAGTGTTAGTTGTCCTATACTAGCTGCAAGGTAGTGAAAAACACAGTAGCGCAGCCGATTTTTAGCTCACCTGAGCCGTTAGGCTCACAAGGTGAGCTTATAGGATGGCCATGATCCGGCGTCCGTCCGTCCGTCGTCCGTCCGTCCGTCCACAATTTCAAAGATCTTCTTCTCTGAAACCGCTTGGCCAACCAAAGCCAAATTTTATATGAAGCATCTATAGGAAGGGGGAACCAATGTGTATATAAGAAATCCAGGTCACATGACCAAGATGGCTGCCATGCCCATATATGGTAAAAACCCTTCAAAAATCTTCTTCTCCAGAACCGGTGGACTGATTTCAACGAAACTTGGCATGAACATTGATGGCTCAAGCACTACAATGTGATATAACTCATGACCCTGTGATGACCTTGACTTATTTTACGGCAAGGTCAACATAGGTCACCAATGCATTTGAATGGGGAAAACTTTTAAAATGTCATTTAAAGTCATTTAAAGTGAAAGTCTTGCAGGAAATGGGCAGTAGGACTGAATATTAATGATTCTGAAAAGAATTGGACCCCAGGGGCTCATCTGCCCCCACCCCGGGGCAATATACATGTATATTACCATAATATTCAAACATCTTCTCCTCTGAAACCGCTTGGCGAATCAAAGCCAAATTGTATGTGAAGCATCTATGGAGTAGGGGAATTAATGTATATATAAATTATCTAGTTCACATAACCAAGATGGCTGCCATGCCCATATATGGTAAAAACCCTTCAAAAATCTTCTCCGAATTTTGAGGACCGATTTCAAAGAAACTTGGTATGAAGCACCAATGGCTGAAGTACTACATTGTATATATAAATCATGACCCTGTGGTGACCTTGACCTATTTTACGACAAGGTCAACATAGGTCGCCAATGCATTGGAATGGGGAAAACTTTTAAAAAGTCATTTGAGGTGAAAATCTTGCAGGAAATGGGTAGTAGGACTGAATATTGATGATTCTGAAAACAATTGGACCCCAGGGGCTCATCTGCCCCCACCCCGGGGCAATATATATGTACATTACCATAATATTCAAACATCATCTTCTCTGAATATTAATGATTCTGAAAAAAAAATGGACCTAAGGGCTCATATGTCCACACCCCTGGGCAATATACATGTATATTACCATAATATTCAAACATCTTCTCTAAAACCACTTGGCCAATTGAAGCCAAATTTTATGTGAAGCATCTATAGGATGGGGGAACCAATGTGTATATTAATAATCTAAGTCACATGACCAAGATGGCCACCATGCCCATATATGGTAAAAACCCTTCAAATATCTTCTTCTCTGAAACCAGTAGATTGATTTTAATGAAACTTGGCGTGAAGCATCCATGGACAGAATATTGATTAGTCTGAAAAAAGAAAACGGCCCAAGGGCTTCATCTGCCCCTGCACTGGGGTTAAATACCATAATATTCAAACATGTTTATTGGTATATGCAGCAGACTCAGGTGAGCGTTTACAGGACCATTGGTCCTCTGGTTGGTTGTGCTCTGTTTTGCTTATGCAAAAGCAGATTTTGTGAAACATGGCCCACTAGAGTTTAGCTTGAAATAATGGCAGTATTGACTAAAGATATCAATGTTGAGCAAAATGTTTAAAGATTCACCTATTTATAATGACATAGGGGCAGATAAAAAAAGTTGAATGCATACCAACTGTTTCCTCTTCATGGTAACTTCAGGATATGACAATGTTCTATGTATTGTTTCAATTAAAAAAGCAAGGAAATTGCCTGTATTTCTTTTCAGACCTACAGTGGTTTAATCAAGAGTAATCGTGACATAGATCACTACACATTGACACCAGGGCTCAAACCTGGCACCCACAGATCAACTTTTAACGGGGTACCAGTGCTGATTCAGGTATGCGCCATTAGAAATTGTTCATTTTGCAAAGAACAGTTCATTGCTTACACCTTTTGGGACAGCAAAGACGGCACTTCTCAGGCTCATTTTTGTCCATATGAAGTCGGTATCATTCAGTTCATAAGTTTGTTTTTCAACAGCTAATATTTTATCACCATTATCACTCCCCTTTTAATAATGCAAAGAAAAAACCTACCACAGAAACTGGAGAAAAAATGATGTTGCATACGTTTCCAAAAGGTAAGGCTCATTTAAGTACTAAAAACTTGCCCCACTCTTCGTAATTATTACTGAAATGCTGGGATCAAAGAGTACAAAATGGTTGTGGGATTGGTGTTGCCGAAAGTTCACTTGTTCTCCTTATTCCTTGATGTGGATTTTTAAAGGGAAACCCTACTATTTGATTCACGCATATATCTTAATGAAACGTCACATAATTCAAGATATTTGTATGCTTGGACTGAAATTGAAATAAAACTGGGGGGTCAAAGGCATTGTTTCCATGGTATCAGAACTTTCCGGATGTTTTTCATGCATTTCAGAAAACCGCACTCGTAGGGGACGTGTTTTAATAGATGTGTTATTACAAGAAAAACAAATTAAATACACATTGCTTGTTATTTTCCTAAACATTGATACTATCTGCTCATATTTTGACGAGATTACAAGCAAAATTAACTTTCCTGCCATTTTTTCAAACCTGGAAAAAGTACATATTTTTCGCAATATCTCCTATAAAACTAATAATGGAAACATTGTAACCATTTGAAATTTGAAATAAAAAATGAGGGCCACAGGATTGCGTCTGAAGATTTGAAGAAAAAAAAGTTTGATGTCCCACCTTTTTCGTTTTAGGGCCAAACGTTGCACTGACGTCCCATTTATTTATGCGACGTCATCAACAGCAAAATAACAGTTTTCACATATAATTAACCTTGTTTGAATTAGGGTATATCAGTTGCCACAGAACATCTTTTAAAGTAAAAATGGACAATATGTATACCCGCTTTAGCACTTAATTATGCAGAAACAAAACAGAATAAGGTTCTACAGCTTGCAACGTGATTGAGAAATCAAAACAAAAGGATGTTAAAAGCTTCTTGTAACATGCACATACTAAAGGCAAACAATCATAACCAGTAGGAATGTTTCCCCTTAAATTCACTGGCTTGTTACAGCTATAGTTGAAGTGTCAGAAAAAATCAACAGACTATAGCCTTCAATGGTACCTCAGGGGTATAGGCTGTCTTCTTCAAGATATGTCTATACTATCTAAAGTGTTGAATTATCGGACTTGGGGATAATATTATGCTATTTCTATCATTGTAACAGGAGTTCCATATCGGAGATACAGAACATCGCTCCAAGGAGGAGTTTATTAAACAGACTATAGCCTTCAATGGTACCTCGGGAGACATTCAGGCTATCTTTTTCTCTAAGGTATAATTTAAGCCATGACGCGAGACAACCTGTCTTCGGGGTTTCCGACCAGGTCTGACACAAACCGGCCTATGCAGTTACAGAAGAGGGCTAGAAGCCTGAAATTTCAGAATAAGAAAGAAGAGGAACTGCACTATCCGAGTAGCGAAAACAAAGGCGCTGATCAGCTGTGCAGTTACTGCACAGCTGATCTGCGCCTTTGTTTTTGCATATGCAAAAATCTGGTTTTCTCATGACGTGGAGCATTTGACGTTTGAGCCCTTGTATGAGAAAACTAACAGTCTGGGGTTTGCAAACAGCTGTACAACCACAGAAGCAGGCTAGAAGCTGGAAATTTCAGAGACATTGTGATATTTATAAGGGATAACAAAAACGCGACTGTGCAGTAAGTAAAAACAAAAGCACTGATCGGCTGTGCAGTTTAATTTTGCAAGCTTTAAAAAGTCTGAAGAAAGGAAATTACCTGAGAGATAATCACGAAGATACATTGTTCAATTTTCTTGGCAACTTCAAAATCTACAATCTGCAAAACTGAATCACCTAGAAAATGTCCTTTTATTGTAACATTGCAAGCGATTGGCTTTAAATGTGGGCAGATTTAAATTAAATTTTAAGACGTAAGGCTACCTATGATTGGTCTTTGTAATATAGTAGTATAGTCATTCTGGGATATTTTACTCCACAGATTATGGATGTAGTGATTTTTGAATAATCTTTTTTCATTGTTCAGCGATTTTTTGGGCTGATAATTCCATCCTTGGATGCTGGCTAACACCCTATTTTTTCGCTGCACTTGCATACGACCTGGGGCGTTCTCTCATCTGCTGATTGAGTTTGGATCGACTATGAGTTGTGAATTGTCTTGTTTTGGGGCACATTATAATGGGAGTCTATGGGAATGATAATTACAGGTCTCTGCCCATATTAACAGAAATGCCATCAAAAGAAGTTCTATATCTCAGTCTTTATTCTTTCCCAACAGAGTGAGCGACTGGCTTACATCCAGAGCCTATGGAGAGATGGTAGACTATTAGAAAGCTTTGTTCAGGACCACACCTTGACTGCCCCGGAGATACAGAAAGTATCCCTTGGGGTCGTGCAGGCCGTGTGTGATCTACACAGGAGAAACTTCGTACACGGGGAGATAAACCCGCTGAATATTGTCGTACACGAGGGCTGTGATGTCACATTGCTGGTGCCAGACTTCTCTAAATCATTGGTCTGTATTCTCTTATAAAATATGATTTTGGTTGTTACTTGTAAAATTCAGAATCTCACAACAAATAACTTCTTTGAACTTACAACTTGAAAACTTTCCTGAAAGCTGCTTCAAAAGATCACAGCTGATAAACACGTGGTATGGAATGGGTGACGCACAATGCAATTCTGCCCGAAGTTGAGATGAAAAATTTGAGTTTTCTCCTATACCATTTACTCTATTGACTGATAGATAGGTGCAGTCCATGCTGAAATTGAACATTTATTGAATGAAAGTAACATAAGAAATCCAGGTTATTTCGTTTTCGCAAACACTTCCGCACCATGAACATATAGTGCTTCCAACACAATAACATTGAAGTGTTTGCGAAAACAAAATAATCGGGATTTCTCATGTTACTTTCTTTCAATAAATGTTCAATTTCTGCATGGACTGCACCCATCTATTTTTAGCTCACCTGAGCCGAAGGCTCATAGGTGAGCTTATAGTATACCCATGCTCCGGCGTCCGTCCGTCGTCCGTCCGTCCGTCCGTCCGTCCGTCGTCCGTCCGTCGTCCACAATTTCAAAGATCTTCTTCTCTGAAACCGCTGGGCCGATTGTTCTCATATTACACATACACCATCTACAGGTAGGGGGAAAGAATAATTGTGTTTTTTGTTTTGATCGGATAAGGACTCTGGTTGCTATGGCAATTTATGCTTCCCATAGACTTATAATGGAAAAAAGTGAAAATTGCCAGTTTTTGCTGTTTTGTTAGAGATATTTGAATTTTGTTTTTGCAGAAATGTTTATTGAGTAGTCCTCTAGGTTTCATGTGACTTTTGTCCTAATCCTTCATTTTGATTGGTTGCAGGGGCCCCATATAGGGCAAAATTTTGAAAAACATTCAAAAATCTTCTCAGAAACTGTCAAGGGGATGAAGCCTATACTTTGTATACATGTTCCTGACAGTGGCCTCTACATAATTTGTGTTTTTTATTCCAGGCGGATAAGAACTCTGGTTGCTATGGCAACTTAAAGTTTCCATAGACTTATAATGGGAAAAGTGGAAATCGGCTATTTTTCCGCTAAAATTGCAGACATTTGAATTTTGTTTTTGCAGAAATGTTTATTGAGTAGTGTTTGACGTTTCTTGTGAGTTTTGTCCTAATCCTTTATTTTGATTGGTTGCTGGGGCCCCATAAAGGGCGAAATTTTGAAAGAAACATTCAAAAATCTTCTCCTCAGAAACTGTCAAGTGGATGAATCCTGTACTTTGTATACGTGTTCCTGACAGTAGCCTCTACATAATTTGTGTTTTTTATTCCAGTGGGATAAGAACTCTGGTTGCTATGGTAACTTTAAGTTTCCATAGACTTATGATGGGAAAAGTGGAAATCAGCTATTTTTTGAAAACTATTGCAGCCTGAGATCTGAAAAGTGGTAGATGCAAACAACTAATGGATTAGATGAAGGTATATGATTAATTTAGGTCAAGGTCATCTCTTGACCTTGGCCGGTCTGTTGTCCATACACACTTTTCAAAGATTTTTTTCTCTGAAACCACTTGGCCAATCAAAGCCAAATTTTATATGAAGCATCTATAGGAAGTTGTTGGAACCAATGTATATATAAATAATCCAGTACACATGACCAAGATGGCCGCCATGCCCATATATGGTAAAAACCCTTAAAATATCTTCTTCTCCAGAACCGATGAACCGATTTCTACGAAACTTTGCATGAAGTATGGATGACTCAAGTACTACAATGTATATATAAAACATGACCCTGTGGTGACCTTGACCTATTTTATGGCAAGGTCAACATAGGTCGTCAATGCATTTGAATGGGGAAAACTTTTAAAATGTCATTTTAAGTGAAAGTCTTGCAGGAAATGGGCTGTAGGACTGAAATTTAATGATTCTGAAACAAAATGGACCTCAGGGGCTCATCTGCTTTTAAAATGTTATTTGAAGGGAAAAATCAGCAGGAAATTGGCAAATGGACAGAATATTGATTGTTCTGAAAAAAGAAAATGGCCCAAGGGCTTCATCTGCCCCTGCACTGGGGTTAAATACCATAATATTCAAATATGTTTATTGGCATATGAAGCAGATCTCAGGTGAGCGTTTACAGGACCATTGGTCCTCTGGTTCAATTGAGTACTTGAATATCTAACCTCAACTTCTGTCTCAATAGCAGTGTGTGTCCCCGATTATTTATCGGTTTGTATGTAAACAATACCACGTGATTGTCAATAGTGAAGATGCAAAGATACTGTAAAAAAAAAATATTTTGAGAAGCTGTCGGATCTAGATTTGTGATCTTTTTATCTTAAATACCAAGCATAATGTCTAGAAATATATGAGCAAAGCCTTAATTTTCCTGATACTAGTGGTTATTTTCATTGCCATTGGGCTTGACTATGATGTAAAGTCCTTCAATTGAAATTTTGTTCAGAGAATATGGCTTAGTAGTAGAGTATCAGACTGAATAGAGAGGTCCTGGGTATCCACTTCACTGAGTTTCTGTGCTGTGTCCTTGAGCAAGACACATTAACTCCTGATAGTACTGGTTAATACCAAGGAAGTAAAATTTTGATACCATGTTCTTGCAGGTTGAGAGAATCAACAAGAGATATACGACAGAGAACGGCCTAGTGTTTCAAACTCCAGAGCTAGCCTATACTTCGGCTGAAGCTGTCGGACCTGCCTCTGATGTCTACAACCTTGTATTGCTTATGTTCTGGGTAATTATGAAATTATATTTTCATATGAAAATATATTTATTTGCCAATAAGGTGAATGCTTTTCGGGAGTTTGATGACCTAGGGGAAGGGAAATGGACTGTTGAGAGTGTAGTAAACCCGGGTAAAACTGGAGCAAAATAAAATGGTCTCAAATTACTTCGACCAGATACCCGGATTTAGAGATAGGTTTGAGTCTTAGGCTGGTCGACAAATTCCGCAACTTGTTGTTTTGATTTAACTTAAAGTAAATCCGCTTTGAGGGAATTAACTTTCAACTTGTCAAGATAGCCGACACCACTGACTTAAATTATAAGGCCAAGTCATAAGCCAAATTAGCAAACCAGGCTCAGGCTTATCTTAAGATAAACATAACTCTTGTTTGCTAAAGAAACACACAACAAATGAATGAATTTCACTATTATAATTTTGTTATTTTTTCCTCTTTTTCTGTTATTTACAACATGAAACAACAAAATAATTTACATAAATATAGCTATTTTCTTTAATATGATAATTTATCTTAAGTTCAGACTTAGATTGCACTTTTTGAGATTTTACATAAATTCAGCAAATTTTCTTAAGTCCAAAAGTCAAAAATGATGAAAATATTGAAAATGCCAAATTTAACACAAAATGATTTGCTTAATTTTCCTTATCAATTTCTGACAATTTTGAAGTGTTTAAAGTCCAAAACAAGCCAATACAAAATAAATAATTATTTAATAATTAATTAATAAATTTAGTCCAAAGTGTCGCAGGTTTAGTGTATTCCAAAATGTGTATTGACTCTACCAACTGACCAAAAACAGGCCTTTTTATACACAGAAATGCCACCTGCCTAACCCATAACATAAATGTTCTCATCCAATTCAAAAAGCAGGTTTTACAGCATAAATAAGCATCAAATGCAGAAAATGGTACAAAACAGTACAACACTTGAACATAACAATTCAAAACATATGACTTAAAGCATTTAAAAGGCCATTTCTAAGTCAGTTATCCTAAACCAAAATCTGCTTTACCTAGTAATAATGGACACTCCCAAAAATGGGGTCAATAAACAAGAACTGAAGCATTATACTTCTTGACCTAAGCTTGGATACACAATTCTTGAACATGACACAGGTGTGTCAAGCAAAAAGGCTACTTAGGTTGATAATGAATATGATTTAAACTTCAGCAAATTACATAATAATACACAAAATATGAGATTTTCTTAAATGACATTAAGTTAAAGCACTGAAAGTTTAAAAATGTTGTTTATAAAGAATTTTCACACCAGAATTGGTTTTCATATTAAAATAAGGTAAAATAGCCAGTCAAAAGTAATTCCCCTAAAAATCCTTAAAAATAGTGTCAAAACCCAGGTCCTTCACAAGAGGATGGGTTTGAACCCAAGTAGGTCATTTTAAAAGCTAGACATGATCACTCCCTAAAATACTGGCTCTGTCCCAACATGACTGTAAAATTGTTGATTGGTATGTTAAACAACAAAACAAATAATATGAATGCTTTTGTAAGAAAACTTGTCTTGGGGTACAGATTTTTCTATTGGTTTCAACATTTTGTTTCAGTTTCATTGTCTCAGTGTTAAGATGTCTCAGCGCTCTGATGGAACACCAGAGACAAAAATACCCAACACTGTAAGTTATTATTTCAGGATAAATGTGGATTAAAGTAACCAAAGAAAACTTTATAGTTTCATACCTCAAGATTGTAGCATGCCAGTGATGTGTCTTATTAGCTCACCTGAGCCGAAGGCTCACAAGGTGAGCTTATAGGATGGCCATGATCCGGCGTCCGTCCGTCCGTCGTCCGTCCGTCGGCGTCGTCCACAATTTCAAAGATCTTCTTCTCTGAAACCGCTTGGCCGATCAAAGTGAAATTTTATGTGGAGCCTCCTTGGGTAGTGGCATTTCAAGTTTGATCCCGAAATCCAGGTCACATGACCAAGATGGCCGTCACGCCCATATATGGTAAAACCCCTTCAAAAATCTTCTTCTCCAGAACCGGCGGGCCGATTTCCACGAAACTTGGTATGTAGCGTCGGGGACTTCAGCCCATCATAGTTTGATAAAATGATTGCCCTTGGATGTCCTTGACCTATTTTACGGCAAGGTCAAATTTGGAAACATAGGCTTTTACATGGGAAAAAGTGAAAACTATGGATGTTTTGAAAACTATTGCAGCCTGAGGCCTGAAAAGTGGTAGATGCAAACAACTAATGGAGTAGATGAAGGTATGTGATTAATTTAGGTCAAGGTCATCTCTTGACCTTGGCCAGTCTGTCGTCCATTCACACTTTTCAAAGATCTTCTTCTCTGAAACTGCTGGGCCAATCAAAGTGAAATTTTATGTGGAGCATCCATGGGTAGGGGAGATGAAAGTTTGATCGCGAAATCCAGGTCACATGACCAAGATGGCCGCCACGCCCATATATGGTAAAAACCACTCAAAAATCTTCTCCAGAACCGGCAGGCCGGATTTCATGAAACTTGGTATCTTTAGCCCATCATAGTTTGATAAAATGATGACCCTAGGATGACCTTGACCTAATTTACGGCAAGGTCAGTTTTGGAAACATAGGCCTTTTTACATGGGAAAAAGTGAAAACTATGGATTTTTTGAAAACTATTGCAGCCTGATGCCTGAAAAGTGGTAGATGCAAACAACTAATGGAGTAGATGAAGGTATGTGGTTAATGTAGGTCAAGGTCATCTCTTGACCTTGGCCAGTCTGTCGTCCATACACACTTTTCAAAGATCTTCTTCTCTGAAACTGCTGGGCCAATCAAAGTGAAATTTTATGTGGAGCATCCATGGGTAGCGGAGACGAAAGTTTGATCGTGAAATCCAGGTCACATGACCAAGATGGCTGCCCACCCATGTATAGTAAAAACCACTCAAAAGTCTTCTTCTCCAGAACCGGCAGGCCGATTTTCATGAAACATGGTATGTAGCATTTGGGACTCCAGCCCATCATAGTTTGATCAAATGATGACCCTAGGATGACCTTGACATATTTTACGGCAAGGTCAATTTTGGAAACATAGGCTTTTACATGGGAAAAAGTGAAAACTATGGATTTTTTGAAAACTGTTGCAGCCTGATGCTTGAAAAGTGGTAGATGCAAAAAAACTAATGGAGTAGATGAAGGTATGTGATTAATTTTGGTCAAGGTCATCTCTTGATCTAGGCCAGTCTGTTGTCCATACTCACTTTTCAAAGATCTTCTTCTCTTAAACTGCTGGGCCAATCAAAGTGAAATTTTATGTGGAGCATCCATGGGTAGGGGAGACGAAAGTTTGATCGCGAAATCCAGGTCACATTACCAAGATGGCTGCCACGCCCATATATGGTAAAAACCACTCAAAAATTTTCTTCTCCAGAACCGGCAGGCCAATTTTCGCGAAACTTGGTATGTAGCATTTGGGGCTCCAGCCCATCATAGTTTGATCAAATGATGACCATAGGATGACCTTGACGTATTTGACGACAAGGTCAATTTTGGAAACATAGGCTTTTACATGGGAAAAGGCGAAAACAATGCATAATTTGGAAACTGTTGCAGTCTGAGACCTGGAAGTTGCTAGATGCAGACAACCAATGGAGTCAATGAAGGTAAGTAATTAATGAAGGCCAAGGTCATTTCTTGACCTTGATCCAAAGTCATTTAAATATCAAAATTAAAATTATGGTTTTCTCATAAATCACTGGGTGTGGAAACTATTGCAGCCTGTGACCTGAAACTTTGCAGATGCAGACAACTTATGAATGCCATAAAGGTGTGTGAGTATTCAAGGTCAAGGTCATTTCATGATGACTTAATACTCCAGGATCAGGCTTCAGGTGAGCGTTCTCAGGACCAATGGTCCTCTGGGCTTATGATTGAAAGGTCACTGATTTGTTTCCAGTTCTTGCACATTCTTTCAAATGTTGTCAGTGTTGTGAAAAGATTTAGCATGAAGATGCATTTAACCACTTACATGTAGGTTACGTCCAACTAGGAAAAGAAAAAAGAAGAACTAACTTTACCAACATGACATCAGCTGTTTGTTGTGTCAGAGCAGTTAACAAGAAATCAAACTAAAACTTTTACCCCCAACACTTCAGCTCAAAATTTGTAAAAACTTTCACATGAAAAAGTGAAAAGGAAATGCAATGATCAGGAAATGCTGCAGTCAGAACGAAAGTCCCACTCTAAAATCCAAGGTGGGAAATCGGGTACTGATACAAAGAGAACATTGTTAGCTTATGAGCAGCTATTTCCCTATAGGGGGCCACTCAGTTACCCAGACTCCGTATATGAAAATAGGGGTGCAAACAGCACAAATGGTCAACACAAAGAGAAACAATTAGAACCACAGCAGAAGTACTGCTTTTGAACCCCTTGGACTGTGTCTGAATTTGTGGTCTTTCTATATAAAAATTTGTTTAGAAAATTAGGATTTATACAAGAAAAGATGACTAATTCTGCATCTTTACTTAAAGGATGTGTCACTACAGAGATTATTTGACCGTGTGATCAGTGGTAAGAGTGCTGCTGGCATGCAGGCTGAGCAGCTTCTACAGCTGGACTACTTCAGAAAGACCATACTGACAGAAGAGCACGCCCCACCTATAGCCCCTGAGTCCACAGTCGCCCACTCGACGGTCGCCCCGTCGGGTGTTGCCCAGTCAGTGGGTGCCAATTCCCCGGGGGCTCTGTCGATGGTTGTCCAGCAATTACAGACATCTGTTCCAGTTCAGGAACAAGTCATACCACAGCCAAACCAACAAATGGAGATTGGTGTCTTCAACATGAAGGATGTCATGTAAGCCTATGTGTGAGAAAACCAACAATTCGGGTTCTGACCAGGTCAGTCACAAACCAGCCTATACAGTCAAAGAAGCAGGCTAGATCAAAAAAAGTCTAGGGTGTGATATATTATTAGCTCACCTGAGCCGAAGGCTCACAGGTGAGCTTATAGGATAGGCAGGCATCCGTCATCCGTCGTCGTCCGTCCGTCCGTCGTCCGTCCACAATTTCAAAGAAGAATATTTCTGAAGCTAGTAGGCCGATCTTGATCAAATTTAATGTGAACCATAATTGGGTTGGGGGATTTATGGCATTAGGTTTTGGAGCAGATTGTATCAAAATTGTGGTTTCCATGGCAACAGATAGGTCCCATAGACTTACAATGGGAAAAACTAAAAAAATCTTCTTCTCTGAAACCACTAGGCCCACAGCTTTGATATTTGGTATGTAGCAATGGCTAATGGTCCTCTACATAAATTTTGCCATTCATGCCCCTGGGGTCAAATTTGGCCAGGCCCCGGGGGGTCGATAGTCTCCATAGACTTTCTATGGGAAAAAAATTCAAAAATCTTCTTCTCTGAAACCACAGGGCCCACAGCTTTGATATTTGGTATGTGGCAATGGCCAATGGTCCTCTACATAAATTGTGCCAGCCATGCCCCTGGGGTCAAATTTGGCCACGTCCCGGGGGTCGATAGTCTCCATAGACTTACAATGGGAAAAACTAAAAAAATCTTCTTCTCTGAAACCACTAGGCCCACAGCTTTGATATTTGGTATGTAGCAATGGCTAATGGTCCTCTACATAAATTGTGCCATTCATGCCCCTGGGGTCAAATTTGGCCACGCCCCGGGGGTCGATAGTCTCCATAGACTTACTATGGGAAAAAAATTCAAATATCTTCTTCTCTGAAACCACAGGGCCCACAGCTTTGATATTTGGTATGTGGCAATGGCTAATGGTCCTCTACATAAATTGTGCCAGCCATGCCCCTGGGGTCAAATTTGGCCACGCCCCGGGGGTCGATAGTCTCCATAGACTTACAATTGGAAAAACTAAAAAAATCTTCATCTCTGAAACCACTAGGCCCACAGCTTTGATATTTGGTATGTAGCAATGGCTAATGGTCCTCTACATAAATTGTGCCATTCATGCCCCTGGGGTCAAATTTGGCCACGCCCCGGGGGTCGATAGTCTCCATAGACTTACTATGGGAAAAAAATTTAAAAAATCTTCTCTGAAACCACAGGGCCCACAGCTTTGATATTTTGTATGTGGCAATGGCTAATGGTCCTCTACATAAATTATGCCAATCATGCCCCTGGGGTCAAATTTGGCCATGCCCCGGAGGTCGATAGTCTCTATAGACCTACAATAGGAAACAAACTAAAGAAATTTTCTTCTCTGAAACCACTAGGCCAACAGCTTTGATATTTGGTATGTAGCAATGGCTAATGGTCCTCTACATAAATTATGCCATTCATGCCCCTGGGGTCATATTTGGCCACGCCCCGGGGGTTGATAGTCTCCATAGACTTACTATGGGAAAAAAATTCAAAAATCTTCTTCTCTGAAACCACTAGGCCCACAGCTTTGATATTTGGTATGTGGCAATGGCTAATGGTCCTCTACATAAATTTTGCCAATCATGTCCCTGGGGTCAAATTTGGCAACGCCCCGGGGGTCGATAGTCTCCATAGACCTACAATAGGAAAAACTAAAAAAATCTTCTTCTCTGAAACCACTAGGCCCACAGCTTTGATATTTGGTATGTAGCAATGACTAATGGTCCTCTACATAAATTGTGCCATTCATGCCCCTGGGGTCAAATTTGGCCAGGCCCCGGAGGTTGATAGTCTCAATAGACTTGCTATGGGAAAAAAATTCAAAAATCTTCTCTGAAACCACAGGGCACACAGCTTTGATATTTTGTATGTGGCAATGGCTAATGGTCCTCTACATAAATTGTGCCAGCCATGCCCCTGGGGTCAAATTTGGCAACGCCCCGGGGGTCGATAGTCTCCATAGACCTACAATAGGAAAAACTAAAAAAATCTTCTTCTCTGAAACCACTAGGCCCACAGCTTTGATATTTGGTATGTAGCAATGACTAATGGTCCTCTACATAAATTGTGCCATTCATGCCCCTGGGGTCAAATTTGGCCAGGCCCCGGAGGTTGATAGTCTCAATAGACTTGCTATGGGAAAAAAAATCAAAAATCTTCTCTGAAACCACAGGGCACACAGCTTTGATATTTTGTATGTGGCAATGGCTAATGGTCCTCTACATAAATTGTGCCAGCCATGCCCCTGGGGTCAAATTTGGCCATGCCCCGGGGGTCAATAGTGTCCATGCATAGACTTTCATTGGTCGATTCTCAATTAATTTAAATCTCATGAGCTTACAATGTGATAACCTCTCAGGTGAGCTACAGGACCAATGGTCCTCTAGTTTAATTATGTTGGATATTGAAGCAAAACAGTCCAACTCTATATTCCAGAAGTGAAGAAAAAAAGTGATGGATCTCACAGGTGAGCTTATAGGATAGGCAGGCATCCGTCGTCGTCATCCGTCGTTGTCGTCGTCCGTCCACAATTTCAAAGAATATTTCTGAAGCTAGTAGGCCGATCTTGATCAAATTTAATGTGAACCATAATTGGGTTGGGGGATTGATGGCATTAGGTTTTGGAGCAGATTGTATCAAAATTGTGGTTTCCATGGCAACAGATAGGTCCCATAGACTTACAATGGGAAAAACTAAAAAAATCTTCTTCTCTGAAACCACTAGGCCCACAGCTTTGATATTTGGTATGTAGCAATGGCTAATGGTTCTCTACATAAATTGTGCCATTCATGCCCCTGGGGTCAAATTTGGCCACGCCCCGGGGGTCGATAGTCTCCATAGACTTACTATGGGAAAAAAATCCAAAAATCTTCTCTGAAACCACAGGGCCCACAGCTTTGATATTTGGTATGTGGCAATGGCTAATGGTCCTCTACATAAATTGTGCCAGCCATGCCCCTGGGGTCAAATTTGGCCACGCCCCGGGGGTCGATAGTCTCCATAGACTTTCAATGGGAAAAACTAAAAAAATCTTCTTCTCTGAAACCACTAGGCCCACAGCTTTGATATTTGGTATGTAGCTGTGGCTAATGGTCCTCTACATAAATTGTGCCATTCATGCCCCTGGGGTCAAATTTGGCCAAGCCCCGGAGGTTGATAGTCTCAATAGACTTGCTATGGGAAAAAAATTCAAAAATCTTCTCTGAAACCACAGGGCACACAGCTTTGATATTTTGTATGTGGCAATGGCTAATGGTCCTCTACATAAATTGTGCCAGCCATGCCCCTGGGGTCAAATTTGGCCACGCCCAGTCTCCAAAGACTTACAATGGGAAAAACTAAAAAAATCTTCTTCTCTGAAACCAAAAGGCCCAGAGCTTCTATATTTTGTTTGTAGCAATGTTTGGTAGTCCCCATTATAAATTGTGCCAGTCATGCCCCTGGGTCAAATTTGGCCATGCCCTGGGGGTCAATAGTGTCCATGCATAGACTTTCATTGGTCGATTCTCAATTAATTTAAATCTCATGAGCTTACAATGTGATAACCTCTCAGGTGAGCTACAGGACCAATGGTCCTCTAGTTTAATTATGTTGGATATTGAAGCAAAACAGTCCAACTCTATATTCCAGAAGTGAAGAAAAAAAGTGATGGATCTCACAGGTGAGCTTATAGGATAGGCAGGCATCCGTCGTCGTCAGAATCAGAATCAGAATCAGAATAGTTTACTGGTGAAACGTCAAACTGACAATACTTCACCAGGGGGGATGGGGCTTGACCGGAGGGGATTAGTCCCGAGCTCTCACAAGAGAAGTAAATTTAGACACACAATCATCTGACAATTCAGCAGAGGAGATCAGAGAATCAGGGAGTTCATTCCAATCTCTAATGGTCTGGGGGAAGAAACTGTGTAAATAGGCATTTGTACTTGCTGAAGGTATCTGAAATGCCAAGGAGTGTTGATTCCTACAACGCCTATTTTTGGGGATAAGGTCATCCGTGGGTATTTTCGCTCTCCCTTTTAGACCTTTGTAAAGTAATATAATTCTGTTATCCTTCCTTCTTTTCTGCAGGGATTCCCATTTTAGTTTTTTAAGGATGCCAGTCATACTACCTTTTTCATATGTATAGTTCCTAGTTACAAACCTAGCCGCACGCTTTTGCACCTTCTCCAAATCATCTATCAAACCTTCATAATGAGGGTCCCAAACTGAGCTACCATATTCAAGAATAGGTCTCACCAGACCTTTATAGGCAGCTTCTCTCACATCTTGGGGGCAAGAAAACAGATTTCGTCTCAAAAAACCAAGGGTCCTATTGGCTTTGGTACACACATTGCTGATGTGAGTATTCCATTTTAAATCCTTAGTTATTGTTACACCAAGATATTTGATACTCTCAACATTTTCCAACACAGTACCCTCAAGCTTGTAAGAAGCCTGAATTTTACTAGTACGTTTATTTGTCAGCTGCATCATGTTGCACTTGACAGGTTGAAATCTCATACCCCGTTTCCTGGCCCAACTACCTAATCGATCAATATCCTTCTGAAGTTTCACTGTATCCTCCACATTCTTAATTTCACGATAACAAACACAATCATCAGCAAAGAGTCTGATTTCCGATTCAATATCTGAGGTGATATCATTTATATGCAACGAAAACAACAAGGGGCCAAGAACGGTGCCCTGTGGGACACCAGATACAACAGGAGCCCAGTCTGATTTAACGCCATTAACCACAACTCTTTGTTGTCTATAGCAAAGGAAGGCATCAATCCATTTAATTGTCTTCCCACCAATTCCATAACTGAACAATTTGCTTTTAAGGAGTTCATGCGGAGGAGTGTCAAAAGCTTTTTCGAAATCCAAGATAAATGTGTCAACCTGACCTTGATTGTCTAAGATTTTTGCCCAGTCATCAATCACTGTAGCTAACTGGGTTTCACAACTGTGGGATTTCCTGAATGCATGTTGCCTGTCTGACAAAAGTTTATGATGATCCAAATGGGACATGATATTAGAACACACTATATGTTCCAGAAGTTTGCAGGGTACGCAGGTCAAGGAAACTGGACGATAGTTGCAAGCAAGAGACCTGTCAGCCTTTTTGAACAGGGGACAAATGTTTGCTAAAGACCATTCTTTGGGGATTTCACCCGAGTCTATTGACTGTTGAAAAAGATGTGCAAAAACAGGACCTAGCTCAGATGCCAATTCCTTAAGGACTCTGGGATGAAGCTCATCAGGACCTAAAGCTTTCGACGGGTTCAAACCTTTCAGAAGTTTTGTGACACCTTCTTTGGATACCACTATGTCTTCCATAAACGGGGCTTTTCTATTCAGAAGAGGGACCTGGCTATGTTCAGTTTTGGTGAACACATCCGTAAACTGACCATTGAATTCACCAGCCTTTTCAAAATCTGATTCAGCAAGACCACTTCCATTTCGCTTTTTCAAAGGGGGGATACCTTGAACATCTTTTTTCTGACTATTTATGTACCGATAAAAATCTCTTGGATTAGCCTTAACATCACCAACCAAGTTATTTACATACAACTCATGCTGTTTTCTGATATCTGCTTTGATTTCTCTTCTCAAAGTTTCAAATTTCGTTCTAAATTTTGCATTCCCAGTTTTCTTCGCTTTAGCGTGAGTTGCATTTTTTCTACGAATCTTTCTTCTTATTTCAGGAGTTAACCATGGGACTGAGGAAACTGAGCGACTAGTCTTTGATGGGATATGTTTATCCACTGATTCCTGGATAAAAGATGTGATCAAATTAAAGTTTTCTTGAACCGACCGTGTGCCAGAGTAACCGTTGAAATATTTCTCCTTTGCAAATTTAAGGGCATCACCTTTCATAGATTCATAATCACCTTTCTGATATTTATACACCTTTCTCTTAGGTTTCTTGATGGGGGGAATAACTATTTTCAAAGTTCCAGAGACAATGTCATGATCACTAAGCCTGTCCGGGGAATGAATATCAACAAATTGTCCGGGAAGTGAAGTGATAATCAAATCCAATGTGTTTTGTCCTCTTGTGGGGAAGTGCACTACCTGTTCCAATTCGTGGTCACTTATAAGTTCTACCAACTTTGCACCTTCAGACACGCTCAATGAAAAACCTAGTTTGTTGAGTCTATCTGGCCAAACAATATCTCTGAAGTTGAAATCACCCATGACATGGACCGAGGGGGGTTTGTTTCCTTTATGTAAAGTTTTCACCTTTTCAAGTTGGTCTTTGAATAACTCAAGTTCCTCTATCTTACCATCTGGAGGTCGATACCAACTTGCCACAAAATGGGAAGTTTTGTTCGCAAATACCTTTACCCAAACTGATTCGGAGCCGTTTTCCAATTCAGTGATCGGCATATGAGGAATATCTTTGTGTATAAGTAACATCACACCACCGCCGTCAAGAGTTCTATCTTTTCTATACACATTGTATTGTAAGGACAAGTTTCTGGGAACAATTCTGAAGTTGAAATAGTGTTGTCAATTTTAGTTTCTTGAATTGCAACAATCTGAGGTTGATGGAGATCAAGAAATGCCAACAACTCAAGTTTTTTACCTCTAATACTATTGATATTTATGCTTGTGAATTTTAACCCACTGATAAATTTATTTTTGTTTGTACCTGAACCACATGTTTTAGTACCACAGCTACTATCGTTTGACAATGGAGCAAATCTATTTTGTTCTTCCAAGTTTAATTGCCCAGAAAAGAATGAATCCGAAAAGTTGAAGAAGTCACATTTTGGGCAAATCCATGAACAATTTGAATTTTGTATATTTTCATACTGGTTATCTGAGACAAAGGAGCATTTATTGTGGACCCACATTTCACATTTGTCACATTGAACAGCCTTGTGACTATTTAAGACAGCCCCACTGCAAAGACCACAGTCTGCTTTGCAGTCTGAACAATACCAAGGTTCATTTTCATTTTCCAAACTGGAAAGTTCTTTTTCGCTGGGATTTGCACATGTCGCATGAAAGCGCTTTTCGCAGTCATTGCATGTGACAAATTTGTCGGTAGCTTTACAGTATTTTTTGCATAGCCGACACAGGAACCTGGGACCTGGATTCATTTCAATGTCTCCAGCCAGGATGATGAGGGTGAGCAGGTTGGTTCCCTTGGAGGGCTTAAAACTTTGAAGACCTTCAGAACTCCTGCGATTGCCAAGCTTCCTTGAGTATGCCAAAAAGTGTGAAATATTGCCAGAAGTTTTTTCGGTACCAATGTTGCAGTCATGGTTCGGGTCCAAGGAACATGTAGAGTTAATCCACTTCCAAAAACAAAAGCCTAAAGCAAGGAACAAGGCCAGCCTGTAGAACATTATGTGATAAATACAATTTGAACAACAACAACAACAATCTGAATAAGCAACCACAAGTGACAGTCAAAATATCTAAGATCTACCGGGTTACTTGGGGGGGGGGGGTGGGGGGGGGGGGAGCTCACAATTCACAATACCAGCCGGTTAGCGATCTAGCTGACCAAACGCGCAAGTTGGCTGGCACTGATCAGTGAGCAAGAAATCTTGACAGAAATCCAAAGCACTTCAAACAAGCTGCAAGTAAACACCTGGCTGGGTGGTTTCCCTACCTAATGTGTCACTTACAGGAAATGCAAGAACTGATAAACTCAAAATCCAGTAAACTATTCTGACTCAAAGACTCTGACAGAGCAAAGTCAATTTCTGCACTTATTTTTTTTTTTTTTTTTTTTTTTCTCGAATACCCCACCCACTGTATAGTGAATGGCGGGAAAATTTTCAAAGGGCAAAAATCCTCAATAAACTTTGAATTTGTCAATAAATTGGCGACCAGCAAGTATATTTCACTGGTCTCAATCAACCTAAGCTGAAATCTAAACAATTATAAACACAAATAAAGAAAGAAAACTTCTCTTTTGTGAGAGAGAATTCTGACGATCCTTCTTCGCCGGAACCGGAAGCGAATCATCCGTCGTTGTCGTCGTCCGTCCACAATTTCAAAGAATATTTCTGAAGCTAGTAGGCCGATCTTGATCAAATTTAATGTGAACCATAATTGGGTTGGGGGATTGATGGCATTAGGTTTTGGAGCAGATTGTATCAAAATTGTGGTTTCCATGGCAACAGATAGGTCCCATAGACTTACAATGGGAAAAACTAAAAAAATCTTCTTCTCTGAAACCACTAGGCCCACAGCTTTGATATTTGGTATGTAGCAATGGCTAATGGTTCTCTACATAAATTGTGCCATTCATGCCCCTGGGGTCAAATTTGGCCACGCCCCGGGGGTCGATAGTCTCCATAGACTTACTATGGGAAAAAAATCCAAAAATCTTCTCTGAAACCACAGGGCCCACAGCTTTGATATTTGGTATGTGGCAATGGCTAATGGTCCTCTACATAAATTGTGCCAGCCATGCCCCTGGGGTCAAATTTGGCCACGCCCCGGGGGTCGATAGTCTCCATAGACTTTCAATGGGAAAAACTAAAAAAATCTTCTTCTCTGAAACCACTAGGCCCACAGCTTTGATATTTGGTATGTAGCTGTGGCTAATGGTCCTCTACATAAATTGTGCCATTCATGCCCCTGGGGTCAAATTTGGCCAAGCCCCGGAGGTTGATAGTCTCAATAGACTTGCTATGGGAAAAAAATTCAAAAATCTTCTCTGAAACCACAGGGCACACAGCTTTGATATTTTGTATGTGGCAATGGCTAATGGTCCTCTACATAAATTGTGCCAGCCATGCCCCTGGGGTCAAATTTGGCCACGCCCAGTCTCCAAAGACTTACAATGGGAAAAACTAAAAAAATCTTCTTCTCTGAAACCAAAAGGCCCAGAGCTTCTATATTTTGTTTGTAGCAATGTTTGGTAGTCCCCATTATAAATTGTGCCAGTCATGCCCCTGGGTCAAATTTGGCCATGCCCCGGGGGTCAATAGTGTCCATGCATAGACTTTCATTGGTCGATTCTCAATTAATTTAAATCTCATGAGCTTACAATGTGATAATCTCTCAAGTGAGCTACAGGACCAATGGTCCTCTAGTTTAATTATGTTGGATATTGAAGCAAAACAGTCCAACTCTATATTCCAGAAGTGAAGAAAAAAAGTGATGGATCTATTTTTAGCTCACCTGAGCCGAAGGCTCACAGGTGAGCTTACAGGATAGGCAGGCATCCGTCGTTGTCGTCCGTCGTTGTCGTCGTCCGTCCACAATTTCAAAGAATATTTCTGAAGCTAGTAGGCCGATCTTGATCAAATTTAATGTGAACCATAATTGGGTTGGGGGATTGATGGCATAAGGTTTTGGAGCAGATTGTATCAAAATTGTGGTTTCCATGGCAACAGATAGGTCCCATAGACTTACAATGGGAAAAACTAAAAAAATCTTCTTCTCTGAAACCACTAGGCCCACAGCTTTGATATTTGGTATGTAGCAATGGCTAATGGTTCTCTACATAAATTGTGCCATTCATGCCCCTGGGGTCAAATTTGGTCACGCCCCGGGGGTCGATAGTCTCCATAGACTTACTATGGGAAAAAAATCCAAAAATCTTCTCTGAAACCACAGGGCCCACAGCTTTGATATTTGGTATGTGGCAATGGCTAATGGTCCTCTACATAAATTGTGCCAGCCATGCCCCTGGGGTCAAATTTGGCCACGCCCCGGGGGTCGATAGTCTCCATAGACTCACAATGGGAAAAACTAAAAAAATCTTCTTCTCTGAAACCACTAGGCCCACAGCTTTGATATTTGGTATGTAGCAGTGGCTAATGGTCCTCTACATAAATTGTGCCATTCATGCCCCTGGGGTCAAATTTGGCCACGCCCCGGGGGTCGATAGTCCCCATAGACTTACTATGGGGAAAAAAATTCAAAAATCTTCTTCTCTGAAACCACAGGGCCCACAGCTTTGATATTTGGTATGTAGCAATGGCTAATGGTCCTCTACATAAATTGTGCCAGCCATGCCCCTGGGGTCAAATTTGGCCACGCCCCGAGGTTGATAGTCTCCATAGACTTACAATTGGAAAAACTAAAAAAATCTTCTTCTCTGAAACCACTAGGCCCACAGCTTTGATATTTGGTATGTAGCAATGGCTAATGGTCCTCTACATAAATAGTGCCATTCATGCCCCTGGTGTCCAATTTGGCCACGCCCCGGGGGTTGATAGTCTCCATAGACTTACTATGGGAAAAAAAATTAAAAAATCTTCTTCTCTGAAACCACAGGGCCCACAGCTTTGATATTTTGTATGTGGCAATGGCTAATGGTCCTCTACATAAATTGTGCCAGCCATGCCCCTGGGGTCAAATTTGGCCACGCCCCGGGGGTAGATAGTCTCCATAGACTTACAATGGGAAAAACTAAAAAAAATCTTCTTCTCTGAAACCAAAAGGCCCAGAGCTCCTATATTTTGTATGTAGCAATGTTTGGTAGTCCCCATTATAAATTGTGCCAGTCATGCCCCTGGGTCAAATTTGGCCATGCCCTGGGGGTCAATAGTGTCCATGCATAGACTTTCATTGATCGATTCTCAATTAATTTAAATCTCATGAGCTTACAATGTGATAATCTCTCAGGTGAGCTACAGGACCAATGGTCCTCTAGTTACAGTTGCATTGAATGGTAACAAATTTCAGTACATTGCAACTATAGGCATGTTAACAATGTATGATGTTTCTTAATCTTTAATTTCAAGCTTATGACTATTTTCTGTGACTGTATAACCAGGTTTGTGTCGAACCTGGTCTGAAAACCAGATTGTCAGTTTTCATACGCGAAGGCTCATATATATGTTTCAGTGGTGGTGAGGAAATAATGGCAGCACAAATCGACACTGATGACTCATGGACCACGAAGAGTTCATCATCCGGCAGTCGAGATTCTCCGCTAGAAGCCTTGACTGGTGGTAGCAAAACAGCAGGGGAGATAACTAATACTGAGACTGTCGCCGACAATGTGTTACAGGGAGGCATTCAACCGGCTGTAATTGGGGATTTTTTTTCTCAAGCTGCTGAGGAAGGCATGTTTTCTCAAGGGGGTGGAGACTTTTCTCAGACTGACGCGGCGTTATATTCTCATGCTGCAAGTGACATGGATTTCGGAGCTGGGGGTGACATTTTCTCACAAGCTGGCGACAGCCCTTTCATGGTTTTTGACAATGCTAAGGATCTCAAGAAAGGCCGTAGTCCAGAGCCAACTGGTGATGGATTGGAACTTAGTGAAACTGTTAAATCTGTGTTAAATGGCGTCGGTGAACTGACGATAGATAGCGAAAATAAATCAAACAGTGACATTAATGCATCAGGGTCTACGGCGGTTTCCAAGGACATAGAAGATGACGGGGACGTTGATGACGGAATCCGAGAGCACGGGATGACAGAGAAGGAAATGGTTGATTGTTAGTTCCAGGATTATCTGTTAATACCAGATAGTTAGTTTGTTACTGTTCTTTCTATACTCATCTTACGTGTTAATGTTGTTTCTTCATGATTGGTTAATAGCATGCTGTTTAAAAGTTGTAGTTTTTTTGTTTTTTTTTTTAAAGTACAAAACTTAGATTTATAGAAAAAAAAAATGAGAAAAACGATATTTATGGAATAATATATGAGCCGCATCGTGAGAAAACCGGATTTTTGCCTAGGCGAAAACAAAGGCGCAGATCAGCTTCGCGGTAACCGCGAAGCTGATCAGCGCCTTTGTTTTCGCTACTCTGATAGTACAATTCCTCTTCTACTTAAATCGGAAATTTCAAGCTTCTAGCTCTTTTCTGAGCTTGTACAGGCCGGTTTGTGTCGGACCTGTTCGGAAACCCCGAAGACCGGTTTTCTCGCGTTGAGGCTCATATGTGAGTTTTCTCCTTCACATATCTAGTCATAGAGATATTTGGCAAATAGATGCATTGGTTTCATTGTAAATATGTGAGAAACCTTCAGTCTTATTATTTTCATAAGTAATGGGAATTTTCAGCATTTTAAAAGAATCATAATTATTGAAAATGGACATGATCAAAATGGTTAACAAACGATCTGCCATTCAATTCTCTCATTTTTGTAATTTAGATAACTGATCAAAAAACTTATATTAGATGCTGCACTTTAGTTTGTTAATATTCAGTTTTCCATTTATTTATTTGCATACTATTTGTGAGTATTCAGTTTTGCATGCTTTCGTCAACAGTTTCAATAGTTTTCATTGCATGAGAAGCTTTACTTTTTGTCAAATATTTTTTATGCTGTTTTTTTTTTTTTTGTTGCTGTTTTTTTAAATAATTGAGAAACCTTCGTTTTTCTGGCATGAATAATTAACATATTAGAGCATGTTAAGCAAAGAGCAGGCTGCCCAGTGCTCATATTTTTCCTATATTTTCAGAGCTTCCTACTTTTTCCTATATTTTGATCCCAAATCCTATATTTTTCCATCAAATTCCTATATTTTTCAAAATGCTGCAGATAATAATGAAATATCAAAGAAAAATCATGGAATTTTGGTTTGAAATGCCAGTTTTAATGTCTTTGGCATTCATTTTTTTCCTCGCTCGCTTCGCTCGCTCGTAACTTGATAAATAAAGTATTTTTTCTTCATCAGAAAACAAGAAAATCCCGTAAAGTAAGTTACTTCTACAACTTGATGTAGGTTTTAAAATAATGTATCACACACCTATACCAAAATTACACCAGTAAGATTTGCCTTCTTGCTGCTATATGTTAATATTTATGGTTTTCAATGCTATAAAAAAGCCATTTTAGGCCGATAATTTCCTATTTTTCTCCTATTTTTTTTACATAAACTTCCTATTTTTTAAAGCCCAAAATATATATTTTGTACCAAACTGCACTGGGCAGCCTGAAAGAGCTAATTTATTGACTGATAGACCGGCTTACTGATGAACCGCCTAGAATATCGGATTCTGCCCAGGAAAAGTGGATTTGTCAAATCACCCATACATAAAAAAAAATTGTTTACCATGGTGTATTTTAAAGCACATTTAGCGCGTTATGACATCCCAATGTTGGTACAGGTCCCATGAAATGGAGGCAACCCTTGGACGGATTTGCCTCCTCAAAATTGGCTCTGACACTTCTGAGAGGAAGCCTTAGTTAAACAAGCTCTTAAAAGTCATGTGATGAAACTTTAAAATAGAGCTTAAAATGTCTCCAGTACAAAATGTATGTGATATTATTTAACTTTCTTGTTTTATCTAAAATGCCAAGTCTCGAACTTTATAGCATGGCATGCATGTTGGTTATTATTTGCACCACAATTAATGCACTAGTCATTTGTAACCACGGCCCCCAAGGCCCGGAGGAGGGCGAGAGATAGCCGTGGAAATGAGCGGTGCTTTGACCAAAGTTTTGCCCCACAGCATTGTTGGGGAAATACCCGGGATTTTTAGCTCACCTGAGCCAAAGGCTCACAGGTGAGCTTATAGTATACCCATGCTCCGCCGTCCGTCCGTCCGTCGTCGTCCGTCCGTCGTCCACAGTTTCAAAGATCTTCTCCTCTGAAACCACTCGGCCAATCAAAGCCAAACTTCATGTGGAGCATCCTTAGGAAGGGGGAACGAAAGTTTATATAAATGGTCCAGGTCACATGACCAAGATGGCCGCCATGGCTATAAATAGAAAAAACCTTGAAAAATCTTCTTTTCCAGAACCAGAAGGCCTATGATCTTGAAACTTGTGTGAAGCATCAGGGACAGGAGCTCTACAAAGTTTATATAAATCATGACCTTGGGATGACTTTGACTTATTTTACGGCAAGGTCAACTTAGGTCGCCAATGCATTCGAATGGGAAAAAATGGTAAAATACTATTTAATAGGTAAAACTTACTGGGAATAGGCAAATGGACAGAAGATTAATATTTATGGAAAAATTTTGCTCCCTGGGGGTTGTCTGCCCCTGCCCCGGGGCTATATACATATAAATTTCCATAATATTGAAACATCTTCTGTTCTTAAACCACTTGGCCAATCGAAGCCAAACTTCACATGGAGCATCCTTGGGAAGCAGCAAAGAAAGTTTACATAAAAGGTCAAGGTCACATGACCAAGATGGCCGCCATGGCTATAAATAGCAAAAACCTTTAGAAATCTTCTTCTCCAGAACCAGAAGGCCTATTATTTTGAAACTTTGCATGAAGCATCAGGCAATGGAGCTCTACAAAGTTTGTATAAATCATGACCCTGGGATGACCTTGACCTTTTTTACAGCAAGGTCAACTTAAGCGGCCCATGCATTTGAATGGGAAAAAATAAGAAAATGTCATTTAATGGCAAAAAACTTGCTAGAAATGAGCAAATGGATAAAAGATTTATGTTTATGAAAATATTTTGGGCCCAGAGGGTTGTCTGCCCCTGCCCCGGGGCTATATACATGTGTATGACCTAATATTCAAACATCTTCTTCTCTGAAACCGCTTGGCCAATCAAAGCCAACCTTTATGTGGAGCATTCTTAGGAAGAGTGAATGAAAAGGTACAAGTAGGCAAAGATCAGGAAAAGGTGCAATCAGAAAAAGATTCCCACTCCAAAAACCGAGGTGGGAAAATACCAAACTAACAATCAGGTACTTATACCATGAAACATATCGTAAGCTGAATGAGCAGCTATTTTCCCAATAGGTGGCCACTCAGTTACCTTAACTTAACTAAAATTATGAAAACATACATAAGGCGCCAACAGCACAAAAAATTTTTAAACACCAAGACATAAAACAAAAAGAACCACCACAGAAGTATCGACTTGGAACAATCAGTAACACAAAGTTACTGGCGGGCTTAAACCGGTTTTACAGGTACCTAACCTCACCCTCAGCTTCTGCAGTGGTTCATAACATTTAGTTAGTTCTTCGGTATCGAAGAGTTGTGGTAGTCAGAGATAGGAAAATACAAACTGATTGCAAGCAATCCCTGAGGATTGGAAAAATAATTGGAAAGTTTGTATAAATGGTCAAGGTCACATGACCAAGATGGCCACCATGGCTATAAATAGTAAAAACCTTTAAAAATCTTCTCCAGAACCAGAAGGCCTATGATTTTGAAACTTGGCATGAATCATCAGGCAATGGAGCTCTACAAAGTTTGTATAAATCATGACCCTGGGATGACCTTGACCTTTGTTTACAGCAAGGTCAACTTAGGTTGCCCACTCATTTGAATGGGGAAAATTGTTAGGGCAATCTTGCAGTAAATTGGCAAATGGACTGAATCTTTATAATTTAAAAAAGAAATTGCCTCCAGAGGTTGCTCTGGGGTTATATACATGTATATTACCATTCTAGTGATATATATCTCAGGTCTCAGGTGAGCATTTACAGGACCATTGGTCCTCTGGTTCTTTATATATGCAAAAAGGGCTGTGAATGAAAAGATAGCAGGCTGGGTGGGAAAACAGCAGTGGTTTTACCAATGAGCAGTCCCGGCAGGTTGGGGCTTTTTGCTGGACCAAAAGTCATTTAAGTCCCCGCTATTCCTGGGCCTTCGGGGGCCGTGGTTACAAATGACTAGTGCATAATTGTCAAACCACAGACTGAAAAGTTGAGAGTTTCGAAATCTATGTCCATGTGCTGTGTCCTTGAACAAGACACAACTAACCTCTGCCAACCTGTCTGAAAAGTTGTTGAAAGGAATGTAAAACCACAACTTATCAACCAATTTTTCTGTACGAAGTTCTTTTTTGTTTAGCGCTGCATGTTTTATGACTGAAAATGAAGAACATTAAGAAATAGAATAGATTTTTCATGTCATTGCATCTACATTTTGTTTTGTTTATGAATTTGTTTTTATTTATTTTGTTTGATCTATTTCATAACCTGTACAGAATTTTATAACCTGTTACTGTCCAAGAAAACCAGAGACTTATGTTATTTTATTGTTTCTGTTTCAGTGATGGGGTCTTTTGCCAATACTACGAACTTCCTGACTACCAGTATTGAACATGGCAACTCCTTGGGTGCAGCAGAGAACACAGATTCCTGCAAGGAAAGAATCAAGGTTGATAAGACGTCAAGCACGGGAGACAACTCCGTCCCAACTTCAACTGATGACCATATCTCTACACAGCTTTTCAAGAATAATGATGGCACTTCTACGCAATCACAAGAGCACATGTCTCCAGGCAAATTTCTCCAAAACCTGAGGACATTGCAGGGGCTTTTTAGCAAAAGGCCAACAGTAGCTGCACATAAGTTGATGCCTAATAATACCTCCACGCATATCTCTACAAACACTGATGTTAAGATACAAGTTTTTCCAAAACGTGATATGTCAGAGGTTTCCAGCACTGAAGCCATAGGTTCTAAGAGCTACGTAGTAGTTCTTAAGATTGATGATGTAGCTTCAAAGATTGGCTCAATAGCCTCAAAGACTGTAGCTTCTGATACTTACAAAATAGGTTCTAAGACTGACAGAATAGCTCCAAATACAACCTTAATAGCAAACACAATGCCTAAGACTGACACGATAACCTCTAAGACTGACAGTATAGTTTTGAAGACTGACACAGTAGCTGCCAAGACTGACATAGTAGAGCTGAAGACTGGCACAGTAGCTTCTAAGGCTGGCACACTAGCTTCTAATGCTGACACAGTAGCTCTTAAGACTGACACAGTGGCTCCTAAGTCTGACACAGTTGCTCACAAGACTGACACAGTTGCTCACAAGACTGACACAGTAGCTCCTAAGACTGACACAGTAACTCCTAAGACCAACACAGTAGCTCCTGAGACTGACACAGTAGCTTCTAAGACCAACACAGTAGCTCCTAAGACCGACACAGTAGCTCCTAAGACTGACACAGTAGCTTCTACGACTGACACAGTAGCTTCCAAGACTGACAAAGTAGCCACTAAGACTGACACTGTAGCTACTAAGACTGACACAGTAGCTTCTAAGACCAACACAGTAGCTCCTAAGACTGACACAGTAGCTTCTACGACTGACACAGTAGCTCCTAAGACTGACAAAGTAGCCACTAAGACTGACACAGTAGCTTCTAAGACCAACACAGTAGCTCCTAAGACAAACACAGTAGCTCCTAAGACTGACACAGTAGCTTCTAAGACCAACACAATGGCTCCTAAGTCTGACACAGTTGCTCACAAGACTGACACAGTTGCTCACAAGACTGACACAGTAGCTCCTAAGACCAACACAGTAGCTCCTAAGACTGACACAGGAGCTTCTAAGACTGACACAGTAGCTTCCAAGACTGACAAAGTAGCTCCTAAGACTGACACTGTAGCTACTAAGATTGACACAGTAGCTTCTAAGACCAACACAGTAGCTCCTAAGACCAACACAGTAGCTCCTAAGACTGACACTGTAGCTACTAAGACTGACACAGTAGCTTCTAAGACCAACACAGTAGCTCCTAAGACCAACACAGTAGCTCCTAAGACAAACACAGTAGCTCCTGAGACTGACACAGTAGCTTCTAAGACCAACAAAGTAGCTCCTAAGACCAACACAGTAGCCCCTAAGACCACCACAGTAGCCCCTAAGACCAACACAGTAGCTCCTAAGACTGACACAGTAGCTCCTAAGACCAACACAGTAGCTCCTAAGACTGACACAGTAGCTTCTAAGACTGACACAGTAGCTTCCAAGACTGACAAAGTAGCTCCTAAGACTGACACTGTAGCTACTAAGATTGACACAGTAGCTTCTAAGACCAACACAGTAGCTCCAAAGACCAACACAGTATCTCCTACGACAAACACAGTAGCTCCTAAGACTGACACAGTAGCTCTTAAGACCAACACAGTAGCTCCTAAGACCAACACAGTAGCTCCTAAGACCAACACAGTAGCTCCTAAGACCAACACAGTAGCACCTAAGACTGACACTGTAGCTACTAAGACCAACAGAGTAGCTCCTAAGACTGACACAGTAGCTCCTAAGACCGACACAGTAGCTCCTAAGACCAACAGAGTAGCTCCTAAGACTGACACAGTAGCTCCTAAGACCGACACAGTAGCTCCTAAGACTGACACAGTAGCTCCTAAGACCGACACAGTAGCTCCTAAGACTCCTAAGATGGACATAGTAGCTCCTAAGACTGACACAGTTGCTCCTAGGACTGACACTATAGCTTCTTACGCAATTGCCTCTATGATTGATACAATAACTTCAAAGATTGACACAGTATTTTCTGTGGCTGATTCAACTGTTCCTAAGATTGACACAATAGCTTCTAAGACTGACACAATAGCTTCTGGCATATTAGTTTCAAGTGACATCACACAAAAGCCTACAACAACGGATGTGTCCACACAAAGTTCTCCAAACTTTGCTGGTGGTATCTTGGAGCCCTCGGAGGCTGACCCAATAGCTTCTGATCCTGAAACCCCTCCAATGCCTAGTTTTTCTCTCACACATATCCTAAATATGATGAAGGAGGGCAAATAAAATATTTGTACTGACCAGAGATAGGCTACATGACAATGTATGCGATATAATTCCTGTTGAGTAAATACTGTCTAAAACTGAGATTTTCATAAAACCGAGATTGCACATTGATTTGATGTTCATGTACCAGAGATATAAGCAAGTTGTTTTAATCATGTTTTTAAGATTTGATGTTCATGTACCAGAGATATAAGCAAGTTGTTTTAATCATGTTTTTAAGATTTTTTTTGTACAGGAACTGAGGGTTTTTATATTACCACACTGGTAATTGTCTTTGTTAACGTTTGAAACATAATGTTAATTTTGACCACTAATGTTTGCCAGATAGTTTATGTAAGCTGATTTTGTTTTATTTTGTTTGACCATTTCGAACACAAACTAGCCTATACATTGACATCTCGACACCTTCACATAAAAATGTGAAGGTATTATAGTATCAACAAAATGACGCCCACTCAACATGTATGAAAATATGGTCATACATGTTTTATGTGAATGTTGTTTTCACAAGTTTTTACCTTGGAAATGTTTGTCACTTAACATTTGAGCCTGTGCGGGTGAAAACCAAGAATTTGGGTTCCGACCATGTCCAACACAAACCAGCCTGTACAGTCACAGAAGCAGGCCAGAACAGAAGCTTGAAATTTCGGATTTAAGAAGAAGAGGAATTGTACTGTCTGTGTAGCGAAAACAAAGGCGCTGATCAGCTTCGCGGTTACCGCGAAGCTGATCTGCGGCTTTGTTTTCGCCTATGCAAATTGTTGGTTTTCTCATGCGGTGGCTCATTTTTGAAGATGAAAGAAGTACATGCAGACTGTTTCAGTACAAGTCTTCCAGGCCCCGAGGTTATAAAACTTTTTTCAAGCTCAGCTCAGCTGAGCATGAAATTTCAACTGCTCATAAATGCTGAAATAGTCTAAATAAATGGAAAATTCAGGTTCAAACCTCAAAAACTGGTAATTTATTCTGCTCATAAATGTTAAAATGCCAACAATTGTTGGCATTTTAACATTTATGAGCAGGATAAATTTCAAGCTCAGCTGAGTTGAGCATGAAAAAAGTTTTATAACCTCGGGACCAGGTTTGCATAGCACCTCCATGGCCAGGTGTTGTTGTTCAACTAGAAGTTCCTGGCACCAATATTTGATGACATTATGTACAACTTGCCATATAAGTACAATGAACTTGACAATGGAGAATCATCGACAATGGCGAATCACTCGTAGAGATATAGCAGAATTTCTTAAAACTCAGACAAAATATTGCTTATTATATAACTTGGTCATTTACTTTCATATATGCCTTGGCAGCCTTGAGGTTTAGTAAAAGAATGTAGTCAAAATTCCACTGGACAATTAAATCGGGATTGCTGAAACGCTCTACCCCTCAACTAAGATATCTAGTTCTTTGTTCCTCAAAAAGTGACGTTCAGATAAAATGTGTTTCTTACCTCGTTTTTAAGTATTTGATTATGACCGTTTCTGTATCACTTGTATGCCTAATATTTCTAGTTATGCAGTATGCCTGTTTTTGCTAAAAAAATTGACATTGAAGGTAGATACAAGCGTCGAAAAATGTTCATGTAAATTCCACAATAGCGAATCATACCTTGTGTGGTGAAAAGAATGTGCACAACGTACTGATAATCTACCTTTGGAAGGCTTGTCCAGGAACACTTTTTTCTGCAAAGCTGCGATATGTTAGATGTTCTTAGTACCAATAGAAAAACATTCCCATGGTCGTGTTTAAAATAATAGTGTTTGACCTCTTAGTGATTCGCCATTGTAGTGTCCACGGTAGAGTCCACTGTACGATTGTGTTGAACAAAAAATTGCCAGTGCTTTATAGTGCCATATCAACTGTTTATGGATAGTGTGGTTAAAAAAAAAATTAAGTTGTGGAATTGATTAAAGATTGTGATAACAGCTTTGAAGTATCAAACATTTTACTAGACACATTTACATGATTAGTGTTTCAAGTGAATAGTACATATTGAACTGTTTTTAAGAGGAGTACAGTCATGGACAAAAAGGGCAAGGTGCAATAGTTCATATCATTGATCCCTACCTATGTATACTAGCTTGTAACACAACACTTGTTTCGTGACCAGCTATTTTTTTTATATACAAAATTTTGATGGTGGATATTGGTATCAAGTCCTAGAAGTATAGGATCAAGTACATGAACTTTGGTGCGTCATGTCTTTCAGAAATAAAATCTGGCATATATCCTCTGGATGGGTTAAAGCTGAGAATGTTTATTTTTAACAACATATCTTTTTTCTTGCACTTATAGTTTTAAAGACTGGGGGGAAAAGACAAATTTGGTTAAAGAGACACAAATAATCTCCCTTGCATTCATAGTTTTAAAGACTGGGGAAAAAAGACAAATCTGGTTAAAGATAAGTAAATGAACACAAATAATCAAGACTATGTATGTCTTATGTTGAAGGCCAAATCATAAAACACAAAAAAGTTATGAATGTGCTGTGTAATAATTGCCACACCAGGCAAGGACAAAAGGAAACGTAGGTTTGCCCACTTCAAGCCAAGATTGTAAGTTAAGCACCTTAATTAGGCATTCACTGAAGTAGCAGGAAAATTACTTTGAAATGAGCCGCCCCATGGGAAAACCAACAATCTGCATATGCGAAAACAAAGACGCAGATCAGCTTCGCGGTAACCGCGAAGCTGATCAGCGCCTTTGTTTTCGCTATACGGATAGTACAATTCCTCTACTTTCTAAATCCAAAATTTCCAGCCTCTAGCCATCTTTGCTTGTACAGCTCGGTTTGTGTCGGACCCGTTCGGAAACCACATTGTTGGTTTTCCCACGAGACGGCTCAATAATGGAAATGACAGAAACACACACGAAATTGAGGACATTGAGAAAATATGTAATGAGCTTCTGCACAAGAAAACCAATAACATGCATAAGGGAAAACAAAGACACAGATCAGCTGTGCAGTGAATGCACAGCTGATCAGTGTCTTTGTTTTCGCTACACAGATAATATGATTCCTCTTCTTTTAAATCCCAAAATCTCAAATTTCTAACCTGCTTCATTCACTGAACAGGCTGGTTTATGTTGGATCTTGTTGAAACCCCAAATTGTTGGTTTTCTCATGCAAAGGCTCAAATGTATTGGATACATGGCTTTGTAGGGGCAGAGGATAAATCATTACAATCTCTAAAACAGAAAATAATGATTCAGGCTTCATTGAGAACCTTGAGTTGTCAATAATGATAAAGGCTTCATTGAGAACCTTGAGCTGTCAATAATGATAAAGGCTTCATTGAGAACCTTGAGCTGGCAGTAATGATAAAGGCTTCATTGACAACATTGAGCTGTCAATAATGATAAAGGCTCCATTGAGAAACTTAGCTGGCAGTAATGATAAAGGCTTCATTTAGAACCTTGGGCTGTCAATAATGATAAGGCTTCATTAAGAACCTTGAGCTGTCAATAAAGACTTAAGAACCTTCTGATTGACATACTGATTTCCCCTTCTAGTGATTGATTGTCACGAAGTTGCTTAGCTGATAATCAAAACAAGCATAAATTATTGTCCGTATGATGATATGTAGATTAGAATTGATCTAATTTAAACATGCATATTATGACTTCTGTCATGTCCTGCACAAAAAAGGATTGTAACGTGAAGATGCTCTGTGTTGCTGAAGGGTTTTCCCAAAGCTGCTCATGTTCAAAACTTGAATTACTTAATCAATTAGCTTTTGCACTTATCAGGTATTGTCTTGTGCATTGCATTTGCACATTGCATGTGAAGAAAAAAATGGCCCGAGTGGTCAATGTATGAAGTATTGGAAATGTGGGAATTAGTTGTTAGTGCTGTTGTAGTCATATGCACTTGCTTTTTAGCTTGAAATGGTTGTGTAATATTGCAATTATCAGCCTGTAGTATATGAAGGTTAAAGCATGGAGAACAGTGTCTGCCCTTGATGTTTTGTTGGTAGTCCAATCAAGAGTTTTCTCTAATGCCCGTATTTGTCGCCCTCAAGTAGTTACTGTCTTATTACATGTAGTTTGAAAACACTTCGTACTTATGTAATATTGCAATTTTAAAGATGTTTGTTAAGTTTTTGTATGCTTTGACAAAGTCATGTGATGTCTGCAACCTTGATTTTATCTAGATGCTAATCAAAGCCTGGAATTATTGATTGTGGTGTAGCCATGGTGACAGAATCTGGAAGTGACCATCATGTTTGTAATGTACATAGTTTGAATTTGTTTCTCATCTTGCTTAATGGTGTTTACATTGTTATTGAAGTTAATTGTAGTACCAGTATTCTAGACTTAATTTCTGTTGTAAAGATTGTTAGAATATGCATAGATTGGGGTTAGTGTCCTTTCTCCGATTTACAGAATGTGTAGTACATGTAACAACATTTTGTGCAGCCAGGTGCTATTTTGGATAACCCCCCACCCCTCCCCCAAACACCTTGTCGTGTAGTTAGCATGAGATGATGTAAATAAGTTATATACACTACCTACAGGTAGAAAGTAGTTTTTAATAGTATGTATCGTGTAGATCATAATCATTTGTATCCCATACATCTTTGCTGACTTATCAAGTAGAGTAGTTTAGCTAATTAATATCCTGTATCTGCTGTAAATATCTTTAATATGTAATCAACGTTTTCAGTGAGCCGCCGCATTAGAAAACCAACAAAATGCATAGGCGAAAACAAAGACGCAGACCAGCTGTGCAGTAACTGCACAGCTGATCAGCGCCTTTGTTTTCGCTACATGGATAGTACAATCCCTCTTCTTAATAAATCCGAAATTTCAAGCCTCTAGCCTTTTCCTGAGACTGTACAGGCTGGTTTGTGTCGAGCCTGGTCAGAAAATAAAATTGTTAGTTTTCTCGTGAAGGCTCAAGAAGAATCATGTCTTGCATCCCTAAGTAGTTATTTGCCATGTATCTTTTATGGTATGATCTGTCATACATATATTTCCAAACCAATTCTATGTGTGTCTGTAGTGATTTGGACATTTTAGTTTGAAATTAACAGTTGCTTTTGTAAATAAAAATCTTGTCCATCCAGAAAAGCTTATAGGATAAGACAAATGAACATGACTAGGATTGTTTTCAGTGGAAAAATGGATCAAATTACATGTATCTGAAAATGCCAGTGATTCAATTTACTTCCATTCGTTAGATTAAGCATTCTTACAAGACCAAGAATCAGTTAATCTGAAAGTTTCAAGTTGCTCAAGGATATGGTTTAAGCATAATAATTGAGCCACCTCGTGGGAAAACCAACAATGTGGTTTCCGAACAGGTCCAACACAAACCGGCCTGTACAAGCTCAGAAAAGAGCTAGAAGCTTGAAATTTCGGATTTAAGTAGAAGAGGAATTGTACTATCCGAGTAGCGAAAACAAAGTCGCTGATCAGCTTCGCGTTGGTTACCGCGAAGCTGATCTGCGTCTTTGTTTTCGCCTATGCAGATTGTTGGTTTTCCCATGAGGCGGCTCTGTTAAGAATCTCAGAATTTAAAATGCAAGTTTATTTCAAGATTTTTAATATTAAACAGCTTGTAATCTCCATCCCCAGAGGTTCCAAGATATTGTTATTTAAATATTGCCAGTAATAAAATACATTGGGAAATGGAAAAATAGGTTTCAATTTGAATTCAAAGACAATTGAAAGACTTTGCTGAATTTTTAAACACAATACCAAAGTTCTTTATTTCTGCTGGTATGTCACTGAGACGGTTGTGCTTATAGGCTTTTGTGGATAGGTGTTGTTATATTGTTAAGATTCATTTTTTTTTACGATTCAGTACCAAGTGCATGGTATATTGTTAACATTTATTTTCATTCAGTTCACAAGTTGTGACATATTGGATCACATCAAAGAGACAGAATTTGATGCAGCTGCAAAATGATGTGACTTGTGGAAATCTTGAGGTTTACAACTTCGGTTATTAACTTTTTTCATGCTCAACTCACTAAGCATAAAAAAATGAGCATGTTAAATTATTTAAACAGGATGTCAGTGGTGTTTCCAGGTTTTAATAACCAAATTAATCCAGCATCTGGCTAATAGATAATATATGAGCCGCGACGCTAGAAAACAGGTCTTCAGGGTTTTGGACCAGGTTCGACACAAACCGGCTAGTCCAGTCTGAGAAGGCTAGAAGCTTGAAATTTAGGATTTAAGAAGAAGAGGGATTCTACTATCCATGTAGCGAAAACAGGCACTGATCGGCTGTGCAGTTACTGTTAGTTAACGATTAGTTGAAATTTCAAATGGCAATATTACAAATACATGTACATTATTTCTTGTTAAAAAAATGAGAATCCTTTGCATTCACATTTTATCAACAAAAAATAACTGTATTTGCATTGGAAGTTGATAAATAGTTAACAAATTGAGGGTTTAACGACAGCATTAAGCTAACAAAGTTTTGAACAAATGGGCCCTAGATTCAAATATCAGTTCAGCAAGTCGGACCAAAATTGCTTTGCAGCTACAGACTAGATGGCGCTCAGACTTTGGACTTAATGAACTGAAAAGACCAGCATAGGTTCTGCAGCCTGCACAATTTTAGTTTCATTTGATGTGATCCTTTCTATCATTTACAAATAAAGTTCACAACATCAATTTTGTTCTTGTTAGCTTTTCAATTCTTCACCAGAATTCTTCACTAGAAGGCTGTTCAGATCAGTAAAACACAGCATGGTAGCTTGATTGGCATGTTTGAATTCATAAGCAGACATTGTGTCTATCCACATGTCCACTGTCCAGCACAATGTCTTTGAACATTGGGGTTGTGAGAAATAGATGGGCTGCTTGTGTCTCCAGGTAAAGCTTAACTACTGACTGACAATCTGATTACTGATTAGCTGCTCAGGTCTGAGCTTTTCCAGGGAAAGTGGTTCAAGCCAAACAGTTCATACATATATGCCTTAGTTGTTTACTTTGGTCCATTTTGCTACTGGGCCTGAGTATGCATTCTCAACGGGCCATCATATGTCACCCAAAGAAAAAGGATGTGGCCCAATCTGGACTCAAACCTGGAGAATATCACTTCTTTCGCTGCCAATTGAGCTAGTAACCCTTTCAGCATGGTGAGCAACTGTCATTCTAAAACAATGCCATTCGTATGCTCTTGTGAACAACCTTTTGCAAGTTGTTTTGCCACACAATGACATGAATGCATAGTGTCAAAGCAGTTGGCTGAATAATTTTGCCCAGGAACGAATCTGATTACAAAATTGGCCAAAAAATGTTCTCATTATAATGCCATTTTGTAAACGTCGCAGCAAAGGTCATATAACAATTAAAACGGAGCAATGCTGCACAGGGCAGCCACTAGTTTCAAACAGAATGAGGTCCCGGGTTTAAACCTTACTACTTGTGCACCAGTCATTTGTAACCACGACCCACCCCACACACAACACCACCACCTACTGGGAAGGGTGGGGGGATATCCGGGCTAAAGTATGGGGCAATTGCTTTTTGAGTGTCCCAGCAGTGCAAGTGAAATGACAGGGTTTTGACATTAGGATGATTGATTTTCTATTGCGAAGGGCAGGTCAAAGAGCAAAGTTTTGACTTCCAGTTTGTTCCCTGGGGTGGTGCTTATACCAGGGCACTGAAAGCTGAAAAATTATAATCCCCGCCCTTCCCCGTAGGTGGGGGAGCAGTGGTTACAAATGACTGGTGCATTACTGGCTGTATCCTAAGCTGACATTCACATTCCAGGATTACATACTTCTAACATGTACATGTCTAGAAGTGTTGACTGAAAAATTGTTGACTAGGATGTTAAGAAGACTTAAGTTTCCACATTTTGTGTTATCTTCATGGCGATTCATGCCATTTGGCGATTCATGCTATTTGGAGCCTGGCAAAGTCTTGTAATGAAGTCGGGTGAAACCTACTGTTCCAGTATTATATCCTTGATCAAGACACATGCACATTTCAAGCAGCTCGCTTTAGTGCTAATCAGGTCCCGAGGTTATAAAACTTTTTTCATGCTCCGCTCAGCTGAGCATAAAATTTCAACTGCACATAAATGCTGAAATAGTCAAAATAAATAGAAATTTCAGGTTTAGCTCATCAAAGCCTGTAATTTATCCTGCTCATAAATGTTAAAATGCCAACAATTGTTGGCATTTTAACATTTCTGAGCAGGATAAATTTTAGTCTCAGCTGAGCTGAGCATGAAAAACGTTTTATAACCCTTCAGCGCCCGGTCACATTTCCAGATGTGATCACTCGATCAGAAGCATGTCTGAAGCATCTCAAGAAGAGCATTGGTAAAAGAAATGTGCACTTAGTACTGGTAACCTGCCTCTGGAAGGCTTGCCCCAGAACAGTGTGGCTAGGATAACTGACCATCTCCACATGACCACAGATGTAGCATTTAAACAAGTAGCCCAAGGGCAAGGATTGCTCACCCGAGAGTCAAACAATACAGTCACTGGACAAAGTAGTTGGGGTTTTTACCATATATGGGTATGGTGGCCATCTTGGTCATGTGACCTTGAAACCCTATTTACATCAGCAGAACAGCTCTTGTCTGGATTGTGTATCCTCTTGTCTGCCATTTTGGTTTGCTTGAAAAAATCATCCTATCATAACCCCCGGGGTGGGGCTATATTTGACCCCTGGGGCATGACTGGCAGGATTTCTGTAAAGCTCAACATGACATTGTTGCATATCAAATATACAAGCTTTGTGTCATGCGGTTGCAGAGAAGATTTTTTCATGTATTTCCATTATAAGTAGATAAATGTGTGGCCTGTATGGACCCCGGGGTACTGTTGGCAGGATTTATAAAACACAGTGTATATCCGAGCGTATGCAGAACAGACGGTTACGGAAAGCACAGACGTTTACAGGAGCACGCGCTTTTTCGCGCCAAAAATGTTTTGTACAGTTTTTCATCCAAAACTGTACGCTTCGAATGTATTGTTATATCGGCCTTGCATGTCCATCTACTATCTTCCAAAACACCATAATTTCCGGCATGGAAGCCTTGTAGTTTAAGCAGAATTTTGTTGCTTAGCAACAAAAACATTACGGAGCGGAACAGTCTACAGATTCGTTTATATTACGGGGCGGAACAGACGTAGCCTACGAAAAAAACAGACGAATCAGCATACGGAGCGGTCACAGACGGCCATGAATACTACATGAACAACACTGTGATGTCAAATATAACACTTTGCGGCAACCTTCTGTATTGTAGCACTCGAACGTGACCAGATGGAATACACCTGGTGACCTGGATCAGCATCGTACATGTATCAGAATAGCATCGACTATGTTGTGAAAACAAAAAGTTGTTTGGGGGCAAACAGCAGATCAGAGAGAGAGGGGGGAGAGGTCCCGATAGCTCAGTGGTAAAAGCACCCGCTTCGAGGGCGAGATGTCGTGGGTTCGCCCAGGCCGCGCCATATCAAATGCGTTAAAATGGTACCAATGGCTTCCTTGGTGCTCAGCATCACGAGGCAATCACGGCTTTTCTTCTCCTTTAAATATAGTATCACTAATAGTGCATATCTAACAATAAATTCTAAAATAAAAGACTGAAAAAAGTCTGAAAAGGTCCGATAATAAGACTCATGTCTGTTTTAACCGGAGGTCTATATGGAAGGCTGGCATTCGTGCTGAATACGTTAGTAATATAGAGACCCTAGAATTTCGGTCAAAGGAAAAGGTTCCCTGTTTGCATACTCAGTCCTTAAGCAAAGTCATCAAGCGAACACCCACCTCCGTACACACCGGCGGGAGTACTGTCCAAAGCATCGGTCACATATTTCAAAGTCTTTCCATATATATGAATGATGCGTGATAATCAGCCAAGACGCCGCAAAAGGGAGCTTGCGGCGGGAGATAAAATCTTTGGCATTTCATATGTATTTCTCCCTATGAATGTGGTGAAATATTTGCTAAGCAGGATGCTAAGCAAGTCCCCACAGCAAAACACCTATCAACCTCCTATGTATAGCATGCCACAGAGGCAATCGTCACAACATTCTTTCCATAATGAACCCCAAACGACCTATGTTCCTTCAAACCACAGTAACATAGATAAAACTGTTACAACAGGTGAGCCGATTAACCAGGTACATGTACAGTTGAAGCAGGCATCATCTTCACTCCCTGTAGACCGGAGGGAGAGATTACCCAAGCGAGATGTCAATGCCCAGGGTCAGGCTCCAGAACGCGGAGCGAGGCGAACAAACAGTCAAACAGCGAGGTCAGCGAAGCGGGGCATGCATGTCACAGAGGCATGCACTGGTACTGGCCACAGCCTCAGCGGAGGAGTATGTAACAGCAATAGAACAAACGAGGCCATGGAGAATGATGATTCTATACTATTTGCCCAAGTCATGGGACAACCAGTCTTCTATGGTAACCCAGTGTCACCTGCCATACCTCCACAGCAGCATACATCTACGACTGCTTCTTTTTTAGAGATGGGTCGGCCTGCAAGGGCAAGGAAATAGGAGCGGCTGATAATGGACATCCAAAACACACACCTGTAAATAAAACATGTAATCAAACTATACCTGTAAATACAAATATAAAGAATGAACTCAAGATAGTTACGTTCAATTGTAAAAATATGGAGACAGCTGGACCTGCTTTCGAGGCGTTATCCAGGGATACGGATGTGGTACTTGTGCAAGAGCACTGGTACTTTGATTGCCAGTTACATCGGTTGAATGCAGTATCTAGTAAGTACATTGGTCAGGGCAAGGCAGTGGACACAGGGGACCCCATACTCCCACTTCAGATTCCACGCGGCTATGGGGGAACAGCTGTGCTATGGAAGCGTGGCATAGACCATCTGATGGTGGGGCTACCTGATGGGGGGAACCATATACAGTGTGTGGAAATGAGGGGGTTGGAACCCTTACTTCTTGTATCGGTGTACATGCCATGTAGGGGTCTTCAAGGCTGCGTCGAGGAATATGAGGATACGCTTATCCAGCTGAATGAAGTACTCAGTAAATACAATAATTCCCATAGGATAATCATTGGTGGGGATTTTAATGAAGACATCACAGTACCAAATAACTCGAATCGGTGCCAATTGTTGAAGCAGTTTCTGTCAGACGGTAATTTGAACTTTCACTCAGACGGTAAAACCTATTTGGGTCCCAATGGAGCAGAGACAAGTACAATTGATTATATCTTTCATGACAAGCGGATGAAGGCCAGGTTGTTGTCAACAACTCGACTCGAATCTTTACAAGAGAATGTATCAGATCATATTCCTGTTGCCTGTACATTCAGACACAGTGTTCAGCAGTTTTGCCATACCAGTGAGAAGTCAGATATGCCAAGCAGGGTGAAATGGGATAAAATAGACAAGGAGCTCTATCAATCTACAGTTACGACAAAGCTGTTGGAGATGTGCTGTGATGATTCCTTTACCCTGGATACACAAGTGCGAAAGATCAACGATGTTCTTGTGGAGGCGGTCAATGAGGTCAAACCGAAGGCTGTCAAGAGACACAGGAAAGCCCGTCTTAAAGTTTGGACTCCGGAGATCAAAAGCGCAATAAACGCCAAGAAAAAGGCATTCTGGGAATGGAAGCAACACAGCAGACCAAACCAAGAGGGCAACATATATATGTTAAACAAGAAACTGGCAACTAGACATCTCAGACGACTTTGTAGAGTGGAGTCAGCTAGTGTCCGGGGAGCCGCACGCCAACAGATTCTTGATGCAAGAGCAAGTGATACCAAAACATTCCACAAACTGATTGACAAGCAGCGAGGCAGGCTTAGCTTATGTGTAAATGAACTTCATGTTGGGGATGCTACCTACAGTACAGCCTCTGGTGTCCTTCAGGGCTGGAGAGAGCACTTCAGTAACCTCGCAACACCTGACCCAACAACGAAGTGTGACCATGTCTACCAGGAGCTGGTCAGAACTGAGGTGCCAGAAATTGCAGATATCTGTACACATATATCCAAGTCAGCACCGACCACTGATAGTGGTACTGCAGAGGAAGTAGAGAAGGCTATCTCTTCCTTGAATAAGGGAAAGGCTGCGGACGCATATGGTGTGGTTGCGGAGCATATTCTATATGGTGGAGACCACCTACTTCACATGCTCACCAGAGTTGTCAACAGGCTATTCACTGCCGGAATGATACCAGATTCACTTAAACTTGGCATACTGACTCCAGTCTACAAGAGGAAGGGCCTGAATACTGAAGCAAAGAACTATAGAGGAATAACCATCTTACCAGTCATTACCAAAATACTAGAAGCTGTCCTAAGGAGTAAGATTCAGCCAATAATCGACAAGCATCAGAACGCCTTGCAGAGAAGGTTTACAAAGAACTCGTCACCAATGAACTGTTCATTGATAATTGAAGAATCTCTCCGCGAACAGCGTGACAGACATCAACCACTTTACATCACGTTCCTTGATGCCAAGGCTGCGTTTGATGTTGTGTGTCACGACAGCCTGCTGAGGAAGCTGTATCATATGGGTGTTGAGGGAGCCCCATGGTTGCTGATTCGATCATTACATGAGGGTAGCACAACGGCTATCAAGTGGGAAGGATCCATCTCCGAGCCATTCCAGGTGCACCAGGGCGTAAAGCAGGGTGGGGTGTTAAGTACAGATCTCTACAAGGTGTACTATAATCGTAGCTTAGATCGGCTAGCTATCACCAGAGGGGGTTTCCGTATTGGTGAAATTTGTTGTGCTGCTCCCACGTGTGCCGACGACACCGCCCCAATGAGTGAAGAATTATCTCCCCTGCAGTCTCTTGTGTCAGAGGCAGAGGACTTCAGCATCATGGAACATTTTGTAATACAGCCTGTCAAGAGTGTGGTATTGCCTGTTCCATACCATACACGGAAGCACCAGGACAGTAGTATCCGGATTAAAGTAGATGGAAAGGATCTGCCAGTAGTGACAGAGACAATGCACATGGGAATAATGCGCTCAGCCAACAGGCAAGAGTCTGCTGTTCAAGAGAATATAAAGAAAGCTAGAAGAACTATCTACAGTTTGATGGGGGCTGGGCTGCATGGAGAGAATGGTCTTGATCCGAATACATCCATACATCTACTTCAAACATGTTATACCGATTCTTGTCTATGGGATGGAGGTGGTTTTGCCTACGGGTAGCTACTTAGAGAAATTGGACAAAGTTCATAAGAAATTCATGAAGCAGATCTTGTCGCTGCCCCAGAACGTCGCAGATCCGGCTATATACATCATCTCAGGATCACTCCCTGTGGAAGCCATTATCCATACAAGAGCGTTGAGTTTGTATGGTAGTGTTGCTCGGTTGGCTGAAGAGTCTGTGGAAAAACAACTAGCGAGAAGACAACTCAGTGTAAAGGTATACAGAGGTGAAAGTTGGTTTGTCGAGATCAGACGGTTATGTGTCAGATACAGTCTGCCGGATCCTTATACACTTTTAGATATTCCTCCAACAAAATACCAATGGAAGAAAGCAGTTCAAAAGGCAGTGTTCACCTACTGGGTCAATACGCTGAAACAAAGAGCCTCACTTTTTACGAGTCTGGAGTTCCTGTGTGTCGATAGCTTTTGGCCAGGGAAAAAGCATCCTTTGATACAGAATGTAGGGTGTGTAAGTGATGTCCCTAGAATCCACACGAAACTTAAACTGGTCACCGGAGTCTATGTTCTGCAAGTCAACAGAGCCCGCTTTAACCAGAATCTTATTGATACCAGATGTCAACTCTGTTTTCATGCTGATGAAACAGTTGCCCACTTCCTTTTGGATTGTCCTGTGTTGGATCCTGTAAGGCGACCGGCGTTGGAGGCCATAACCCGCATAGGACGAGAGCTGCATTGTCCCACGGACTCTGACAATCTGCTTCAGCTTATACTGGATAGTAGTTGCTTCACTAACATTGCCAGGGACATGGTCAGTCATGGATCATACAGAGACCTTGATATGCAAACCAGACGCCTGTGTCATACCCTCCATATTGAACGATATAAGAGACTTGCTTTAATCCCCAAACGAACTAGAAAATAAATCCTATGGTAAGAGATGTACCGAAGCACACACCAGCATGAAATAGCTTAAAATGGGTGTTTTTGGAGTTGTAAATAGGGTGAAGGGCATTGAAGAGTAACCACATACATCTAATCCACTTCGAGAGAAGGTGTCCCTTGACTGGGAGAATTTATACAACAACAACAACAACAACGATGGTGAGGAACAGATGGACAGACAGACGCTGGGTCTGTAAAAATTCCGCTGTCTATAGTGAATCAGAAAGCTCGAGTGAGCTAAAACATGTTTGTATCTTACATTTCTACTATACAGCGTCTGTTTCTATCCGTATTCTAAAGCTCGCCTACGTCTGTTCCGTTTCGTATGGAAATGCGTCATTTCGTCTGTTCCGCTCCGTAACAAACGACTGTACCGCCCCGTAACCATGAAATTACCATACGCTTCAGAAAAAAACAAATCTTGGCTATTTTTACTGGAAAACATATAAAATATTTAATGTCTGGTGGTTCAGGACATATTTAACTACATACGGACTAAATCCAAAAGGTTGACAATGGCTTATTTTGCAAGCAATCTCGACACACAGCCAAAAAAAATACAAAATATGCCATTTTTCACACGTCTTGGGCAGTTATGGCGAACCCCCTGAAAAATCATTGTGCTCTTGAGCACAGACAACTAGACGGGTATGTATGCAACACATCTGCTCTAGTTTGGTCTCAATATTTGCATTAGTCACTTTAAAAGAACGGAAAAACATTTTTGGCGCGAAAAAGCGTGTGCTCCTGTAAACGTCTGTCCGTTCTGTAACCGTCTGTTCTGCATACGCTCGGATATACACTGTGTAAAAGAGGAGTACTATGCATTGCTCCACACAAAATATGAAAGCTCTGGGCAATGGGGTTTCGGAGAAGAAGATTTCTTTTTGTTTTTCCAATGTAAGTCTATGGGAGCTATTGACCCCCTGGGTTTGGACCATTTTTGACCCCAGGGGCATGATTCGCAGGATTTATGTAAAGCTCCAAATAACAATGCTGCATACCAAATAATTATAGAAACTTTGGCTCTTGTAGTTTCAGAGAAGAAGATTTTAACATGTATTTCCCATTATAAAACTATGGCAGACGATGACGCCCCTTGGGAGGGGCCTGTATGGATCCCAGCACCACAGTTGGCAGGATTTATAAAGAGGACCACCATACATTGCTACATACAAAATATGAAAGCTCTAGGCCTTGTGGTTTCAGAGAAGAAGACTTTTTATGTTTTTTCCATGACGCCCCCGGGGCGTGGTCTGTATGGACCCCAGGGGCATGGTTGGCAGGGTTTATAAAGAGGGACCACTATACAATGCTACACACAAAATATGAAAGCTCTGGGCCTTGTGGTTTCGGAGAAGACTTTTTTATGTTTTTCTCATTGTAAGTCTATGGGAGCTATCTGTTGCCATGGAAACCAGAGTTCCAATCCGACCTGACCCAAAACCTAATGCAACCTTTCCCCCACCTCAATGATGCTTTAGATAAAATTTGATCACAATCGGCCTTGTTGTCTCAGAGATATTCAAGTTTGAAAATGTGAACGGACGGACGCTTGCACGGACCGACACCAGCTCGACTTCTATACTATAAGCTCACCTTATGAGCCTTCGGCTCAGGTGAGCTAAAAACAAGACCATCGCCTTAGTACTGCTTAAGCACACAGGAAGCAGTGGCTTCATCCAAACCTGGATCAAACTTGTAACGTAGATTATAAGAGATTATCACAATGATCTACATGCAATTTGGTACTTAATTATAAACAAAACAAGACCACTTATACTGAAGCTTCATGCATTTATTTCATTCATGTATATTTACATGTATTAACAATACATGTATAACAAAATGGTTCAGATTCATGATTTATTTTTTATCATTTATTTATTTATTTATTTTTTATTTTTTATTTTTTTTTGGCATTATGTGAAAACTATATGTTAATTATGCAGCTCCTGAACACTTCATGGTACAATACCAACCCTAAATCTCTGTCTTCATGGAAAATAAGCATGGGAAAACCAGCTTATTTTTGCATATGAAAAGGGTGGCAGGTTGGTCATATGGGCCCCTGCCTACTTGAGCAGTATTTGATGGACTGCTTGTGCTTTGTTGGATGTCATGACATTGCTGTGTTGGCTAGACGTTCCATAAAATGGTGGCAACATCCAGGCATGACCATTGCTGTTGACTGGGATGTAAAGCATCAAATCAAACAAAGCATATGAAAACAGCAGCAGGCCACAGTATCCAGGTATCTGCAGTTGACAAGCGCAAATCCTGTTCAGTTCTGAGCCCAACACTCTCACTTGGCCAATGTGTACCCCTAAACATTAACTACCTTCTTGACCAAAGGATTAGACAGAATAGCTGATTTTCACGACCAAGTCTTCACAAAGAGACTGTTGGACATCAGGAAAACATGTCCATGCAATATATACCCCCTTAAACCCCACTTTTATATAGTAAAACTGGGGTATGCAGGGGTATACATATTTTTCTTATTTTTGCTCCAAAACATAGATTGTGGGTACTCGTTAGAACCGCCTCGACGAGGCGGTTCTAACGTGTACCCACAATCTATGTTTTGAGCAAAAATAAGAAAAATATTGACAACTTTCTACTGAAAATTTTCATTTTTTACAACTTTAAAAATCTCTGTATATTACATGGGCATGTTTTCGTAATGATATGGGAATTGTTTCAGGTGACTTGAATCCAATTCTTGAATTATTGCCAAACATTATATGCAACTAAATCATGGTAGAGAAAACATTTGCTCAGATGCTGAATTAAATGATTCTGAATTCCCTTGGTCCGTATTGCTAAATTTACTGTCTTGTAACAGTGTGGTATTCAAAGAAGGGCCAGCACCAGGCCAAGTTTCAGTTGAAGTACTTGGATACAATATTTGACTTCTAGTAGGGTTGTTATAAAAGAATGGATCGAACTGCCTTTCGGTGCTACCAGGCTTACTGAAATACAAAGTCTGTGGAAAGGAATCTTCTTGTAAGAAATTCATGAAAATGTTTCCATTATCGCTATTTGTATTTGTTAGGGTGGTTTCAGAATCAGAATTTGCCTTACTATGGCTTTCCACGAAAGCATTTCCATCCAGGTAACTGTTAACATCATTGTTAACATCTGTGTTTTCAGATTTAGCACTATCGGTATCATTGTTCAATATAACATCAGAATCAAAGCAAAAATCAGGCAACTTAGAGGAGTCGGATTCGGTATTTGTGTGTTCTTCCGAATGAGCAATATGTGACTCAGTTTTCAAATCAAAAGATTCAGTTACGAGTTTTGATTCCTGTCTCATAGATTCAGGTTTTATATTCCGAAGAATAGTTCCATGAAATTGACTTCTTTGTGGCTGGACACTTAACAAATGTTTTCTTAATTCCGATGACTGATAGTTCACAAGCTGTTTCTGTAATTCTGATGGCTGACTGTTCATACTACTATTGCTTACAGTTTGCTGACTGTTCATACTACTATTGCTTACAGTTTGCTGATTGTTCATACTACTACTGCTTACAGTTTTTGCTACATATTTAGAGCCTTGTTTGGTCTTGAGTCCTGTAAATGATTCAGCGCTTTCTGAAGTAGCCCTTTGTACAGATTCTGTTGGTTGAATAGTTGAATTTACAGGAATAAGAGTAAAAGAAGTCATTGAAGTATCTAGACTGGACTGCAAAGTCAAATTACAGCCAGTGGATACACTTTTAGAATAATAAATGTTGCTTCCTGTGGTTTTACTATTGGTTAAAGGCACACTTCCTGGGTTTACCTTAAACAATATAATTTTGGACTTTGGTTGCATTGTCATTGGATATGTTTTTGCCTCTGTTTTAATTCCCCTTGATATGCCAGTTTGACCAACTGAATCTGCTGTTAGAATTCTACGCAATTCACTACCAGTTTGAGACACAATATCTTGCTGAACCCCAGTGTCTTCTACATTAGAATTGACTGTATCTGCTGTGAGAATTTTATGCAATTCTGTTCCTTTTTGAAAATCGTAATCCTGCTGAACCTCAGTGTTTTCTTCATTAGAATTTTCAACAGTTTTATACACTGTATCTGAATTCATCATGTTATTGCCTAAACCCTGCATATTTTGTTCATCATTAGAATTTTTACCAATATTATCCCTATACACTGGGCTCTGACACATGTTATTCACTTCAGTTTCCTCTACCTTATTCAATTTTTCTGGAATAGTTTTATCCATTCTTTCTGGCCCTGTCTTTGTTACTTCAGTACTGTCTTTTTCAAGAGCTAGTTTCTCAACATGAGAAGCGGCAGCACTCAATAGATCAAAATTTGACAAAATAGACACCGGCTTTTTCCGAGATACATGCACTGGTGTTTTAATTTCACTATGAATCCCAGTCCTATTACTTTGCATTTTGCTTAGATGTTCAGATGATGCATGATGATCCTGTAACATTTTCCTGTCTTGAAAACTTGTATTACAACTATGGCAAGGAAAATCAGTCTTTTCTTTCTCTGCCTTAACCAGTATTTTTACTGGTGAGTTAATCCTGTTACCATTTTTATCACAATGTCCCGACTCCACAAGATGTTTCCGTAAGCTTCGCGGCTGGATGAACCGTCGATCACATGAACCACACTCATGTGGCCTGTCATTGTCGTGTATCTTGCTGTGTTGTCTAAGATTGCTCATGTCATTGAAAGATTTCAAGCATACAGTACACGTAAATGGCTTTGTGTCCAAGTGTGTTCGATAATGACGGTTGTACTCATAACGTGACAGAAATTCTTTGCCGCACTTATCACATTTAAAGCCAGAAAGCGTCTTCTTGTCATCATCACTATAGTGGTTCGTACGAAGTTTGTGGGCTTTAAGAGAAAATGCTGTACGATATTCAGCTCCACAAGTTTTACATTTGTGTGGCTTGACGTCTGTATGTACCAGTCGATGGCGCTGTAATGCTCCTGTTTGATTAAAGCCTGCACCACAGGTCTCACAACAGAAATGTCTGGTTGGTTTGTGTGTTCGAACATGTCTAGTTAGAACATCTTTAGTTTTAAAAGTTTTCTCACACTCGCTGCATTTGTGTATCCTTTCATCACTGTGGTTTGTCATGTGATATGTCATTCTTGACTGATTTGGTAAGATTTTGCCACATACAGGACAGATGAACACATTACTATCACACTTTGTCTCAATTAAGTCAGTCTGAAATTTTTCATCAACATTTTTAGGATCACTTTCAAAATTAGCAATGTGATGATTCATTTTAGGTTTTTCCAAGTCTGTAGTGTTCATTCCAGCTTTATCTATACCAGTAGCTTGAATTTCAGAATTTTTCACACCTTTATTAAGTTTACTTTTATTTGGAGCTTTAGAATGAATTTCAATTTTATCTGCATTAGAAGTATTACTTTCAGTTTTATATGAATTTTCCTTTTTATCCTTACACAAAATGTGCATTAAAATATTACCTGAAGTTTTGGAAACATTTTCAACTTGATTTGCATTAATAACACCACCTTTAGTTTTATATATACTTTTATCTAAAACATCAGTTTTAGCTATAACTGTTTCATTACTTTTATTGTTATTTACCTCAGATCTTACAACATCAGAAAACACATAATGTTTGTCCCATCCATCTTTTAAACCACAGACACTATTTTTGATCTGTTCAGTTCCCACCAAGACTTCTTTATTTCCACAATGTTCTGCTACCTGATACAGTGAATAATCCATGTTTTCAAACACATCCATACATTTTCCTTCAACTTCTACTTCATTTGTCTGTCTTGTATTAAGCATGTTATCCTCTTTATATTCATTCCCATTGCTATTATCCATTGCAGACATATCATCTAGCATTTGCTCTGTGTTTTTCTCAATCAAAGACCGTGCCCTACTCTTCTTGCTATCAAATTCATTGTTCTTATCTGCACTTAGCTTTCTTTTCTGCGACCTCAGTATGCATCGGGTACCACTAACATCATCAAGGCATGCAATCACATCATGTTCAATAATATCATCAGTAGACTCTGTTATATCTTCTGCAGCAGTCTCACCTGAACTCTGTCCTACGACCACAACTTTTGTGTCAGTTATGCTCCAATCATCATCTAATTTACTTCCCATTTCATTCTCATTTAATTTTAAATCAGTAACACCTACATCTGTAAAATTGTTACTGGTTTCTAACTCCACACATTCATTTGTTCTATCTGAAAAATATAAATGCTGGTCTTACAACAAAACAAAAACAAAAGAACAACAAACAAAAAACACACCATGTTGTTTTAATTATTTCTTGTTCAGGTTAATACAATAATCAAACTCGCAGTTGTATCCATATGAGCCACCTCATGGGAAAATCAACAATGTGGTGTTTGAACAGGTCCAATATAAACCAAGCTGTACAAGCACAGAAGATAGCTAGAGGCTTGAAATTTTGGATTTAGAAAGTAGAGCAACTGTACTATCCATGTAGCATATACAACAAGGCACTGAACAGCTGCGCAGTTACTGCGAAGCTGATCTGCACTTTTGGTTTCGCATATGCAGATTGTTGGTTTTCTCATGAGGTGGCTTATATAACATTTTAAAGCTTGTGGACCATTGTTTAACAATGCTCACACCACATCTGCTAGCTTAAAATTTGTAAGTTTTACTATTATATGATTACCCTCCCTTACCTAATACAGACTGTTTACCAGTTTTGTATAAACATTACTTCTTGCAGTAGACACTGACATGTAAACAGTGAAGAAGGAATTTCCAAAAGCAATTTCAAGACTATTCAAAGATAATTTTAGCATATGCCACATTCTCATATTTACCTTTACAATACTGAGCGAATCTGTCTGCAACATTACTGGAAATTTTCAAGAACTTCTCTCCTAGTTCTGAACCTCTGGTGTCATGGTGACCCTCTGTATCAGTGAGCACAATGAACCATTCCAATCTCAGACACTGGAGCTCAAAAAGCTGAAATGTCATTAATATGCATGTGAACATCAGGGCAACATGTCCGTGAAATGTATACCCCCTCATACCCTACTTTTATATAGTAAAACTGGGGTTTATAGGGGTATACCTATTTTTATTATTTTTGCTATGAAACATAGATTGTGGGTACTCATTAGCACCGCCTCGGCGAGGCGGTTCTGACATGTACCCACAATCTATGTTTTAAGCAAAAATAAGAAAGCAGGTGTGTCAGGTGGTTTTTCTCGGGGTTCTCCCGTTTTTGCCCCACCTACTGATTGGCCCGTCTCATATGAGCTGAAATAATCTTGAAAGGGACGTAAAACTGAATTAAAAAAAAAAAAGATAAGAAAAATAACAAAAATTTTCTACTCAAAATTTTGAATTTTTACAGCTCAAATCTCTGTATATTGCATGGGCATGTTTTCATACTGATTTCTTATTATAGAAACTGCTTAACTCGCTCTTTGAATAACCAAAATCATTGTTTCTCTTTTTGGTCTGTTTTTGTTTTTGTTCTTTAAATATTTTTTCCGAGTGTGCGGTCTAAATGACATTGTGGCATAGTATGCAATTTTGGACCTTTAGTTTGAATTCTTGAATTTGTTTAAAATGCTATTTTTATTCAATTGATGCTATATCGTTGTTAAGATCCCCAACCGTAAGTGCAAGAGAAGCTTCAATTCTGAGAAAAAATTTTATTCAGCCACATTAGTGGATATTTGTTAGCTAATGCAGCGTATTGGTAAGCTCATCTAGTTTAATCACTGAACAGGGATCCTGTGTTTTACGCAGGGCTTTTCCAATTTTCAAGTGACATTTAAATGTATAAACCCAGGTCCAATTACCAGCTGATTACCATGCCTCATATTTTGGTAAATAGATTTACATTTGAGCCGTGACGCCAGAAAACCGGTTTTCGAGGTCTCCTACCAGGTCTGACAAAGTTTAACCGGCCTGTACAGTCACAGAAAATAGCTACAAGCTTGAAATTTCAGATTTAAGAAGAAGAGGGATTGTACTATCTGTGTAGCAAAAACAAAGGCGCTGATCAGCTGTGCAGTCACTGCACAGCTGGTCTCTGCGCCTGTGTTTTTGCAAAGGCAAAAACCGGTTTTCTCATAATGATGCGGCTCATTTCTCACCAGGTTTGTGACTTTATCCAGGATTTCAGTTTTATCAACTGCCATATTATCTACCACCTCTTGGACAGTAGCTTGTTTGCTTTTTTTAGGCACACCACATCTGCAAAAGAAAGAAAATAGTAATATCAACTACATTTGAGCCATGTCACAAGAAAACAATGTGGTTTCTGAACAGGTCCGACAAAAACTGGCCTGCACAGTCACAGGGGCAGGCAAGAAACTTGAAGTTTTAAACTTAAGAAGAAGAGGGACTGTATTATCTATGTAGCGAATACAAAGGCGCTGATCAGCTTCGAAGTTACTGCGAAGCTGGTCTGTGCCTTTGTTTTTGCATATGCAAATTGTTTGTTTTCTCATGATGCAGCTCATGTATATTTTTTTCATCTCGTTTTTACATGACTTACTATAACGCCATGCTTGGCTTATAATTATTTGGCCTTTCATAATTGTAACTTACCACATAACACAAACAAATGAGCTGCGTCATCAGAAAACCAACAATTTGCATAGGCAAAAACAAAGGTGCAGATCAGCTTCACAGTAACTGCGAAGCTGATCAGTGCCTTTGTTTTCGCTACATGGATAGCACAATTCCTCTTCTACTATATCCAAAATTTCAAGCATCTAGCCTGCTTCTGTGACTGTAGAGGTCGGTTTGTGTCGGACCTGGTCGGAAACCCAAATTGTTGGCTTTCTCGTGTGTATGCTCAAATAAAATCCCAAAATGTGAAATGAAATGTTGAAACTTGGAACGAACAAATGACATATCAAAGAAATACCACTATTATGAAAATATTCAAACCAAAATAAATGGGCATGAAACCAAGGTCAAACAAAATGAAGAATATAAAAACTAAAATAAGCAAAATTTAAGACAAATGAGCCTTTGCATGAGAAAACCAACAATTTGGGTTTCTGACCATGTCTGACACAAAACAGACTGTACAGTCACATAAACAAGTAGCCCAAGGGCAACGATCGCTCACCTCTGAGTCAACAAGTACAGTCACTGGACAAAGTAATTGGGTTTTTTACCATATATGGGTATGGTGGCCATCTTGGTCACGTGACCTTGAAACCCTACTTACATCAGCATAAGAGCTCTTGTCTGGATTGTGTATCCTCTTTTCTGCCATTTTGGTTGACTTGGAAAAATCATCTAACAAGGTCAGGGTCCTATAATGACCCCCGGGGTGGGGCCATATTTGACCCCAGGGGCAGGATTTATGTAGAGCTCCACATGACAATGTTGTATATCAAATATACAAGCTTTGTGTCATGCTGTTGCAGAGAAGATTTTTTCATATATTTCCATTATAAGTCTATGGTAGATAATGACGCCTGGGGCATGGCCTGTATGGACCCCAGGGGCACCGTTGGCAGCATTTATAAAGGAGAGTATTATACATTGGTCCACACAACATATGAAAGCTCTGGGCCATATGGTTTAAGAGAAGAAGATTTTTTTTTATGTTTTTCCCATGACGCCCCCGGGGTGGGGCCTGCATGGACCCCAGGGGCACAGTTGGCAGGATTTGTAGCAGGATTTATAAAGAGGACCACTTTACATTGCTACAAACAAAATATGAGAGCTTTGGGCCGTGTGGTTTCGGAGAAGAGGATTTTTTAAAGTTTTTCCCATGAAGCCCCTGGGGCGGGGCCCGTATGGACCCCAGGGGCACGATTGGCAGGATTTATAAAGAGGACTATTATACATTGCTACAAACAAAATATGAAAGCTCTGGGCCTTGTGGTTTCGTCGGAGAAGTTTGAAGTTTTTTTATGTTTTACCCATGACCCCCCACCCCCGGGGCGGGGCCCGTACTGACCCCAGGGGCACGGCTGGCAGGATTTAAAAAGGACCACTATACATTGCTACAAACAAAATATGAAAGCTCTGGGTCTTGTGGTTTCGGAGAAGAAGATTTTTTAAAGTTTTTCCCATGACGCCCCCGGGGCGGGCCCCGTATGGATCCCAGGGGCATGGTTGGCAGGATTTATAAAGAGGACCCCCCCCCCCCCCCCCCCCCCCCCGGGCGATGTCCATATGGACCCCAGGGGCACAGTTGCCAGGATTTATAAAAAGGACCACTATACATTGCTACACACAAAATATGAAAGCTTTGGGTCTTGTGGTTTCGGAGAAGAAGATTTTTTAAAGTTTTTCCCATGACGCCCCCGGGGCGGGGCCCGTATGGATTCCAGGGGCACAGTTGGCAGGATTTATAAAGAGGACCACTATACATTGCTACTGACAAAATATGAAAGCTCTGGGCCTTGTGGTTTCGGAGAAGAAGATTTTTTTATGTTTTTCCCATGACGCCCCCAGAGCGGGGCCCATATGGATCCCAGTGGCACGGTTGGCAGGATTTATAAAGAGGACCACTATACATTGCAACTGACAAAATATGAAAGCTTTGGGCCTTGTGTTATGTTTTTCCCATGACACCCCCGGGGTGGGGCCCGTATGGACCCCAGGGGCATGGTAGGCAGGATTTATAAAGAGGACCATTATACATTGCTACACACAAAATATGAAAGCTCTGGGCCTTGTGGTTTCGGAGAAGAAGATTTTTTTTATGTGTTTCCCATTGTAAGTCTATGGGAGCTATCTGTTGCCATGGAAACCAGAGTTCTGATCCGACCTGGCCCAAAACCTCATACAACCTTTCCCCCTCCTCAATGATGCTTTAGATAAAATTTGGTCACGATTGGCCTTGTTGTCTTAGAGATATTCAAGTTTGAAAATGTGGACGGACGGACGGACGGACGGACGGCGGCTTGACTACTATACTATAAGCTCACCTTGTGAGTCTTTGGCTCAGGTGAGCTAAAAAGGCGAGAAGCTTAAAATTTTGGATTTAAGTAGAAGAGCAATTCTACTATCCGCGTAGCGAAAACAAAGGCACTGATCAGCTTCGCAGATCTGTGCTTTTGTTTTTGCATAGGTAAATATCCGGTTTTCTCATGCCACAGCTCATATATTACCTCATCAAATGATACAAGCAAGTCTCATATGAGCTGTCAAAGGAAACCCTGATGCAAGCACAATGCCGTTCAGTCTAATAAATATTTTTTGCATACCCCAAATAAATGTTATAATCCCCCCATGACATTTCAATGAAAACCAGCTTGTATTGGACCTTGTTGAAACCGCAAAAACTTCATGCTTATTATTAAAAGAGCCCTGCCCTGATGCAATAAAACATGTCTTTGGCTATTAGGATGAGGTCTGATGTCTTCAAAAGGATTTATCCTGCAGTTTGTGATCAGATCCTCTCAAATTTGAATTATTGAAATATTAGTAAATGAAAAATGAGCCACCGCATCAGAAAACCGACAATGTGCATATGCGAAAACAAAGGCGCAGACCAGCTTTGCGGTAACCGCGAAGCTGATCAGCGCCTTTGTTTTCGCTACACAGATAGTACAACCCTTCTTCTTCTTAAATCTGAAATTTCAAGCTTCTAGCCTGCTTCTGTGACTGTACAGGCGGACTTGTGTCGGACCTGTCTTGAAACCCAAATTGTTGGTTTTCTCATGCAGCGGCTCAAATATCAAAACAAGAGGTATGTTCATGAAAACTTTTATTTCAAAACAACAAACGTAACAGGAATAATACTGAATAAAATAACTGAGATCAATTTTTTAACCTTAAACAAAATAACTGTCAACAATACATATGTCCTTGAACAAAAGAAAAAATAATGTTATCAATACGTATGTCCTTGAACAAAATAAATGCCATCAAAACATATGTCCTTGAACAAAATAATGTCATCAATACATGTGAAACATGCTAGATGTCATCACTGCACATGTCCTTGAACTTAATAACTTTCAACAATATACGAGCCGTCCCATGAGAAAACCAACAATCTGCATATGCGAAAACAAAAACAGCACCTTTGTTTTCTCTACTCGGAACATACAATCCCTCTTCTTCTTAAATCCAAAATTTCAAGCCTCTAGCCATCTTCTGTGACTGCACAGCCTGATTTGTGTCGGACCTGTTTGGAAACCACATTGTTGGTTTTCTCATAACATGGCTCATATGCACAGGAACAAAGTGGCTTATCAAATTCATAATGTCATACAAAATGAATCAGATCCAACAGTTGTCTTCAAAGTACAAAATAATTGCCATCAACAAATTTGTCCATGAACGAAAAATGACTTGGAACAAAATAACTGCCATCAATACACATGCAAGTAATATTGAACAAAATAACTACTCATTTCATGAGTGCTTTGACAAAATTCCGGTATATCAATACATATGTCCTTAAGCAAAAAAACTGAGATCAATAAGTATATCATTGAACAAAGTACATGTAACTAACATAAATACACGTCTTTGAACAAAATTGCTGTCAACATTATATGGGCCCTTATTTAATAGGCAAAATGACTGTTATCAATAAATATGTGGAACAAAAAAAAAATACTTTCATCAATGCATATGCCCTTGTGCAAAATAACTGTCATCAATATGTATGTCCTTGAACAAAATAACTGACAGAATTAAATTAAAACAGTGTTTTCTGAGGAAAACTATGTCCTCCCAACCGTTTAGTAATTGAAGTGAAGATAACTTGTGATACGAAGTTTTTCTATGGAAGACACCATGCCCATCTTGTTCTGTATGGTGTGGTAGTTTAAACTTGTTTTGGACCCTGTCTAAAATTAGGTCACGATCACCAAATTCTTATAAACTCTGAACCTCCTCATAACAATGCTTCTGTGCAAGTTTGGTTAAAATCCATCAATTGGTTTACAAGTTATCATGTCCGAAAGACTCATTTCAACAGTTATGAACTAGTGACCTTGGAAATTAGGTCAAGGTCACCAAAATCTTATCAACTCTGAGCCTCCTCCCAACAATGCTTCTGTGCAAGTTTGGTCAAAATCCATCAATTAGTTTACAAGATATCGCGTCAGAAAGACAAATTTCAACAGTTTTTGACTAGTGACCTTGGAAATTAGGTCAAGATCACCAAAATCTTATCAACTCTGAGCCTCCTCCCAACAATGCTTCTGTGCAAGTTTGGTCAAAATCCATCAATTAGTTTACAAGATATTGTATCGGAACAACTAATTTCAACAGTTTTTAAGGACTCGTGACCTTGGAAATTAGGTCAAGGTCATCAAAATCTAACCAACTCTGAGCCTCCTCCCAACAATGCTTCTGTGCAAGTTTGGTCAAAATCCATCAATCGGTTTACAAGATATTGCATTGGAAATACTAATTTCAACAGTTTTTATGGACTCACAACCTTGAAAATTAGGTCAAGGTCACCAAAATCTAATCAACTCTGAGCCTTCTCACAACAATGCTTCTGTGCAAGTTTGGTCAAAATCCATCAATTGGTTTACAAGATATTGCGTTGGAAAGACTGATTTCAACATTTTTTATGGACTCGTGTCCTTGAAAATTAAGTCAAGGTCACCAAAATCTAACCAACTCTGAGCCTCCTCCCAACAATGCTTCTGTGCAAGTTTGGTCAAAATCCATCAATTGGTTTACAAGATATTGCGTTGGAAAGACAAATTTCAACAGTTTTTATGGACTCGTGACCTTGAAAATTAGGTCAAGGTCACCAAAATCTAATCAACTCTGAGCCGTCTCCCAACAATGCTTCTGTGCAAGTTTGGTCAAAATCCATCAATTGGTTTACAAGATATTGCATTGGACAGACTAATTTCAACAGTTTTTATGAATTCGTGACCTTGAAAATTAGGTCAAGGTCACCAAAATCTAAACAACTCTGAGCCTCTTCCCAACAATGCTCTTGTGCAAGTTTGGTCAAAATCCATTCATTTGTTCAGAAGATATCGCATCGGAAAACCTAATTTGATCAGTTTTCATGGGCTGGTGACCTTGAAAATGAGGTCAAGGTCACCAAAATCTAATCAACTCTTTCCCCCCTCCCAACCATGTATCTATGCAAGTTTGGTCAAAATCCATCTACTGGTTCAAAAGATATCGCGTCGGAAAGAAGCTACGAGGATGCCGATGCGGACGCAGACGAGATCCGCACCAAAAACAATATGTCTCCCACCTTCGGTTGGGGGGACATAATTTGTCCTTGAACAAAGTAACTGTTAATATGACAAAGTCTTTGAACAAAATAGCTGCCATCAAAACAAAACAAAACAAATGCCATCAATATATGACCTTTAACAAATTAGATGTCATCAATACTTAAGTCCTTCAACAAAACAATGGACTCTAAAACAAAGTCCTTGAACAAAATACTTGCTGTCAATGACCATGCCATTTTGTTTCTTCATTAGTTGTTAGTTCCCAATTTTTCAGTGCTTGTCCTGCTATCCAGCTCCTTTTTAAGCAACTTATTGAGGAGTTCATTCTTTTGCATCTCCAGCTTGAGATTTTCCTTTTTCAGTTTGAGGGTCTCTGTTTGGAGCATGAGTATCTCTTTCTGGGTGTTTAATATGTCGAGATATGATGCTTTTCTTTTTCTGGTTGTTGTCGGGTTTGTATGGTCCCTGTAAAATAGAAACACATCATGAAAACATGTCTGTGTAATGAATACCCCCTTATACTTCACTTTCATACAGTAAAAGTGAGGTAGGCAGGGGTATACCTATTTTTATAATTGTTGCTCCAAAACATCGATTGTGGGTACATAGATTGTGTACCAACAATCAATGTTTTGAACAAAAATAAGAAAAATATCAAAACTATTATCATGAAAATTTTCTATTTTTTCAACTTAAGAAAAATCTGTATATTACACAGGCGTGTTTTCGTAATGAAATTATTGACTCTTGAAATCATTTCTGACTTGGCATCTTATTTGAGCCTGTGCGTGACAAAAGCAACAATTTGGGTTTCTTAAGCACAGAAAAGAGCCAGAAGCTTGAAATTTCGGATTTAAGTAGAAGAGGAATTGTACTATCCGAGTAGCGAAAATAAAGGCGCTGATCAGCTTCGCGGTTACCGCGAAGCTGATCTGCGCCTTTGTTTTCGCCCATGCAAATTGTTGGTTTTCTCATGCACAGGCTCATTTATTGTTCTTATACAAAGTTTTGCATGTTTAAAATAATTATTATATTTTATTTTCATTTCCTTTCATTTTTATTCAGTTTTACGTCCCTTTCAAGATTATTTCATATAAGATGGGCCAATCAGAAGATGGGATGAAAACGGGAGAACCCTAAGAAAAAACACCTGGTACATCTGCAAGCAAAACTTGGCTTGTCTCACATGCACCCCGAGTGGGGCTCCAACCTACATCAGACACAGCAGTGAGATAATCGAATGATGAATCATGTAATAAAATTGTTTCCACTTGCTGTATTCGTTCTAATTAACTTAACTTTTCAAAATAAAGTTAAACTTAAGGTCGCAAAATATTGTTCTAATTAGCGCACACTACAAATGTTAAAAAACTGCTGAAATAACTGTGTCAAAAGTATCAATGATTATGTGAGCCGCATCGTGACAAAACCGGATTTTTGCCTATGCGAAAACAAAGGCGCAGATCAGCTTCACGGTAACCGCGAAGCTGATCAGTGCCTTTGTTTTCGCTACTCGGATAGTACAATTCCTCTTCTACTTAAATCCGAAATTTCAAGCTTCTAGCTCTTTTCTGAGCTTGTACAGGCCGGTTTGTGTCGGACCTGGTCGGAAACCCCGAAGACCGGTTTTCTCGCGTCGCGGCTCATGTCATTTTAGTGTTCCAATCGTTGCAACATAGTGTTTGATCATTTGTGTTTTAATGTGATGTTTTCTGGCGTTAATGTGTAAAATGTGTGTAAAATACCAGTATGCTAGTCAAAAAGTGTGTGCGTATGCATATGTTTTTCGGAAACAACCAGGGTATGCGCTTATTGGAGCATGTGCGCTAAGTAGAATGAATACGTTCGTACTCACTACTCAGTACTGTAGTCAATCAAATCAAAAAGGCCTTTACAGCAATCATTTGAGCCACGTCAGGAGAAAAAACAACAATGTGGTTTCTAAACAGGTCCGACACAAACCAAGCTGTGCAAGCACAGAAGATGGCTAGAGACTGGAAATTTTGGATTTGGATAGTATAGAAATTGTACTATCTGTGTAGCGAAAACAAAGGTGTTGATCAGCTTCGCAGTTACTGCAAAGCTGATCTGCGCCTTTATTCTCGCATATGCAGATTGTTGGTTTTCTCATGAGGTGGTTCATTTACTTTTAGGAAAATATTATATGAAAAGACAGAATATTCAAATATAATGCCATTTTGTAAACATGTCGTGGTATCCATGTTCCGTTAACTAAACTGCTAAAACGGGATTCAGTCTGTCATAGGGAGGTGACAATAAACAATGCAAGGATTATAAATCTAAACATCCATTTTGATTTTGAAAAACTAAGCGCACAGTGCATCAAACAGAACAAATACGAGCCGCTGCACCAGAAAACCAACAGTTTGCATATGCGAAAACAGAGGCGCACATTAGCTTCTCGGTAACTGCGAAGCTGATCAGCGCCTTTGTTTTCACTAGATGGATAGTACAATCCCTATTCTTCTTTCATCCAAAATTTCAAGCTTCTAGCTATCTTCTGTGACTGTACAGGCCGGTTTGTGTTGACCTGGTCGGAAACCAAAATTATTGGTACTCTAACACAGGCTCATGTAAAATTAATATTTCAATTAATTACCGTAGAGCTTCAGCAGAAGTGCAAGCTTGAGCTGTGGCATCACCACTATCTGTTACTTCATCAGCCCTACATGTCAATGCAGCACCACCTGTTAACTGTGTGCGCTTTAGTCCAATGTTTTGTTTACCTGGGGAAACCCTGGGCTCTGTATTTTCATCTGAAATATGTAACATCTCATTTAGTGATCATTTTCAAGGGTCTTATCCAATCCTGGCCCCCGAGGTTATAAACTTTTTTCATGCTCAGCTCAGCTGAGACTAAAATTTATCCTGCTCATAGCAGGATAAATTACAGGCTTTGGCAATATTGATCTGAAATTTTGGTTATTTCAGTATTTATGAGCATTTTAAATTCCATGCTCAGCTGAGTTGAGCATGAAAAAAGTTTTATAACCTCGACCCCTGTACAGCCACCTGTCTTTTCTTTATGTGCCTCATGCAATTGGGGCTGTGAGTAATAGATGGGCTGCTTGTGTCTCCAGGCAAAGCTTATACCATCTGATTACTGGTTAACTGTTAAGCAAAATGCAAAATTTAAAACAAGGATGTTTGTTGGGAATATGCATACAAATCCAGGGCCCTCATCCATTGGGGCCTAAAGAAATAGATGGGCTGCTTGTGCCCCAAGGCGAAGTTTTTACCCTACTGACTGATCATCTGTTCAATTTCCCAACCTGCCCAGGAAAAGTGGATCAAGTGAAACCATTAAGCACATTATCCCCAATATTGGGTGGAAGTCCCATAAAGTGGTGACAACATTGCTGTTTACTAGGATGCTAAGCCACAAATCAATCAATCAAAAATCTATTCTGGCATTATTAATTAATAATTAATAAATAATAATATATCATATCATATATCATTAATTAATGGTGAATTTGAAATGTTCACAAACATTATCATATAGGGACATCAGTTTCAAAGAGTTTCAAAGTTATACCAAGTTAACTTTTCAGTTTCATTGGATAAATTCTTGGACTTTCGTTGTTGTATTTTCCTAATCGGAACTCTTTTACACATATTAAAGCAGCAAATAAACTGTTATGTGACTTAAATAAAAGAAAACTTTAACAAAAACGCTTAATCTTTTGCAAAAAAATGGAGGCAAAAAAAAATCATTACCAAAACACGCCCATGTAATTTACAGATTTTTCTTAAGTTGTAAAAATTGTACAATTTCAGTATAAAATTTTTGATATTTTTCTTATTTTTGCTCGAAACATAGAGAGTGGATACACGTTAGAACCGCCTTGCCAATGTGATTCTAACGAGTACCCACAATCTATGTTTAGGAGCAAAAATAAGAAAAATAGGTATACCCCTGCATTCCCCAGTTTTGCTATATAAAAGTGGGGTATAAGGGGGTATATATTACACGGACAGTTATCCAGACGATCAGAAAAATGCGGTTAAAAATATCCCTGTGTCAAATCTCGTATCTCCAAACAGCATGTACCTAAATGCTCATTACCTTCAGTAATAGGTCGACCTTTCAACTCTTGTGCTAGGACCCCCAATGCTTTGTAGTCTTTAGCTCTATTGTCTGGTCTAAAGTTAAGCACAATTATCTCCGACTTCTGCGTGGACATATAAGCCTTCAGGATGAACCCAAAATCACTATACAGACAAGTGAATACTGTCACTGGACTTACCTGAAACATGCAGAAAATACATATATTTGCTCCTTCTAAAATAAGGGACAGATCCAGGATTTCTAAGAGAAGGTTCAAACTTAATATGAGGTGTGTGTGTGTGTGGGGGGGGGGGGGTATAATTTTACTTGATTTTTCTCAAATTTCCCCATCAAAATGGAAGGGAAGATTTCGATCTCAAAGGGGGTTGGAGAAAGCCCCCTGAACTCCCATTAAATTGGCAACTAAAAGATAAATGAGCCAGCGCATGGGAAAACCAACAATTTGCATAGGCAAAAACAAAGGGGCAGATCACTGCGAAGCTGATCAACGCCTTTGTCTTCGCAACACTGATAGTACAATTCCTCTACTTACTAAATCCAAAATTTGCAGCCTCCAACCATCTTCTGTGACTGTACAGCCCAGTTTGTATCGGATCTGGTTGGAACCCACATTGTTGGTTTTCTCACACACAGGCTCAAATAAAAAAATTTACTGTCAAAAAACATTCAGAAATATTATGAAGTTAAGATCTTCAGAGCTGCTAATAGCTGTTAAAAAGTGTGTATTCAAATAGATCTAGTGATAGCAATTATGAAATGGCAAGCTTAATTACCTTATCAAACATTATTTGAGCCGCCTCATGAGAAAACCAACAATCTGCCTAGGCGAAAACAAAGACGCAGATCAGCTTCGCGATAACCGCGAAGCTGATCATCCCCTTTGTTTTCGCTACACTGATAGTACAGTTCCCCTTCTTCTTAAATACGAAATTTCAAGCTTCTAGCTGTCTTCTGTGCTTGTAACGGCCGATTTGTGTTGGGCCTGTTCGGAAACCACATTGTTGGTTTTCTCACGAGAAGGCTCAAATTATACTTACAATCATTGTTAAAGCGGGCATTAAAGCAGGATATTCAGCAAAGGCATCAAGATGAATGTCCAGTTTCCAGTCATTTTCACGCTGTTCAAACGTGATACTGCCTGACCGCCATTCTTTACACTCTGCAGCTCTAGTGCATGTTGATCGAGCAAACTTAACTTGCCCTGTAAAGACCTGTGGGCTTCTCTCAGTTTTCATTTTATGACCTGTGGAGATGAGAAAATGTGAAACGCAAGTTATGGCTTGAGGTTGGTAGTTTGCCATTAAGTTCCAACTAAAATCAATTTTTTTCATATAACAGATCATGCAGGGTACACCTTAGAAGCTTGCTAGTAAGAATCATAAACCGTGAAACAGAGTAGGCTTAGCCCAGATGAGCAGTGGTTAGTCCTTGTGTCATATGTCCAGTTAGCCAAATCAGGCGTATTATAGCCTCCATTCTTGTTGCAGTTTGTCTTTATAATTGAGCTGCCTCATGAGAAAACCAACCAGAGGCCTATCGGCCATGTAGCTCACCTGAGTAATGCAGAAACGCTGCGTTTGTAGATATATGCAAAATTCAACATAAAAAATGTCAAAGGTGTCCTAGATCTTGACCTCTAGCCCCGCCCCAGGGCATGGCCCCCAGGGGTCCAAAGTCATGCGCTGAATCCCAACCCTCATGGGTAACTTTTGTCCGATTATGAATGATTTCTGATAAGTGGTTGCCGAGATATACACACTTTAGAAACTTCATAATTTCACCCTTACATTGCTATAGCAACCAAATTAATTATGCAATTATGACAAAAATTGCCAAAATTGTGGAGGACTAGTCAACAAACATTTACGTAATTTTAAACAAAACTCAAATATTTCAAGCGAAATGGCAGAAATTGCAATTTTCCGCTTTTCGTCTTATAAGTCAATGGAAACTTTAAGTTGCCATAGCAACCAAAGTAGTGGGACAAGGACAATAAAAAACACAACTTTGTAGAGGCTAATATCATAAGCATGTATGCAAAGTTTCAGCTTCATCCGCCTTACAGCTTCTGAGAAAAAAAATTTTGAATATTTTTTCGAAAATTTACCCTTTATGTTGCTATAGCAACCAAACGAATAAAGCGATTTTGACAAATGTTGCCTTAAACTGGGAGGACTACTCAATAAACATTTATGTAAAAACAAAATTTCAATATCCTCAATGAAACGGCAGAAATTGCAATTTTCCACTTTTTGCCTTATTAGTCAATGGAAACTTCAAGTTACCATAGCAACCAAAGTAGTTGGACAAAGACAATAAAAAACACAAACTTTGTACAGGCTAATGTCATAAGCATGTATGCTAAATTTCAGCTTCATCCCCCATACGGCTTCTGAGAAGAAGATTTTTTAATATTTTTTTCGAAAATTTACCCTTTAAGTTGCTAAAGCAACCAAACGAATAAAGTGATTTCTACAAAAGTTGCCTTAAACGTGGAGGACTTCTCAATAAACATTTATGTAAAAACAAAATTCAAATATCCCCAGCCTGACAACAGAAAATGCCAATTTCCACTTTTCTCCATACAAGTCAATGGAAACTTCAAGTTGCCATAGCAACCAGAGTTCTTATCCGATCGAAATAAAAAACACAAATATTTGTTATCCCCCCCCCACACACACACACACACCTGTAGATGCTATATGTGAAATATGAAAAGATTTGGCCTGGCAGCTTCAGAGGAGAAGTCGTTTGAAAATGTTGACGACGACGGACGGACGCCGGATGCCTCCCTATACTATAAGCTCACCTTTGAGCCTACGGCTCAGGTGAGCTAACAATCTGCATATGCAAAACCAGTGCCTTCGTTTTGCTACATGGATAGTATAATTCCTCTACTTTCTAAATCTAAAAATTTCCAGCCTCTAGCCATCATCTGTGCTTGTGTAGCTCGGTTTGTGTCGGACCTGTCCGGAAATCACATTGTTGGTTTTCCCATGATGAGGCTCATATGTCAGTGGACACTGGGTTTAAAATTTCACCAGACAAAACAAAAGGCATCATACTGGACTAATGATTCAGAGATGTAATCTTGGACATCACGATAAAATGTCTACCCCCTTATACCCCACTTTTATATAGAAGAACTGGGGTTTGCATGTGTATACCTAATTTTCTTATTTTTGATCCAAACCATACATTGTGGGTACTCGTTAGAACCCTGTTCTAATGTGTACCCACATAGTATGTTTTGATCAAAAATATTTAAAATATCAAAATTTTTCAGTTGAAAGTTTCAATTTTTACAGCTGAAAAAGTTCACTGTATATTGCATAGGCATGTTTTCGTAATGCATTTCAGAAACCCTCTGCTTGTTAAAGTACCCATCTGCTTTTTAAAGTATGCGCACTTAAAAGTAAAACTTTGTCAACATATATACATGTACATAGTACAAGATGTGTTATTTTAATTTCAAAAATGTAACAATTAACAACTATGATGATTCTTATTTTTTTTTCTTTCATTATCATGATTATAAATCTTTCATTAAATGAAAATTGTATTACCTTCAGTAAGTTTGCAAATTATGCATTATTTAATTGTCGTAGTAGTTCAAAACATTAATTCATAAATTCACCAACACAGCATTTTAAAAATAGCAGTAGACGCCTCCCCTGGCATGAATTAGTCTCATGTATTGAATGGTTCTTGAACCAGTAAGAACTCTAACAAGACTCCTAAAATAGTTTCCAATTTCCACTTAAACTGAGAATCCATCTGTCATTCTCCCACGATTAGGTCTCACTATCCGCTTCTAAAGATGATAACACAATAATTCTCTAGCAATCAATTGACAATGGCTGCAAGAAATATAGAAATGGTGAAGAATGTCGAGTCAAAAGGAGCTGTGCAATGATGAGCATGCAGTACATGTACAAAACAACAGGTCAGTGAATTTCATCCATGTGCCTTGTTATAGATAGTTGATACATGCTGTGCCAAAGTCCACAACTGTTTATGAAAACCAGAGGACCATTGGTCCTGAGAACGCTCACCTGAAGCCTGATCTTGGAGTATTAAGTCATAATGAAATGACCTTGACCTTGAATACTCACACACCTTTATTGACTTCATAAGTTGTCTGCATCTGCAAAGTTTCAGGTCTCAGGCTGCAATAGTTTCCAAACCCAGTGATTTCTGAGAAAATCATAATTTTAATTTTGATATTTAAATGACCTTGGGCCAAGGTCAAGGCATGACCTTGGCCTTCATTAATTACTTACCTTCATTGACTCCATTAGTTGTCTGCATCTAGCAACTTTCAGGTCTCAGGCTGCAACAGTTTGTTTTCGCCTTTTCCCATGTGAAAGCCTATGTTTCCAAAATTGACCTTGCCGTAAAATAGGTCAAGGTCATCATAGGGTCATCATTTCAACAAACTATGATGGGCTGGAGTCCCAAATGCTACATACCAAGTTTCATGAAAATTGGCCTGCCGGTTCTGGAGAAGAAGATTTTTGAAAAGTTTTTACCATATATGGGCGTGGTGGCCATCTTGGTCATGTGACCTGGATTTCGCGATCAAACTTCAGTTCCCCCTACCTGTGGATGCTCCACATAAAATTTCACTTTGATTTGCCAAGCAGTTTCAGAGAAGAAGATCTTTGAAAAGTGTGTATGGACAACAGACTGGCCAAGGTCAAGAGATGACCTTGACCTATATTAATCACATACCTCCATCTACTCCATGAGTTGTTTGCATATACCACTTTTCAGGCCTCAGGCTGCAATAGTTTTCAAAAAATCCATAGTTTTCACTTCTTCCTATGTAAAAGCCTATGTTTCCAAATTTGACCTTGCCGTAAAATAGGTCAAGGTCATCCAAGGTTCATCATTTTATCAAACTATGATGGGCTGAGGTCCCTGATGCTACATAAAAAGTTTCGTGGAAATTGGCCCACCGGTTCTGGAGAAGAAGATTTTTGAGTGGTTTTAACCATATATGGGCGTGGCGGCCATCTTGGTCATGTGACCTGGATTTCGCGATCAAACTTTTGTCTCCCCTACCCATGGATGCTCCACATAAAATTTCACTTTGATTGGCCGCACAGTTTCAGAGAAGAAGATCTTTGAAAACTGTGTATGGACAACAGACTGGCCAAGGTCAAGAGATGACCTTGACCTATATTAATCACTTACCTTCATCTACTCCATTAGTTGTTTGCATCTACCACTTTTCAGGCCTCAGGCTGCAATAATTTTAAAAAAATCCATAGTTTTCACTTTTTCCTATGTAAAAGCCTATGTTTCCAAATTTGACCTTGCCGTAAAATAGGCCAAGGTCATCCAAGGGTCATCATTTTATCAAACTATGATGGGCTGAGGTCCTCAATGCTACATACCAAGTTTCGTGGAAATCGGCCGGCCAGTTCTGGAGAAGAAGATTTTTGAGTGGTTTTTACCATATATGGGCGTGGCGGCCATCTTGGTCATGTGACCTGGATTTCGCGATCAAACTTTCGTCTCCCCTACCCATGAATGCTCCACATAAAATTTCACTTTGATTGGCCGCGCAGTTTCAGAGAAGAAGATCTTTGTAAAGTGTGTATGGACAACAGACTGGCCAAGGTCAAGAGATGACCTTGACCTATATTAATCATATACCTTCATCTACTCCATGAGTTGTTTGCATCTACCACTTTTCAGGTCTCAGGCTGCAATAGTTTTCAAAAAATCCATAGTTTTCACTTTTTCCTATGTAAAAGCCTATGTTTCCAAATTTGACCTTGCCGTAAAATAGGTCAAGGTCATCCAAGGTTCATCATTTTATCAAACTATGATGGGCTGAGGTCCCTGATGCTACATAAAAAGTTTCGTGGAAATCGGCCCACCGGTTCTGGAGAAGAAGATTTTTGAGTGGTTTTTACCATATATGGGCGTGGCGGCCATCTTGGTCATGTGACCTGGATTTCGCGAGCAAACTTTCATCTCCCCTACCCGTGGATGCTCCACATAAAATTTCACTTTGATTGGCCGCGCAGTTTCAGAGAAGAAGATCTTTGAAAAGTGTGTATGGACAACAGACTGGCCAAGGTCAAGAGATGACCTTGACCTATATTAATCACATACCTTCATCTACTCCATTAGTTGTTTGCATCTACCACTTTTCAGGCCTCAGGCTGCAATAGTTTTCAAAAAATCCATAGTTTTCACTTTTTCCCATGTAAAAGCCTATGTTTCCAAATTTGACCTTGCCATAAAATAGGTCAAGGTCATCCAAGGGTCATCATTTTATCAAACTACGATGGCTTGAAGTCCCCGATGCTACATACCAAGTTTCGTGGAAATCGGCCCACCGGTTCTGGAGAAGAAGATTTTTGAAGGGTTTTTACCATATATGGGCGTGGCGGCCATCTTGGTCATGTGACCTAGATTTCGCGATCAAACTTGAAATGCCACTACCCAAGGAGGCTCCACATAAAATTTCAACTAGATCGGCCAAGCGGTTTCAGAGAAGAAGATCTTTGAAATTGTGGACGACGGACGGACGGACGCCGGATCATGGCCATCCTATAAGCTCACCTTGTGAGCCTTCGGCTCAGGTGAGCTAATAAGCTTCATCCCTTTGTCATCCTATGCCCCATGAACATGGTAAACTTTGGTTGGCTATTGTATATGCTCTTTTAGACCTGTCTTTCGGAAACCAGAATGTTTCAGAAAACACATCAAGAAAATTTTGATGAAACACTTAAAGCACTGTTGTCATTTCTAGCAAGTAAGAATACTAAACTCGTCCAAGGAGTAGCAGATATTAAAAACCCACTTGTCCTGTCTTCTCCAATACCATTGTACTGGGTAGCCTAGAACAAGCATGACAAGGCATGCTATTTTTAAAATAACAGGTCTGCATTATTCTTGTGTGGGTCAGGATGAGTGATGGAGTAGGCCTTACCCACTTCAAGTCAGCCTTATTTCCTCTTTCCTCCTCCCCGGTCACCCTCTCTTCTTGCACTCCTTATCATAAAAATAATATCTACATCTAAGGAGGATAAGGACCTGTTACACCTGGATTCCTGAGACATGAGTTAAAAGCAAAGAAGTAAGCAAGGTAGCCCCTGGTACCATTTTTAATGCTTTTGGTGTGGCAATTTTGAGGGAGAACCCATGACCTACCACTCCCAAATACACACATTGCAACCTACTACGCTATATATTTGGGCTAGCACAACCCTGTTTTCCACCCCCTAATGATGCTGACCCAGGGCCCTGGAGTTGCCCATCTAGTCCTAAGCATTATTTGACCATCTAGATAATAAGAGAAGCCTTGTCTGAACAAAAGAAGTAATCCTCTTTTTGCATGAACATCTAATGCACACAGTTACCAAAAAGGGAGAGCGATGACGTAGTGGTAGAGTGTCAGACTCCAAATCAAGAGGTCCTAGGTTCAATCCCCACAGGCGGCACCCTGTTGTGTCCTTGAGCAAGACACATTAACTCCCTACAGTACTGGTAAAACCTAGGAAGCATTGGCTCCATCCCGACATGACTGAAAAATTGTTGACTGGGACGTTAAGCCTCAATACAAAAAAAAAAAAAAAAAAAAAAAAAAAAAAAAAAATACAATTACTAAAAGATTTTATGAAAATATTGAAAAGATTTCTCGGAATTTCAACATAAGTAAAGATGCCCCCATGTTTATCTTTAATGTCAATGGTCACATGGAGTTGCCCACTTGATTTATTTGGACTCAGCAGAGGGCTTTCCTCAATATGGTATTTAAACAGATACTTGAGGATGTATGTCAAGCTTCTATTTGATTGGCCAGAGAAAATGGGTTACACCAGCCCAACGAATGATTACATAGGGAAATGCAATACACTACGTAAACAACATGACTGACATTTCTCTGGCAGTTCTGTTCAATTCAGATATTTCACATCTTTGGTTTTTATTATGAAGTTTGTTGACAAAATGTTACACACCAACGATTGTAAAGTTTCAAAAATTAGTCCTGAGACAAGAAATTATGACATGCACAAGCCCATGTGCCACGCAACTCCATGAGACTCAACTGTATTCCTATTCTCCCCTACTTGCGGACCTTGATGGTTCTATTTGATCAAACGATTTCCAATTGAATTAAGCAGGATTACACATGGTTGACACGTGTGAGTGTATCCAAACTCGACCTAGTTGATGTCACGGAGGTGCCTTGACGTCACGGTGCGCGCTTTGTCGCGTGAGCATGGAGAGCTTCTTTTTCATTGGCTTAGGGTTGCTCTCCAAAAGTGGGAGCAAATAAGCTAGCTGAATGTGTAAATCTCACAGAAATTATGGATTTAAAGCAGGAAATCGGAGACATTTCTTATGGAACATCACCTGGAGAGAAAATTTAATATCTCTGTGAACAGTATGCGAAGTGAGGGTGAGCGGGATTTAGTTTTTCACAGTGAATTTCGGGTTTCAAAATTTGATGTGTAAAGTAAAACTATTTTTGACCGTTTAGTACATGCTTGGCACTGAGGCTGTATGACACATTCGGAATGCTTTTGTGTAAACATGCATGGAGATTGTAAACATACATGTGATATCTCCCTATTTCGGAGGGATCTCCCTATTTTTGAGCAAATCTCCCTACTTGAAATACCAAAATTTCTCTATATAACTTATACATCTCCCTATTTCAAATATTTGAAATCAAGAATTTCCTTCTTTGTTTAATCATTCTCCCTATTTTGAAAAGTAAATCTCCCTATTTGGCTTCTCAGATGTATCACATGTATGATTGTAAATAACAGCTGAAGGTCTGGGTCTAATTCTCCCCCTACCTAAATCAACATTTGAAGTCACTAATTTGATGCTTTTGACATTACTTCTTACTTAAATTATATATAGCCATTTTGCACTGAAGGAAATTTAAGTAAATGATCCAGTGTGGTGGTAGAGCATCAGACTGGGTTTGATCCCCACTGGCGACTCTGTATTGAGCTCCTGGAGCAAGACACATTTACTCCCTAGAGTATTGGTTTTACACAGGACGCAGTCTGAATCTGAATCTGAATAGTTTACTGGTGACACGCCAAATGACATTATTTCACCAGGGGGTTCGGATGGGGGAGAAACTAGTCCCTTGAACGCACGAGTGTAGCGAACTTGGACACACAGTCATCAGACATTTCAGCAGAGGAGATAAGTGAATCAGGGAGGTCATTCCAGTCTGAATCTGCCAGGTACTCCATACACCTCAAGAAGAGTATTACATGGAGTGTCACTGATAGTCTGTGGAAAGAAACTACTTTTGTACGCTTCTTTGCTAGCTGAAGGTATCTGAAAAGCCAAAGAGTGTTGATTTCTACAACGCCTATTCTTTGGGATAAGGTCATCTGTGGGTATTCTGGCTTTACCCTTTAGACCTTTCTGGAGGCCATGAGTGTGAGGGTCCCAAACTAAGCTTCCATATTCCAAGACCGGCCGCACCAGTCCTTTATAAGCTGCTTCTTTCACATCTGGGGGACAAGAATACAAATTTCTCCTTAAGAATCTGAGAGTTCTGTTAGCCTTTGTACAGACATTGGAAATATGAGTATTCCATTTCAAGTCATTTGTGATAGTTACACCCAGGTATTTTATGTTTTCAACGTTTTCCAGTACAGTGCCCTCAAGGGTGTAGTTAGCCTGTATCTTACTAGACCGTTTATTTGTCAGCTGCATCATGTTGCATTTGACGGGTTGAAATCTCATTCCCCATTTCCTAGCCCAACTGCCTAAACGATCAATGTCTCTCTGAAGTTTCAATGTATCCTCTTCATTCTTGATTTCACGATAGCAAACACAATCATCAGCAAAGAGTCTTATTTCAGACTCAATGTCTGCCGAGATGTCATTTATATACAAGGAAAACAGCAAGGGGCCGAGAACGGTGACCTGAGGGACACCTGACACAACTGGTGCCCAATCCGATTTAATACCATTAACCACTACCCTTTGTTGTCGGAAACAAAGGAAAGCATTTATCCAATTCAGTGTTGTTCCACCTATTCCATAGCTAAACAATTTGCTTTTAAGGAGTTCATGGGGAGGAGTATCAAAAGCCTTTTCAAAATCGAGTATAAAAGTGTGGTTCTGTCCCTACATGACTGAAAAACTGTGTACTGGGATGTAACAAACAATTTATTTATTCCACATTTTAATAAGCGCCCAATGACACGGATCGGATTTTACACTTTTAGTGCAGGATTCTGACGAAACCAAGGGCACGCCAAGAATTTCGATTTCAGAAATATGGAGCTTTATTTCCTTTAAGATATTTCTGCCCAGTATCTACCTATGTCAACCTTTAAAATAAAGCTGAATTAAATATTTTATCCGTTTAGTCTCCCATCTGACTTTTCCGGAAGTTTCTTATGCTGGTTTCCCGTACTGTGTGATGGGTCATCTCGACCCCCAAATAAAAAAACCTGACCTGCTCCGAATTTGCTCGACGCGATACGCCAAATTGACAATACTTCACCAGGGGGTGCGCTAGGAGGGAAATTAGTCCCTGGCTCTCACAAGAGATGCGAACTTGGACACACAGTCATCAGACATTTCAGCAGAGGAGATCAGAGAATCAGGGAGGTCATTCCAGTCCCTGGTACGTCTGTGGAAAGAAACTACTTTTGTACGCTTCTTTGTCAGGTGAAGGTATCTAAAAGGCCAAAGAGTGTTGATTTCTACAACGCCTATTCTTCGGGATAAGGTCATCTGTGGGTATTCTGGCTTTACCCCTTAGACCTTTGTATAGCAATATAAGTATAAGTCTACTATCCTTCCTCCTTTTCTTAAGAGATTCCCATTTCAGTTGACCTAAAATGCAAGTCATGCTCCCAGTTTCAAAAACATAATTTCCAGTCACAAACCTTGCCGCACGATTTTGGACCTTTTCCAGTTCTTCCTGGAGGCCATGTGTGTGAGTGTATGGAAGGTACAGATTAAAGAATCTGAATTGTTTTTCTGGTTTGACCTTCCCCCACCCACTTTTTTCATATAGTGATTGAATGTCTTTTTGTTTAATCATTTGAATTGGAACTCATGGCTCCAGGTTTTGTCAGTCCAACTGTGGGGCGGTTGACTTGTCGGGGTGGAAAAGAGCTGGTATGTTGTTTCCATACACCGAAGTCTTGTCCACTGCTCCTCAGGTTGGCTTTGTTGTTGGTTTTCGGGCTCTGTGTTTGGAAGTGGACAACATCAGGAGATATTTTAGATGCGAACCAGGACTGTAGTATAGGATTTGGTAAATCAGTTGGTGGAATTGCTCAGAGCTTGGCTCTCACAAGGAAAATTGGTAACCGAAGATGCTCCGATTACGCAGTTTCAATCCTTCAAAGGGAACAAACTTGTTGATTCTTATCCCAGGGGGGGGGGGGGGTACTCTCATTTTTTGTGGATACATAGGCGAGGCCCCAGCTTCTACCCCCAAACCCAAAAAATTACTGAAATTTGCTGACCACCCCAAAAAAATACCAGTCCTATCAGGCATACCCCAAAAAATACTTGAACTTTTAGCTTACCCCAAAAAATTACATGTATTCATCTTTTTTTATGCCTATTGATGAAATTTTATCACATCCATATGATCTAAGCTGTTGGTGGGATAGGACGTTAAATCCCAAATCAACCAACCAACAGAACACGTCACAATACAGTTAGTATATGTAGGAACTAGGAAGTAAATACCAAGTTGGATAAAATTTAAAGATTTTATTTATTCTCAAAGTGTTAAGTCTTATGATGGTTTTGATTCCATTTGATTTGCAGTCCAAACAACATCATCATGATCAAGCTTCCAAAATTTCACCGAGACCAGTCATAAAGCATGGTCGCAAACAAAATTGAATCTTAAGGCCTTGTAAGACATAAGTGTAAGGCAATCTTATCTTTATAGAAATAAAGAGAATTCCCAAGAAATGTGCAAAACCCAAAAAATTACTTAGAATTATAGATGACCCCAAAAAAATAATTCAGAAAAGGCATGACCCCAAAAAAATATCCATAAAAAGCTCACTACCCAAAAAAATAACTAGTTTTTCTGAAAACCCAAAAAAATACGGAAATTCAAAATTTTGACCCCAAAAAAGTCAGCCTCGCATATGTATACAAAAAAGTTCTGAGTACCCCCCCTGGGATTCTTATTATTTTGGCTGGAGATATAGAAATGAACCCAGGCCCCAGGTTCCAGTGCCGCACGTGCAAGAAGTATTGTAAGGCGGCCGAGAAAGCAGTTAAATGTGAAGATTGCGAGAAACGCTTCCATGCGTCTTGCGTAAATCTTGGTCCCGTTGAGTTACAAAAGATTGAGTCGGGTAATGATTCTTGGTATTGTTCAAACTGCAAAGCTGAGTGCACCCTATGCAGTGGTGCTGTTTTGAATTCCCATAAGGCTGTCCAGTGTGACAAATGTGAAATGTGGGTGCACAATAACTGTTCTTTTATGTCAGACTCAGGGTATGAAACGATGCAAAACTCAAACTGTACATGGATTTGCCCAAAATGTGACTTTTTCAATTTCTCAGACTCTTTTTTCAATGAACAGTTTAACTTGGAAAGTGAAAATAGGTTTGACCTACTTGCAAGAGGTCATGAAACCAAGTCCACTGAAACCTTGAATAGCAAAAACAGTTTTATTAGTGGTCTGAAATTTTCGAGTATCAACATAAACAGTATAAGAGGAAAAAAACTTGAGTTGTTGGCCTTCATTGATTTTCATCAATCTCAGATTTTGGCGATTCAGGAAACAAAAATTGACAATTCCATATTAACGTCTGAATTATTTCCGGAATCTTTTCCATACAGCGTGTACAGAAAGGATAGAACCTTAAATGGTGGTGGTGTTATGCTTCTTGTACACAAGGACATCCCACACATGCCCCTCACAGAATTGGACAATGACTCAGAGTCAGTTTGGGTCAAACTTTTTGTAAATAAGAAAACTCACTTTGTGGCTAGCTGGTATCGACCACCTGTCGATGGTCATTTACCAGTATCGGACAATGGAAATGACTTATTGAATTCCCTGGAAAAGTTTGACAATTTATTTAGAGAACAGCTTGACAAAATCAAAAATATTAATAAAGGCAACAACCCCCCCCCCTTAATTCATGTTTTAGGTGATTTTAACTTTAGAGATATTGTATGGCCGGACAGACTGTGTCATCATTGAGTCAGACGGAGGTTCAGATTTTGATAGATATCATGAATGACCATGGTTTGGAACAATTAGTCAATTTCCCCACCAGAGAAAGAAATACTTTGGACTTAATTTTGACCTCTCTTCCTGGCCAGTTTGTAGACATTCATTCCCCGGATAAGCTCAGTGATCATGACATTGTTTCTGGCACATTGAAAATTGCTATCCCCTATAAAGAAACCTAGGAGAAAAGTGTATCGTTATCAGAAAGGTGATTATGAATCTATGAGAGCAGAAACACTTAAATTTGCAAAGGAAAGATACTTCAACGGTTACTCAGATACTCGGTCGGTCCAGGAAAATTTCAATCTCATTACATCGTTTATTCAGGAATCGGCAGATAAACATATCCCCTCAAAAACTAGTCGCTCAGTTTCCGCTGTCCCTTGGATAACACCTGAAATAAGAAGGAAGATTCGCAGAAAAAAAATGCAACTCATGCAAAAGCTAAAAAGACTGGTAGTGCAAAATTTAGATCTAAATTTGAATCTTTACGGAAAGAGATCAAAGCTGATATCAGGAAGCAGCATGATCTTTATGTAAACAACTTGGTAGGAGATGTTAAGGCTAATCCTAGAGATTTTTACAGGTACATAAACAGTCAGAAAAAAGATACCCAAGGTATTCCCCCGTTGAAAAAGAGAAATGGAAGTGGAATAGCACAATCCGAATTTGAGAAGGCGGAAGAATTTAATGGTCAGTTCTCGGATGTTTTCACTAAAAGTGAATACAAACAGGTCCCTCTTATGGATAGATCTGCCCCATTCATGCATGATATTGTGGTCACAAAGGAAGGGGTGACCAAACTTCTCAAAGGTCTAAACCAGTCTAAAGCCTTAGGGCCTGATGAGCTTCATCACAGAGTCCTAAAGGAACTGGCTATGGAATTAGGGCCGGTATTCGCCCATCTCTTCCAGCAGTCAATTGATACAGGTGAAATTCCTAAAGAATGGTCTCTTGCTAATATTTGCCCCCTGTTTAAGAAGGGCGACAGGTCACTTGCCCGCAATTACCGCCCTGTTTCTTTGACATGCATTCCTTGTAAGCTTCTTGAACATATTGTATGCTCTAATATTATGGCCCATCTTGATGAACATGAACTCCTGTCGGACAGGCAACACGCATTTAGGAAATGGCATAGCTGTGAAACTCAGTTGACTACAGTGATAAATGACCGGGCAAAAATCTTAGACAAAAAAGGCCAGGTCGACACTTTTATACTCGATTTTGAAAAGGCTTTCGATACTCCTCCCCATGAACTCCTTAAAAGCAAATTGTTCAGCTATGGAATAGGTGGAACAACACTGAATTGGATAAATGCTTTCCTTTGTTTCAGACAACAAAGGGTAGTGGTTAATGGTATTAAATCGGATTGGGCTCCAGTTGTGTCGGGTGTCCCTCAGGGCACCGTTCTCGGCCCCTTGCTGTTTTCCTTTTATATAAATGACATCTCAGCAGACATCGAGTCTGAAATAAGACTCTTTGCTGATGATTGTGTTTGCTATCGTGAAATCAAGAATGAAGAGGATACATTGAAACTTCAAAGAGACATTGATCGCTTAGGCAGTTGGGCTAGAAAATGGGGAATGAGATTTCAACCCGTCAAATGCAATATGATGCAGCTGACAAATAAACGGTCTAGTAAGATACAGGCTAACTACACCCTTGAGTGCACTTTACTGTAAAACGTTGAAAGCATAAAATACCTGGGTGTAACTATCACAAATGATTTGAAATGGAATACTCATATTTCCAATGTTTGTACAAAGGCTAACAGAACTCTCGGATTCTTGAGGAGAAATTTGTATTCTTGTCCCCCAGATGTGAAAGAAGCAGCTTATAAAGGACTGGTGCGGCCGGTCTTGGAATATGGAAGCTCAGTTTGGGACCCTCACACTCATGGCCTCCAGGAAGAACTGGAAAAGGTCCAAAATCGTGCGGCAAGGTTTGTGACGGGAAATTATGTTTTTGAAACTGGGAGCATGACTTGCATTTTAGGTCAACTGAAATGGGAATCTCTTAAGAAAAGGAGGAAGGATAGTAGACTTATATTGCTATACAAAGGTCTAAATGGTAAAGCCAGAATACCCACAGATGACCTTATCCCAAAGAACTGGCGTTGTAGAAATCAACACTCTTTGGCTTTTCAGATACCTTCAGCTAGCAAAGAAGCGTACAAAAGTAGTTTCTTTCCACAGACTATCAGGGACTGGAATGACCTCCCTGATTCACTTGTCTCCTCTGCTGAAATGTCTGATGACTGTGTGTCCAAGTTCGCTTCACTCGTGCGTTCAAGGGACTAATTTTTCCCCATCCGAACCCCCGGGTGAAATAATGTCATTTTGGTGTGTCACCAGTAAGTCTATTCAGATTCAGATTCAGATACTGCAATATATGACCGATGCTTTGGAGAGTAACCCAGGAGCTGTCTCCAAAACAGCAGCCTGCCGGTGCTAAGGACTAAAGAAAAAAAATGGTGTCATGAATTTTGAACCGCCGAGCAGAAGAAAATTCTACTGTAAATATGACAAAAATCATATGGTCAACCCAGACAACAAATTTCTATCCTTCTGAACGGAGAAATACATTGTGTCAATCATGTTTTTGATATCGTCGATAGGCGCCACCATTTTGAAAGGCATTCTAACGTAACGAATCGTTGCATGGAGTGAACATAACTTCCTTCTTTCCTCTTTCATTTTAATTCTTAGAGGGCGCACGCTAGTCATACTTCCTTGTTCCTTGTTCAAATGTGTAAAGGTATACTGCGCAAGAATTTAACCCACTGATCGGTACTTGAACGTATTGCTAAATGCTTACACGCTAAATGCTATTTTCTTAATATCTACATAACTTAATAATTATTCAGTCTGTAATGTCGTATGTTTTACACGAACAAAAGGGAAACTTTCGGAATACATTCATTGATCGCCGTCATTTTTCGTCAGATTTTCGATGAAAATACCGGCCCCAAAATAATTGAACAAGCATGTGAAAGCATCGATCGCCGCGATCGTCATCGCCTTCCGATACAAGACCACGAGTCTTGCTATTGCTAGAAAGAGTACATGTTGAGTGATGAATCAACCATAATGTTTCCGGGTTAAAGGAAAAAATTCTAAAAAAAAATCATCTACATGTTAAATTTATGTACAAGGCTTTTGTTGATTGTGGCGTCTTGGATTGTGCCGCTCTATCAAGTCAAGTCAAGTAGTCAAGTCAAGTAAAATTTATTTAACGTCGGTTTGGTATTAACATTTGAAACACAAGCTCCTAGGAGCTTTTTATACCGACTAACAAGAATAAAATATCACAGTTACATATCACAAATTATACATGCAGGAGAAAAACATGCAAAATAACTTTAAAAACTCTATGGTTGACAAGAGTAACACTGAATCCTACTAGATTATTGGTATCAGTGACGAAGACTGATAAGTGGTTCCTCTGGCGTGTTGTTGTTCATGGATTAAATCAGCTGTGGGAGATTACTGATGTTGTTGTAGACCTGAACCTCATGACATTTCAGCGATTTCGTCACTCACCACTTTTGACATTAAAACCGGGGTTGCCATCACTTGAATATAGGCGAGAAAGAGTATCCCATGGTATTAAATCCGATTGGACTCCAGTTGTGTCGGGAGTCCCTCAGGGCACCGTTCTCGGCCCCTTGCTGTTTTCCTTGTATATAAATGACATCTCAGCAGACATTGAGTTTGAAATAAGACTCTGCTGATAATTGTGTTTGCTGTCGTGAAATCAAGAATGAAGAGGATACATTGAAACTTCAGAGAGACATTGATCGTTTAGGCAGTTGGGCTTGAAAATGGGGAATGAGATTTCAACCCGTCAAATGCAACATGATGCAGCTGACAAATAAACGGTCTAGTAAGATACAGGCTAACTACACCCTTGGGGGCACTATACTGGAAAACGTTGAAAGCATAAAATACCTGGGTGTAACTATCACAAATGATTTGAAATGGAATACTCATATTTCCAATGTTTGTACAAAGGCAAACAGAACTCTCGGATTCTTGAGGAGAAAGTTGTGATGTGAAAGAAGCAGCTTATAAAGGACTGGTGCGGCCGGTCTTGGAATATGGAATCTCAGTTTGGGACCCTCACACTCATGGCCTCCAGGAAGAACTGGAAAAGGTCCAAAATCGTGCGGCAAGGTTTGTGACGGGAAATTATGTTTTTGAAACTGGGAGCATGACTGGCATTTTAGGTCAACTGAAATGGGAATCTCTTAAGAAAAGGAGGAAGGATAGTAGACTTATATTGCTATACAAAGGTCTAAAGGGTAAAGCCAGAATACCCACAGATGACCTTATCCCAAAGAATAGGCGTTGTAGAAATCAACACTCTTTGGCTTTTCAGATACCTTCAGCTAGCAAAGAAGCGTATAAAAGTAGTTTCTTTCCACAGACTATCAGGGACTAGAATGGCCTCCCTGATTCTCTTATCTCCTCTGCTGAAATGTCTGATGACTGTGTGTCCAAGGGCGTACTTGATTAAGAAATTTTAAGAGTGATCGGATTGGTCCGAGCAGCACACTAAATCAAGGGAAAGTGGGCAAACGGAGTGCATTCCCATTGCTAAAACAAGTGAGGAAAAGCAATAATGTTTGAAAGTCAAATTGTTGCTTTAAATGATTTTGATTTACGGCGTGTTTATTACCCTGCAATACGCATGGATGTCTCACAAACACCTCAATGCTGAAGAAATAAATTTTGCACTCCTCGCATTGAAACATTGTTGACGCCATGTTTTTTAGAGCAGGTCACGTGACTTGCTCTGACCACACCACCTTGGACGGCGGAGCGCTTCGTCGCGCTCCATTGCGACTACTTGATTTAGAATCCTTATGCTCAGGTCGATCGGATCAATCGGATTGGTTATATCAAGTGCGACCCAAGTTCGCATCTCTTGTGAGAGCCAGGGACTAATTTCTCTTCTGGCGCACCCCACCCCGCTGAGGTATTGTCAATTTGGCGTGTCACCAGTAAACCATTCAGATTCAGAAGAGCAGACTTAACAGAAGTATACAAAATAATGAGCCCCCCCCCCCCCCCAATAATGCACAACATTGATAAAATCGACATAGACAATCTGTTCACATTTCTATAGACCAGGATATAAGGGCTCCTTCTTGTATTCCATATATTTTATACAGTGGATTCCCTGATCGGTTTGTTTGCAAGACTAACATTTCTAAATAAATAAATAAATAAATTGGGGACAAAACGACTAGGGGGAAATGGTATTAGGGGCGAAACATCTAGGGTATGAGGGGTGAAACGACTAAGGTGGAAATTAGAGGCGAAACTAGGTGGGAAACGACTAGGGGGAAAATGTTTTTGGTAATTTCCTATACACTAAATAAAAGCTTCGACAGTGGAATATTCTTAAATTTCTGGGAAATTATGCTTTTATTTTAATTTTCACCTCCGACAGGGGTATGAAAGGCCCAGCTGACAAAAATATCGATTTTCAGTCAATTTGTTCATTTAGAGCAAATGAATACCTTTTTCGCCGAGTCTAAATGTTAAATGTGTTAAATCCATCATAATCATCACAAATTATTGAGGAAAATTGATATATTTATCTATTTATTTAAAAATGACTTTTTCCCGTTTTTGACGAAAACCAATTTTTGCAGGTAAAGAGAGAAAACGAATGGGCAGAAATGGATCGAAACGGACACAATATAAGGGAGAAAACGTTATTATGCAAATTATGTCAGAAATATTCATACAATCGATTTAATTTTGTCTGCTTTTACTACAGAAATATATTTTGTTCAATATATCCACTTATTTTTGCAAAAAATCGGAGGTAAAATTCCTGGCTTGGCAGCTCGGGCTCGGCTCGGCTGGGTGTTTCATACCCCACCTGTCTTGGGGGCGAAACGGTTCCGGGTCATTTCGGCCCATAACCATTTCGGTTTATACCATTTCGGCCCATAACCATTTCGGCCCATAATTTTTTACATATAGGGACTTGGTTTCAGTTTGTTGCATTTAGAGATAGATAGATAGATAGATAGATAGATAGATAGATAGATAGATAGATAGATAGATAGATAGATAGATAGATAGATAGATAGATAGATAGATAGATAGATAGATAGATAGATAGATAGATAGATAGATAGATTAGCGTGATAGATAGATAGATTACTGGCGATTAGCGTGCTTAATGATTCGTAAATGCTCCGATTAATGAACCGTAACTGCTCAATGAGCTTCTTTATCTGGCACGTGCATGATGACTATTAAGGTATGAAAGAGCATGTAACAACAAGAGGACCAATGGTCCTGTATTTAAGAAAAATTACTTTGAAAAAAGAAATAAATAAAAAATAAAATAAAATTTGAAATTGTGTTTCTTTTTGCTAATTTCAACATGAATTATCTGTGACATGTACATCATAAAACAACGGAATGGTCTGGTGATTTTAACTTAAGAATCATTAATACTGATTTTTTTTTTATTTTCTAATTCAAAAACATGTTTTGTAAGCCATGTTTGGAACCATGTTTATATTAAAACTTATCTACAATAAGTTGAGTAAAAACATTCCATTTAGGTCAATGGTAATAATTTATGGGCCGAAATGGTTATGGGCCGATTTTGTCATGGGCCGAAATGGTTATGGGCCGAAATGACCAGTTACCGGCGAAACGTCTTGTGACCCACAGGAAACCAGCATAATAAAAACTTCCGGTCATGAAAGTTATGTGACAGATTAAAATTATTTCATGAGTTACCTAGCTGTATTTAAACATATATATACACCTTGTCTTGTACAAATATTCTAAATGATATGAAGCTGCAATGTTTGTTTGTGGAAGTTCATCGTATGTCCTAAATTTCTTCTTAATTTTGATATAATGTGTAAAGTCCGCTCTATGTCATTGGGCGCTTATTAACACATGCAGGATTTTTTGTGCTTCAAACAAAGAACACCGGTGCGTTCCTTTACCGGAATGGGCCTGATTACCGGAATGGACATTTATATGTGTCCTTGAGTAGTTTTCATTCGGTTTTTGAGGACAGATTGGCCTATAATATACACAGACGGTGATTGGTTCGAGAATCATGTGGTTTAAGTACAGTTAAATCGTGTTCCGTACGGTCGGATAGCCTAGGTTAGGTGCATATAAACTTATATAGGTCCCTTTCACAGTGCCAGCAAATTTTACTTCATTTATACTTCTATTCATCCCTGTGTTTGCTAGATAACAACCACTAGTGTTCTCAATATATTTCAATCAAAGAAACCTCTAAACAGTTGCTGGGCCCCACCACTGAGCTACCCTAACCACCCTGGGAAGTCAATTTTGCTATACTGACTACTGAGATGGATTTTATCTTATTCAAACTATTCATATGCCTACAGGAGTACATTTTATGCAGATAGAATAGATTTAAAGCACCCAAAGCCATAGCATAATGTCTATTTCGGTAGTCCATTCCGGTAATTATGTCCATTCCGGTAAAGGAACGCACCCAAAGAACACTGCCACACAGTAACGAGATTGTTGCAATTATCAAAACTTCACCCTTACTCACATTTAGTTAACATCCTACTGATTTTGCTTTCAAATATTGAGACAATATTTTTTAAACGGTGAGAGGCGAATGTCGGTAATTTGTGTAACCCGAACCCGAGTTCCGAGATAGCATACCCGAGTTGAAAATTTAAATCTTATAACACAACCATAAAAAAGAAAATAAAGAATATTTAACTATTTGCTTTAACTAAATACACCATTCTCCATTACTTTTATACCAAATATTCCAAATATGTAATCTTATTTGCTTTTACAAGCATTATTTCGGTTTTGAACTTGGTAAAATGTGTAGGCGGAATTTACTAAGGGAAGTAAATCGCGCATAACTAAACAGTAATAAAACACGGTACCGACGGCGGGAACCCGGTGACCAAATTAATATTGCGCGCAAAGATGAGTATGAAAATTACAACAACTGTAGTTTACAGTATTCCCCCCCCCCCCTGTTTTTAGCTCACCTGAGCCGAAGGCTCACAAGGTGAGCTTATAGGATGGCCATGATCCGGCGTCCGTCCGTCCGTCGTCCGTCCGTCCGTCGGCGTCCACAATTTCAAAGATCTTCTTCTCTGAAACCGCTTGGCCAAACTAGTTGAAATTGTATGTGGAGCCTCCTTGGGTAGTGGCATTTCAAGTTTGATCGCGAAATCCAGGTCACATGACCAAGATGGCCGCCACGCCCATATATGGTAAAAACACTTCAAAAATCTTCTTCTTTAGAACTGGTGGGCCGATTACCACGAAACTTGGTATGTAGCATCGGGGACTTCAGCCCATCATAGTTTGATAAAATGATGACCCTTGGATGACCTTGACCTACTTTACAGCAAGGTCAAATTTGGAAACATAGGCTTTTACATGGGAAAAAGTGAAAACTATGGATTTTTTGAAAACTATTGCAGCCTGAGGCCTGAAAAGTGGTAGATGCAAACAACTAATGGAGTAGATGAAGGTATGTGATTAATATAGGTCAAGGTCATCTCTTGACCTTGGCCAGTCTGTTGTCCATACACACTTTTCAAAGATCTTCTCCTCTGAAACTGCGCGGCCAATCAAAGTGAAATTTTATGTCGAGCATCCATGGGTAGGGGAGACGAAAGTTTGATCGCGAAATCTAGGTCACATGACCAAGATGGCCGCCACGCCCATATATGGTAAAAACCACTCAAAAATCTTCTTCTCCAGAACCGGCTGGCCGATTTCCACGAAACTTGGTATGTAGCATCAAGGTCCTCAGCCCATCATAGTTTGATAAAATGATGACCCTTGGATGACCTTGACCTATTTTACGGCAAGGTCAAATTTGGAAACATAGGCTTTTACATGGGAAAAAGTGAAAACTATGGATATTTTGAAAACTATTGCAGCCTGAGGCCTGAAAAGTGGTAGATGCAAACAACTAATGGAGTAGATGAAGGTATGTGATTAATATAGGTCAAGGTCATCTCTTGACCTTGGCCAGTCTGTTGTCCATACACACTTTTCAAAGATCTTCTTCTCTGAAACTGCTTGGCCAATCAAAGTGAAATTTTATGTGGAGCCTCCTTGGGTAGTGGCATTTCAAGTTTGATCGCGAAATCCAGGTCACATGACCAAGATGGCCGCCACGCCCATATATGGTAAAAACACTTCAAAAATCTTCTTCTCCAGAACCGGTGGGCCGATTACCACGAAACTTGGTATGTAGCATCGGGGACTTCAGCCCATCATAGTTTGATAAAATGATGACCCTTGGATGACCTTGACCTATTTTACAGCAAGGTCAAATTTGGAAACATAGGCTTTTACATAGGAAAAAGTGAAAACTATGGATTTTTTGTAAACTACGGTATTGCAGCCTGAGGCCTGAAAAGTGGTAGATGCAAACAACTAATGGAGTAGATGAAGGTATGTGATTAATATAGGTCAAGGTCATCTCTTGACCTTGGCCAGTCTGTTGTCCATACACACTTTACAAAGATCTTCTTCTCTGAAACTGCGCTGCCAATCAAAGTGAAATTTTATGTCGAGCATCCATGGATAGGGGAGACGAAAGTTTGATCGCGAAATCCAGGTCACATGACCAAGATGGCCGCCACGCCCATATATGGTAAAAACCACTCAAAAATCTTCTTTTCCAGAACCGGTGGGCCGATTTCCACGAAACTTGGTATGTAGCATCAAGGACCTCAGCCCATCATAGTTTGATAAAATGATGACCCTTGGATGACCTTGACCTATTTTACGGCAAGGTCAAATTTGGAAACATAGGCTTTTACATAGGAAAAAGTAAAAACTATGGAATTTTTTGAAAACTGTTGCAGCCTGAGGCCTGAAAAGTGGTAGATGCAAACAACTAATGGAGTAGATGAAGGTATGTGATTAATATAGGTCAAGGTCATCTCTTGACCTTGGCCAGTCTGTTGTCCATACACAGTTTTCAAAGATCTTCTTCTCTGAAACTGCGCGGCCAATCAAAGTGAAATTTTATGTCGAGCATCCATGGGTAGGGGAGACGAAAGTTTGATCGCGAGATCCAGGTCACATGACCAAGATGGCTGCCACGCCCATATATGGTTAAAACCACTCAAAAATCTTCTTCTCCAGAACCGGTGGGCTGATTTCCACAAAAATTTGTATGTAGCATCGGGGACCTCAGCCCATCATAGTTTGATAAAACGATGACCCTTGGATGACCCTGGCCTATTTTACGGCAAGGTCAAATTTGGAAACATAGGCTTTTACATAGGAAGAAGTGAAAACTTTGGATTTTTTGAAAACTATTGCAGCCTGAGGCCTGAAAAGTGGTAGATGCTAACAACTAATGGAGTAGATGAAGGTATGTGATTAATATAGGTCAAGGTCATCTCTTGGCCTTGGCCAGTCTGTTGTCCATACACACTTTTCAAAGATCTTCTCCTCTGAAACTGCTCGGCAAATCAAAGTGAAATTTTATGTGGAGCATCCATGGGTAGGGGAGACGAAAGTTTGGTCGCGAAATCCAGGTCATATGACCAAGATGGCCGCCACGCCCATATATGGTAAAAACCTTTCAAAAATCTTCTTCTCCAGAACCGGCAGGCCAATTTTCATGAAACTTGGTATGTAGCATTTGGGACTCCAGCCCATCATAGTTTGTTGAAATGAAGACCCTATGATGACCTTGACCTATTTTACGGCAAGGTCAATTTTGGAAACATAGGCTTTCACATGGGAAAAGGCGAAAACAAACGGTTGCAGCCTGAGACCTGACAGTTGCTAGATGCAGTCAACTAATGGAGTCAATGAAGGTAAGTAATTAATGAAGGCCAAGGTCATGTCTTGACCTTGGCCCTAGGTCATTTAAATATCAAAATTAAAATAATGGTTTTCTCAGAAATCACTGGGTTTGGAAACTATTGCAGCCTGAGACCTGAAACTTTGCAGATGCAGACAACTTATGAAGTCAATCAAGGTGTGTGAGTATTCAAGGTCAAGGTCATTTCATTATGACTTAATACTCCAAGATCAGGCTTCAGGTGAGCGTTCTCAGGACCAATGGTCCTCTGGTTATGCTTCCTCAAAGCAGTGATTGTGGATACACGTAAAAACCGACTCAGTGAGGCGGTTCTAACGAATACCCACAATTTATGTTTTAGACCGAAAAAGGGAAAGAAAACAGAGAAAGAAAAAATAATATGTACTCGAATTAGAGTGAAACAAAACATATAATTGAACCACCGCATAAGAAAACCAACAATCGGCATATACGAAAACAAAGGCGCAGACCAGCTACTCAGTAGCTTCGAAGCTGATCAGCGCCTTAGTTTTCGCTACATGGATAGTACGATTCCCGGCTTTACATTTTAAAACAAAATCATCAATTTAAATAATCCAGCCTTAAGCCATCCCCAGTGCTTGTACAGCTCGGTTTGTGTCGGACCTGTTCGGAAACCATGGGCATATTTTCAGAAAGAAAAAAAAACGACACAAGCGAATGCCGTTTTCGCTATGTTCAGTCAGGGTCTCTAAAGACCCTGGTTTAGTACACAGCGTGCTCAACTCCTTTATTCTAATTGAATGATTAGTGGTGTTTATCGTTCCAACAAACAATTTTTCAGTCATGCCGAGACAGAATCACCGCCTCTTGTGTATTCAGTTTGGGGTACATTTGTGAGTAGCGCTACTCGCTGTAATAAGCGGATAGTATTTGTTTCTGATAAACAGCCATATAGGATGATTATATTTCACCGGAAAGCTGTTATTTTATTCTTTTACAAAATATATCTTTCAAGTATTTAAGGCAACTATGACTGTCATTTTATTAATGAAATGTTTGCACAGTACAACAAAATAGACGTTGTAACTTGTAGTAAAGAAAAGAATATAGCTGTTTCGCGCTTATTATAAGAAATTTGCGAAATTGAGGTGCAAAACTGCACGGAAGTCAGACAAAAAATGACATAATTTTGACACTGGTTGCATCAACGGGTAGTAAGATTGCGGCGAAAAATGACTCCGGTAAGTTTTGTAACTATTAATTTGTTTTCAAGGGTTGATTTTTAAAAGCAATAATCAAGTAAATTGTTAGTTGTTATCATATTTACTTAATATTTGAATGTCAAAATGCTTCTGCTGACGTAAATATTGCGTTAATTATTTCATTGCAACATTCTTAATTTCATTGCTTTGTAGCGTTTCAAAAATGTCCCCGTCCAATTAAAAAAAAATACTTCTGAACTATATTTTCTGCATGCAAATTTTCATCATGATTGGACGTAAAATAAAACAATGCTTGTGTTTGAATCAGCTTTTCATAAATGTCGCATTTTGACAAAATTACGTTATCGTGTATGTAACGTCACTTATTTTATACTTAGCAGTGAAATTAATGGATATCAAAAATGGATAAAAGTGATATTTTCCCTGCAGAATTGATATTGATATTTTCACTAGTAACTGATATCAGCCGATATTTTCACTGTAGAGTTTGGATTACTTCTGACGTTTCCATTCACTTGACGCCATTAAATGTGCCTCGATTCAGAAATTCATATGCCTATAACTCCGTTATTTACGAACGAAAACATAAAGTGTGGGAATTCATTTTCTTAATTAGAACGTTAGGAACAATGTGGTGCCAAAATTATTTGTGTTTTCAAAAAATTTTGGTTTTTGCATTTTCACCGCCTGCTTTGTAAATAGGAAAAAACCCGTGTATTGTATAAAATAAAAAGAAAAGAAAATTTACTTTTTAACCGTAAATACCAAATATATTTCATCTCGTGACTTGAAAACATCTAAATTTTCAACTCACTCTATGAAATATATTTGGTATTCACCTCAAAAAAGTAAATATCCTCTATTTACAGGTGACGTTATGTGACGTTCCGCAGTTGTACCCAAACTTTTCACGCCGCGTCTGTAAGTCGCTGTGCGCTGCAGGCGCGTTTGGGTTAAAAAAAAAATAAATAAAAAAAAGCATGCTTAAATTTTTTGTAGAAGCTTGGCGTGTTCAGGGCGTGTGTCTTACACGTTTCGAATAAGTGCCACGCGCGTTACAGGCGAGTTGAATACGCCGTGATCTTTTAGGCATGCCAGTGTACGCTGCATGTGCTCTCCGATTCATCTTGACCGTGCCCCAAGCGTGTGTGAGACAAGTGTTGAACGTTTTCCGCGCGCTTGTAGTGCGCTAAGCATGTTTGGGAGTAACAAACGTACTAAAAATTTGAGCTATTTTATACGTCCGGTACAAGCCCCAGTCACGCACTGCTGTTTGACTTCTAAAGCGAGTTAAAAGAACAAATTAATTTTCATACGTCTTAAATCTTCAGCGTGTTGAGATTTTCCATACGCCCGGCGCTCGTTTGGGTATACGCTAATGTGCGACTGCTGTTGTACACACAATCTATGTTTTCAAGAGAATATGAGCTCATAAGCTACTTGATGTTTTGGATCAAAATAATTACAGTTTCACTATAGATCACTATATGAAAAGGGTTTAAAGGGGGTAAATATTACATGGACATGTTTGCGTGATGCTCTGCTGAAATTTCAGATGACTGTGTGTCGAAATTATTCTGATTTAGACTAAATTGAAAATGGACATGGACAGAAAAATCTAAAATATAAAATATTCCAGTACTCTAACTATTTACATATTGTTGGAGAAGTCGGCATGTGCCCATGAGTTGCATGTTTGTTTCGTAATTCTTATAGGACTAATCAAGTAGCTTATAAGGGTAGAGCTATCGCTTTACTTTTAGTAAAGTTCGGATGATTGAGTGACCGCCTATTGGGAAATAGCTGCTCACACGGACTACGATATGTTTTCTTTATAAGTACCTAATTGTTTTTAGTTTTTCCCAACTCGATTTTTGGAGTGAGATTTTTTCTGATTGCCCATTTTCCTGATCATTGCCTTCTCCATATTCTCGTTCTTTTTTTATCCGCATACACAGATATTGAAGATTTCTTATGACAACAAATGATGCAACCGCTTACATATAGGAGATAAACCGTATGAATATAATTTGTCGTATAGCCATCAATTATCAAAATGAAAACCAACAATTTGAGGTTCTGACCAATGATGGACTGTTACAGTTACAGAAACAGGCTAGACACTCTTAATTTCGCATTTTAGCACAAGAGGGGTTGTACTATCTGTGTAGCGAAAACAAAGACGTTGATCAGCTGAGCAGTGATCTGCGCCTTTGTTTTCGCCCATGCATACAACGGCGTATGTACTATGTTCCATTCTTATCTGCGGCGTATCTGTTTGTACCAATTGTCTTTTAATACCTATAAGAACAAAAGGATGCTTCACTTTGTTCATGCAATTCGCACATTACAGTTATCAATTATCAGAGGCCGAAGATGCCACCGGATAGATCTAGATAATCTAGATTAACACCGAAGAAAAAAAAATGTGATGGTGGTGGTGGTGGTGGGGGGGGGGGGGGGGCATTTTCAAGCTCCCAAACCTGGTCGTAACACGACATGAACAAAGAGAGAGAAGACAGAGGCTACACCAAGCGTAGCCCTGAAAGAACCCTGAACGGCACCCCGGACTTGAGAAACATCTGATCACTGACTGATCACGGAAAATCGAAAACATGCATAAAGAAAGGTACAAGTAGGCAACGATCAGAAAAAGGCGCAATCAGAAACAGCATCAAGATTCTCTTGGAACGCCACAAAATATTTCTAATACTCCTAAAACGTCATACATACTCCACAGCAGCGAAACGTACGTAGCACATACATGTACGTAGCACATACGCCACTGATACGCGAGATACGCCACACGTACGTCGCTGATGCGCCGTAGATACAAAAAGAGAGTTCAGGATACGCCACACATACGTCACACATAAATAGCAGATACGACAGGTTCGCTGTACATACGTCACGATTACGTGGCATGTTAACCGCGACGTACGTGTGACGTATCAGGAGTATGAGCTACTTATCTACGGCGTACCTGCCACGTTGCTTCCGTGTGAACCACGTACGGGGCCTGTCCCAGAAATACGTAGACATTTGTAATAAAACAAGAATGTGTATGCAGAATTGTGTGAAATTTATACTTGAAGCCATTAAAAACGCAACTTTCAGCATATAACCTATCCAACGATTCTTGGATATTTTCACAATGTTATTATATAAAATCACGAAATTGTCGTCCCGATATGAAGGCCATATTCGTCTTGTGCTAAATTAGCAAGTGAAGTAAAGCGATCTGCGTTTGTCGATTAAGGGACACAACTCAAACATGGACAAAACAAAAGCAAATGCACCTTATCAATCCAGCTATATGTTAACCTTTATGACTAGCTCTTTTGTGTTCAAACTTTCGGTCAATGCCAATATTGCTCTAAAGTCTATGTAAACCATTCCGTGGATTGTTTTTTTTTTTCAAGTTTTGATCTTATAAAAGGCCTTCAAAGTCAGTACATGAAAACCGGAAGTGAATTCAAGAATGCCATTTTTGAAAATGAAAACTGTCATAAAATGGACCCATATGCTAGAACGTAACATCTCCTGTGTCCAAACTATGGAATGATTCTGTTTTATTGAAGTTTCGGTAGATTCTCAAAATCTGTGGTATTTTTTCGAAACTTTGAACATTTGGAAATTAATCTTGGTCGTTCCATCAGGTGGAATTGTCGGTATTACACCGTTTTTTTATTGCTGGTATTCGGCCACATACTTTCGCATTGAAATTGGGTTGCCATGCAAAGTTGAATGGGATTAAAAATCAAATTTTAATGATTTTGTCATTTTTCACCCAAAAATCAACCAGAAGCGCTAAATTGAGTTCAGTTTTCGCTGAACGATTCTCGGGCGAGGGGCAAGCTGACTTCGCTATAAACATAGCGCACAAGGTGTCCCTGAAAGGTAGAAATAACCTGTATATCAGTTGCGTTTTTAATGGTTTTAAGTATATATGATCTCTTTGCATACATCTAATAAACATTTCGTACAAATATGGATGAATTGGTCCTTTACACAACATAGTTATATGCATTTATGACAAGAGGGATAGGTGTCTACGGCGCACGTCAAAAACTCCTTTTTGAAATTCATAAAGATTAAATTCAACAGTTCCTGTAACTGCGAGTTGAGATGGCATTACACAGCGCTAACAGTTGCACGAGTAACTATGTAAGATAAGTTTTTGGAAGTTTGAAATTATTTCCACCATCAGCGTTGATTTTATACAATTTTTTTACAACATAGTGAAATTATTTTACTGGAAAATAGTGACGTAATGTATGTATTACGGCGCAAAATTAGACACTCCGTTACATTTTTTTTCCAGTTAAGTATTTTTTAACAAAATTGGTTTATAAAATCAACCTTCTAATGTGTCATTAATGATTGAGTGATGATTTTGTGTGCATTTTTCTTTAAATACTCTAAATGCTTGTTTCTTGTTGTCGTTTAAAACAAGTGACATCTTTTTGTTTTATTTCAGTCGAAAAAAAATTGTTTGTCACTCATATAAAATGAAATTGATCATGCTATTTTTGTCTTTTTATCATTTCTATCTCAAATAATTGACTATCATTTTAACTAAGAATACTTAATCAATGCTTAGATGACAATATTCATCACCATTACAGCTCTAATAAAGAGACTGCATACAAACCATTCAACCACCCCTCCACAAAAACGTAGCAAAATGATTTTCAACGTGCTCCGGTTACGCTGATACACCATCATGTAAATGTCCATAACTTTTACAATTTGTAAGGAATTGAACTAATAATTTTACTGATTTCTCTGTAGAAATGTAGTTTAAAAGCATAAAACTATCTTTAAATTTTAACCTACCGTTCGCGAGTTATTAAACATGTTTATGATTTCCCGGGACCCACCTCGTATGTGTGACGTATGTATGCTTCCGTGTGAACCACGTATGTGTGACGTATGTATGCTTCCGTGTGAACCACGTATGTGTGACGTATGTATGGCGTATCGAACCTGCCGCGTACGTGCTATGAATTTTTAAGTGCACACGCAAATAAAACGTAGTACCTCGGCGTATGAGGAGTATGATCGAGCTACGCATCGAGGAGTATGAGCTACGTATGGTTACGTATGTACGACGTACGCGTGACCTACCTTTCGTATCACGATACGCCGTAGATACGGGAGTGGATACGCGATAGTGTGACATAACGTAACTGGTGATTTTGTAAATACGTATTCTTATGGGGTGTTTTGTCGTTTCAATGGACCACTTTGCGTTTGTTTTTTGTTTGTTTTCATGTCTAACGTCCAAGTCAACATTTTTCAGTCATATCGAGACGGAGCCACCGCTTCCTGGGTATTTACCAGTACTATGGGTAGTAAATGTGCTATGTTTAAGGACATGAAAATGGTGTCGCCAGTGGGCGTCGAACCCAGTACCTGAGGTCCTCTCGATTCGGAGTCCGATGCTCTACCACTTTGCCATCGTGGCGTATTTTGGTCAAACTATATATATATACTTTGTACCGCAAACTCAGATTTTTACGCAGTCTGAGGAAATATAGCTTCTGCAATCTATACTTATTTATTGTTTTTCAAGTACAGGAAGATGTGCAGAATTTGAACTTTTAACTGGGTCAATTGTCTGTGTATAGTAAAAGACCAACAAGTTATTAAAACACTATTTTCATTAGATATGTAACAAACAGCCGAGTCAAGTCACAGCAAACCCCGTCGGTGGAAAAGCATGCTCATCCACCAAGGGTGGTTTACTGCGCTATATACCTAACACTTACTCTAATCACAAAGTTTCGAGTTTCTAATTTGCATATTACTACCCGCTAATATGCTGCTAATACGTTGCACCAACGTATTCTACAAGGGAGACTATCCCGTTACAGATATAATTATTGCATGTTCGGGTTTTAAAAATAAATAATACAGAAATAGCTTAAAAATGCAATTTATTGGCGGAATAGAAAATAACATTTTCACTCAGCCAAATTCACGTTTAAATGTTTTGAATTAGAATAAAAGGCAATTAAAGCCCACCTAAATGCATGTATAATCAATGATACATGAGAAAACAAGTTAAAAATACAGGTCAACGAAGTAGCCCACAATTTACAAAAATATTCAAATCAAATGAAACATCATGAAAGAATCATGAAAACTTGTAAATATAGCAAAATAGTAAGAAAATTGGGAGGGGGGGGGGGGGGGGGGGGGCTGGGGGAAATTTTTCAGATGCCATATTCGGACAAAAACGTCAAACCTTTTCACTGGCCAGAAAAGTTATGAGCAGAGCGCGATTCTTAGCGCCAAAACTGGAATTAAATAGTCATATCATTACTTAGGCCTACATGTGACCAAAAGCAACTAATAGAAAATATTGTAACAAAATGAAAATCTGACGTTAAGATCATATGACTTGACATACAAATAAATCATATGAAAGAAAACTTCCAGCCCCACCTCCCATGAATTCTAAAGAATCATAGCCACGCCTTATGATCTTACATGAAAGCCTCACAAGAATAATTAAACGTTATGTTAACATAACTTGCAAAGTAAATAAAACAATGCAAAAAATCATTATCACTAGCCTTACAAAACCACGTCAGTATATAGAGAAATCAACAGATTTGGACGAATATGAAGCCCTACATGCACTTTCGTGGATCAGCTGGCTAGCCTTCACTCCGCTCTTTTCAGTACCTCGTTCCACTTTCGCTAGACGGCTTAGCTTAGGTGGCCTTTTAACTATGGTCGAACATATTATGGTTTTGTAAGTGACCTTTAGTTGCTAGTGTTAAAAATGTACACGTATATGTATATGTACCAAAACACTGCAAACTACAGTTGTTGTAATTTTCATACTTATATTTACGCGCAATATTTATTTGGTCCCCGGGTTCCCGCCGTCGGTACCGTGTTTTATTACTGTTTAGTTATGCGCGATTTACTTCCCTTGGTAAATTCCGCCTACACATTTTACCAAGTTTGAAACCGAAATAGTGCTTGCAAAAGCAAATAAGATTACATATTTGGAATATTTGTTATAAAAGAAATGGTAAATGGTGTATTTAGTTAAAGCAAATAGTTTAATATTCTTTATTTCCTTTTATATGGTTGTGTTATAAGATTTAAATTTTCAACTCGGGTATGCTATCTCGGAACTCGGCTTCGGGTTACACAAATTACCGACATTCGTGAGAGGCCCCCGCTCAATCAGGTCTATGAAACTCATAAAACGACATAAGTATGTCAAAGGACAGATATTTTTTATTCTGACTCCCAACTTTTTAGAATGCCCCAATAATAAAGTATAGGAAGAATCCAACAGTTTTGGAAAAAACCTCTTTTTTACTCCAATTTTCAAAATCCTAGTGAGTAGAAGTCTGAAGAAGGTGATTGCATATCCAGAGTAACAGCAAAATATGACTGTTGGACTTCCGCAGAAAATGCACTAATCTAGGCACTTCGTATCTTCACTAAACGGTAGGTTCCATTGAAAATTAATGATTTCAACGTGTATCTCAATGCGGTTTTGTTGATTTGCATGTTTTTCTCATGAAAACAACTTTTAGTGAAACAGCATGTATCTGTCGATCGGCAGATAGTCAGATCTGTCAAACAACAGAACTTCTGTCCTTCGACATAATACTGTGGTTTCATGAGTTTCTCTGACCTGCCAATAGGGTCTTGAAGAAATAGATGGGCTGCTTGTGCCTCCAGGCAAAGCTTATAAACTTTTGACCGACCATCTGGTTACTTGTAAACTGCTCAAGTCTGAGCCTGCCTAGGGAAAGTGGTTCAGTCAAACCATCCATACATATAAACCTTATTGGTTTGCTTGGGTGGTTATATTTATGTTTATGAAGCACATTCTGAGTGTCATGACATCCTAATGTTTGGTGAAAGTCCCATAAAATGGATAAACGTCCTGACATGACCATTGCTGTTGACTAGGACGTTCAACATCAATACAAACTAACAAACAAAGGTTGAGGAAATCTAGTGAACAAAATAAACAGCGCCTGTACTCCTGAGTCCTCCATATTTTCGTGGACGGCATATTTCCACAGACATTGGAAAACCTTGGTCATTGTCATAAAAGTGCCATCATTAGGCTGTATACTTACGTTTTTTTAAACCATGCTCTTCTATCAAATTTGATAATTTAAGAAATTGAAATACAAGTAAGGCCTAGAAAAAAGTTGTTTGTTTCCAGTTATCCAAACATATCTAAATTTTTATCCATATCCAAAAATATTTAGCCAATTTCAGGGGAATTCAAGGGATTTTCCCTGTCAACCATTTTGATTTCCTATTCACCCCCCCCCCCCCATATTTTATGTGTGAACAACATGTAGTGATGATGATGTACATGTTTATGTGTTTATTTCAGGTTGAGATCATGGGGTGACTGAAGTATAGCCAGGATGGGCACCAGCATTGATACATCATATACAGACAGGGTTCTGGCAGATGTTAAAGTGGCTGTAAGTGACATGCCCATGTACATGCATTCATCAGGAAAAAATGTCCGTGGGATAAATACCCCCTTATACCCCACTTCTATGTAATAAAACTGGGGTATGCAGGGGTATACCTATTTTTCTTATAATTTTGCTCCAAAGCATAGATTGTGGGTACTTGTTAGAACTGCCTCGGCGAGGCGGTTCTAACGTGTACCCACAATCTTTGTTTTGAGCAAAAATAAGAAAAATATCAAAAATTTTCTACTGAAACTTTCAATTTTTACAGCATAAATATCTCTATACATGTATATTGCATGGGCAAGTTTTTGTAATGGACAACAGTTTGTTCAGCTGTAAAAATTGTTGATTTTTCGTGAAAAAGTCTTGACATTTCTTTGTCTTTTCTCAAAACATTGATTTTGGCAACACCTCAGTGAGGCGATTCTAATGAGAACCCACAATTTATGTTTTGGGTCAAAAATAAGAAAATATATACACCTGTAAACCCCTGTTTTACTATTAAAAAAAATGGGTGTAATGGGGTACCGGGTATACATAACACAAACATGTTATCTTGATGATAGAGCCTATGGTTGTTACACTTTAGATTAAGTATGTTCGCTGCCAATGAAAAAGTATTCAAACTTTTTTGCTAACCACTCTTTTTTTATTCCAAAATACAACACAAGACATTTGAAAACAAAATAAATATAGGGTAGTGTGCATTTTTTCAAGCTACAGGCCTCTGAATGAGACCTCTGAGCACCATGTTTTAAATTTGGTAAAATTAATTTAATTTTTAATTCTTTGAAACATACCTGTCTTGAACAAAACTACACATAGAATGCTTTCAAAAGTCATAATATTTACGTTGCGCAGACAATTTTGGACCAAAAGCATAGAAAAATTTGCAACTTGGAGTGGATGACAAAATTTTACGATTCCTTTTCCAACCCTACCCCCATACTTGAAAAGTCGGAAAAAATCAATATTTTGAAATGTACCAAATGCATATTTGTTGATTCAAACTTTTTCTTGTATTTTCACACAACATAGAACTTGGTAATCTTGTTCGAATCAAAGAAAGAAATATATAGGGTAGTGAGCATATAAGAGAGAACCAACAACTTAAAAATCGCCATTTTCAGCCTTTTTTTTTTTGCTGTTTTGTTTCTAAAAGCCCATTTCATAAAACCACCTTAAATTTTAAAACCAGCACACCAAAGACACAAAAAATGACTTAGAATACCATGTACACATATATTGCTGCTAAAATAAACATCAAATTAGTGCAATTAATTTGAAGATGTGTAATATTCAAGTTTAATCTACCCTACCCCCTAAATTTTACTGACAACTAAAATTTTCTGAAAAGTTGCAGAAAATGGGGTGAAAAAATGAAGTTTCTTAGATTGACAATTTTCATGGCTCATTCAATGCATATAATCAATATGCATCCAAATATAAAATATTAGGAAAATATCTGCAACCGTTTACGAGATATTCAAGAAAAGAAAAAAACGGAAGTTCCGAAATGTCAAATGTTAGCAGCGAACATCCTTAAGCAGTATGAATTGCAGTATGAATGGCATGTGCACTTTTTTAAGTAAATAGTAAGTAAGTACATATACGAGGGATGATCAAAAAGAGGATGTGTTACGTCAGGACATTGTCATGTTACATCAATAGATGTTTGTCATCAGGAAAACATGTCTGTGTAATGTATACCCCCTTGAACTCCACTTTTATACAACAAAAAATGGGGTATGCAGGGGTATACCTATTTTCAAATAAGAAAAATATCAAATTTTTCAGCTGAAAATTTTCAATTTTTAAAGCTCAAAAAATCTCTGTTTATTACATGGGCAAGTTTTTGTAATGTTCTCTTTTACAGTGTGACAAGTTACTGACCCAAGGTCTGGAGAGCCTCGTACTAACAGTTGGGAGCGATGTCCTATACTTATCAGGATCTACAATGGGTAGAAACTTTCTGAGGGATAGGAATACAGTCATTGCTGAATTCATGCAGTATTGTAAAGGTACAACAGAATTACATGTACTTAAGTTCTCAGGAAATGCAAGTGTATTTGAAATGTTGTTGCCTTTTGAAGTCCAAAGTCTAGCTTAAATCACTAAAATAAACAACAAACTTTAATTATACCCCCGGCATTTATGCCGCCGGGTATATAGTTTTTGCTTTTCCATTCGTCGTAATTCCGGAACGTTCAAGGAATTTATGTCAAAGTTTTGGTTAAAGTTTCTCTGGTGGTGTATATCTCATGAACCAATGATGAGAAACCATTCATATTTCAACCATAGGTACCCTATAGGGTTTGCTTTGTTTCCATGAGTTCGAACCCTGGGTCCATGTTCGGGGGTGGGGCTAGAGGTCAAAATCTAGGTCACCTTTCGTTTGGGTCAAAGTTTTGGTTGAAGTTTCTCTGCTGGTGTATATCTCATGAGCCAATTTTCAGAAATCATTCATATTTGAACTTAGGTACCCTATAAGGTTTGCTTTGTTTCCATGAGTTCAGACCTGAGGGTTCATGCTCGGGGGTGGGGCTAGAGTTCAAAATCTAGGTCACCTTGAAATTGTGCTATTTACATAGTGTTTTTATTTCTCTAAGTTCATATATTAACAAATACTTATAGGAATGTATTCCTATTTGGATCATAGATACCCTTTAGGGTTGAATTAAATTCCATGGCACCAAACTATAGGGGTGGGGCTGGAGGTCAAAATCTAGGACACATTTATAAAAAAACAATAGTTACCAAGATTAATATTCTGTAGGTCTATATCTTGACAACCATGTGTCAGAAAGCATTCATGCTTACAACATAGGTACCACATAAGGGTTAGACCCAGTGATCCATGCATGGGGGTTGGGGTGGACGGACCCAAGGGTCCATGGCATAAGGTGGGGTGGGACTTGAGGTCAAGGTCTGGTGTATTATTTTTTTTTTTTAAGAATGACACTCTTATTTTCATTACAATCTAGGACTGAGGACCTGACCCACAATGTCCGTGGATTATGTCCTAGATTGAGTATACACGTCAGCTCTGTATACTGCTCTAAAATAGATGTGTCATTCTAAAACTCCACACCCCCCCCCCCCATGTTTGTATGCAAAGTACTTTTCAGTGCTTATTTCTAAAGTGTACTTGATAAGGGTACTGTCTTTCATTGGGGATTTGAGATTCAATGTCAGGGGTGAGCATGTGCCGGGGGAGAGGGGGGGGGGCTTGATGGCTACCAGCCAGGGGTATACGTGCCTCTCAAGGCACTTTTCTAGTTTTTAGGCAACAAAATATTGCTACAATCACATTGTAACATTCTGTGCAGTATTTGGACAAAGTTCCAGCCATTCAGAAATACATCCACAAATGTAAACACAATGGCAAACAATGCAGAACCTGATTGGAGTGTTCCACGCATATTTATAAATTGAACTGTACTGATAATAAATGTATGTAAGGTTACTGGTGGTTGTACAAATGAGCCGTCTCGTGAGAAAACCAACAATGTGGTTTCCGAAGAGGTCCGACACAAATGAGGCTGTACAGTCACAGTAGCAGGCTAGAAGCTTGAAATTTCTGATTTAAGAAGAAGAGGAAGTGAAAACAAAGGCGCTGATCAGCTTCGCGGTTACCGCGAAGCTGATCTGCGTCTTTGTTTTCGCATATGCAGATTGTTGGTTCTCTCATGAGGCGGTTCAAATGTCATGAATGTTAAAGTATTATTCATTACCTTTTCACAGAAAAGAGATCATCTGTCTGGGCTGATAAAACAGTTTCCACTGAAGAAGAGGAACGGAACACCGCTTATGAAGTTATACTGAACAATATATCTAAGCCAGTACCAGAGAAACCCACCAGAGAAAGTGAAGTACAAGTCAGTGCAAATTTATTTGATGACGATACTGACGAAGATGATACCATCACACCCGACTCAACTGGAAATGACATTATAACACCTGTGTTTAGCTTGAAGAAAAACATTACTGTAACAAATGAAATAGACACTGTAACGAATGAAAATGAAACTGTAACACCTGGTTTTAACCAGAATGAGTTAGATGGTTGGATGAAAAAAATGATTAAAGCCGAGATAACTAAAAAGGAAAGTAAGAGAACAAAGAAGTTGTCGGATTCAAAACCTAAAGCTAAGGCACCTAAGAAGTCAAGACAGAAGCGAGGAACAGCGGCAGCTGTAAAGTCGGAGTCAAAAACTGTCATAGAAGAATCTACAGAAAATAAAGCTGAAGCTGAAGAAGATATTAATAAAGATGGTAAAGAAAACAATAACAAAGACAATATCCAAGAGAATGAAAATGAAGATGCAGACCTTGATATTGATGAGGAAGCAGCTGATAGTGAAAAAGTTGAATTCAATTGTGGTGATTGCAAAGAGAGTTTCGGCTCTTCTGTTGAACTGGCTGACCATGTAGGAACTGTACATGAAAAACCTCTGGAAGAAGGATTGTTTCCATGTAGTTGTTGTGGTTTTCAGTTTTGTTATGAATCTCATTTGACTGAGCATAATATTCTGAATCCTGACTGTGTATTTGATTTAGGTGCTAGAAAGAAAAGTGATAAAACAACAGGAAAAGGTTTGGAATATAAAATTGAAATCAAAGATTCGGCTTCCGGTAAAAAGAGAAAAGAATCTCTCAAGAAAGTGCTCACCGTTTCTAAATCTGATTTGCCAATAAGATGTCCTTTATGCAGTAAAACTTATGACAAAGTTTACGCCTACCAAAGTCATATACTTACTCATACTGAAGTCGGACTTAAAAAGTGCCATATATGCCTGAAAGTGATGAATGTTGCGTCCAGTATGCCTCGTCATTTTCATGTTCATCAAGAAAGACCATTCTTTTGCAGTACATGTTATAATAGATTCTTAAATCAGTCGCGTTGTGATCATCATATCAAGTACAGTTGTAAGAAGACCAAACATCGGCCTGGTTTGATATGTACGGTGTGTGGATACCAAACAAAGAGTAGGTATGAAAAACTAAAAATTTCTACAAATGTTGATTTTAACTTAGCAAGAAAAACTTGCATTTCCATACTAGTAGATACTTAGATATGAGCCTGTGTGTGAGGAAACCAACAATTTGGGTTTTGACCAGTTCTGACATGAACAGGACTGTACAGTCACAGAAGATGGATAGAGGCTGAAAATTTTGGATTTAGAAAGTAGAGGAATTGTACTATCCGTGTAGCGAAAACAAATGCGCTGATGAGCTTCGCAGTTACTGGGAAGCTGATCTGCGCCTTTGTTTTTGCCTATGCAGATTGTTGGTTTTCCCATGCGGCGGCTCATATTATTCCAACAACCTGCAGTTATTAAAATGGTCAGCATTTTTTGCATGTTAAATTTAAATAATGCTCAATGGAACCATCTTAAATATGCAGTGCTCTATGAAGCATGCGCTCACATTAAGAGTGCTTGTTGTGTCTTAAATTCTTGATTAAACTTGCCAACTCTTTAAATATTGAATATCATTTTGATTTATGAGCATGATTAATTTCATGCCGTATGGAGTTGAGCATGAAAACCATTTAAAGTTCTACTTTTCCAGGAGCCACCTTATGCAGCACTCTAAGAAGCACACCCATATCCAGAGTTCCTGTGATATCTGCGGTCGTCAGTTCAAATCCCTGGAGAACTATCGGCGGCACAAGTTGAAGGCTCACTCTTCACCTCTACAGTGTAGAATCTGTGGGAAAAACTTCAAACAGAAAGACTCACTTAAAAAACATGAGAGAGACCATGGGCCGCTGAATTATAAATGTGAGGTATGGGCACAGATGCTGGTTGGAGATTTTGCTTTAACATACAGTAAATTATAAATCCTGGATTTTCTAAAGCTTATAAAGTTTTAATAAATCTATAAAGCTTTTTTTAGCATTTAAAAACCAATTTAAGTATATTATCTTTTCTGTATAAAGTTCAAACTATACTCAGTACATAAAGAAATGCAAAAGGTATATTTTCTGTCATAACTCACACAATTTTACAGATAACAATTTCAAATTTATAGGAAACGAAGAATGACATGTCTCCTACCCGTAGACTGAATTCCATATTTTTTCGAACACGGAAACATTATGTTTTTTGGCGTCAATAAAGAGTACCCATAAAAAAAAAGTCGCAAGAATTTGTGGTGATGAATACTCTTTTTCTACCACTTTAAAAACCTCTTCTGTTCACTTTTTTGCCTTAAAACGATACTTCATCAGTTAATGATTGCCTTTCATAAATCAGAATTGAGTTTGTGAGTGACTATGGCTATCTTTGGCTGCTATAGTCAAACACATGAATTAGTGGCCAAAATGCTCAAAACGATGGTCAATCTGGCAGGCTTTAAAAATTTGTGTCAAAAGTAAAAATTGGGCTTGGCTGCAAATGATATGAGTAAACACTTCTTTCAGAAAAATAAAACTGTTTAAAACACAGCTGTATTCTGTTCATAAAATGTAACGCACCTTACATTTTGACCAAAATTGGCAAAATTTTAAAAACGTCTAAAAATTAATTCGGGGGGACTAGTAAATTGCAAATTACGTTAAATTGGCGTCAAATACTGTATTAAAGTTTCATGCTATCAAATTCGAAATCCTTCTCCTAACCTTGATTTTATCACCAAAATAAACTATTTTCAATGAACCGGAAGTTCTGAAAAACGACCTGAAATTTTAACTGAGGGTAAGCTTTAAGAGAGTCACATTTATGTTAACTAACATTATTTAATCGAAATAGGGACATCATTTACCGAAAAGGAGACCAAAATGCCGAATTTCGAAAGGGCTTGTTATTTTTCATAAAACGCATTTTTAAAAATCCCATCAAAATTTTTCTTTTAATGAAATTCAATTAATTTTGTGTTTTTATGATTTGCTGGACCACAATGATCATATTCGAAGCAAAATTTTATTTAATCATTCTCTCAATTGTGTTTTTTGGAGAAAAGTGTTGATTTCACAAGTTTTAACCTAAAAATCACAACGAAACTCAGTTGTGCAACTCCCATGTGAATGACAAATCCTTAGAAACAATTAGACTTTGAAAATATACTATACTTACGCGAAAAAATAAAAATCAAAACTTTGCGTTTCTTTTTGTACTGAGTATATATTTATCTCTTCTTTTCTATTTTACATTTTAGCACAAGGTATTTAGCCATATTTTGCTGAAAAAAGCATGTCACAGGACTAAATTTTGTGTTTCAGGTATGTGGTAAACCTTGGTCGGACCTCAGCAAGTTGAAAAGGCATTTAAAAACCCACTCGAGTGTCAAGTCATTCCCATTTATTTGTGAAGTTTGTGGTCAGGCCTTTAGTCGGAAGTCTGTCTTAGACACTCATAGCCTTCTACATACAGGAGAAACACCATATAGTTGTGATTTTCAGGTAATACAACACATTCAATGTCAAGTCATTCCCATTAATGAGCCTTTTTGTGAGAAAACTAACAATCTGGGTTTCCGACCACATCCAAGACAAACCAGGCTGTTCAGCCACAGAAAATAGCTTGAAGCTTGAAAAGGGGAGGAATAGGGATTTTACTACCTATGGAGCGCTATTATAACTAAGGTGGTGACTAGTTGTATAGTTACTGCATAGGTGATCTGCTCCTTTGTTTTCCCATATGAAAATTGTTGGTTTTCTTTGTGCGGCAGCTATTTTTTTATATGTGAAGTCTGTGGGCATGTGTGCAGCCAAAAGTCTGTCTTAGACACCCATAGCATTCTACATACAGGAGAGATGCCAGTAAGATGTCATATAACCATACCGGACAGGTGGCAATGAATCCTAATGAACAGTTTTAAACAAATTTTGTTTCTGACTGCCTATAAACAACACAAGATTGCCAATATGCCAGCATGTCTTTTGGCAAGGCATATAGTAATGGGCTACATTGGTTTGAAGTCATTTTTTTTTTACTATAAAAGAAGATCCAGTGCACAAATAGGATAACTCATTTCATAGACACTCTTCATTTAATAAAAACTGTACATGAATTTGACAGAAATAAGCTCTTAAATACATCAGAATACCAATGTACTTCACTTCTAAGATAGTTACCATAACTATATAAGCATTTAATTTTATAGCATGTACATGCATATACCATCCCCTTTTGCACTGTTGTATGTTTTAAGCTCATTTAAGATCTGAAAATGATTCCATAATTATTATGCTTCCTCCATTTTCAGGGTTGCACCAAAGCATTTCGCTGTGCTGGATCCTTGAAGCAGCATAAAGAATACCATGCTTCTTACAACGCCTTTATCTGTGATTTCTGTGGCCGCTCGTTTAAACGAGAAAGTATGTTGAGACATCATAGGAAATCCCACACTGAGTACCAATGGCCATGTGAATACTGTGGGACTAAGTTTAATGGCCGAAAAAGATTCAAAACCCACATTCTTACGCACCACTTGGAAAAAGTTCCAGAAATTGAGGAAAAAACAAAACTGAAATTTTTCAAGTGCATGATATGTAATAAGATGCTGTCTCAAAGTCATGTGTTTAAAGAGCATGTGGCGATTCACCGAGGACTGAAACCGAATAAATGCGGGCATTGTGGGAAGGGATTCAGTACGAGGTCAAACATGAAGCAGCACGAAAGGACTCATATGGGTGGGAAGAAGTTACGCTGCAGTTTCTGCTGCAAGACGTACAATGATCCAAAAGCTCTGGATGCTCATATGAAGAATCGACACGACGGGCAGAAGGACGTGCCAGAAAGGAAACTGAGGGCTAAAGCTGCGTATAAGGATATCAAGCCAGTAGCCATTACAGAGTATCAGCCACCTCAGTCAGCATTAGATATGGTAAGAATAACAAATGAGTCTGTGCGTGAGAAAACCAACAATTTGGGTTCTGACCAGGTCCGACATTAACTGGGCTGTACAGTCACAGAAGATAGTTAGAGGCTGGAAATTTTGGATTAAAAAGCAGAGGGATTGTACTAACTGTGTAGCGAAAACAAAGGCGCTGATCAGCTCTGCAGTTACTGCAAAGTGATCTGCGCCTTTGTTTTCGCCTATGCAGATTGTTTGTTTTCCCATGCAACAGTTCAAAATGATTATTATTTTTAGGCAGCTCAGAACTGTTTGAAAATTGCCAGCAGCATATTGGTGGAGTAAAATTACAAGTGGTTTATGATAAATAACATTTATTAGCTCACCTGAGCCGTTAGGCTCATAAGGTGAGCTTATAGGATGGCCATGATCCGGCGTCCGTCCGTCGTCCGTCCGTCCGTCGTCCACCATTTTTAGCTCGCCTGCACGAAGTGCATAGAGCTATTGTAGTCACCTCGGTCGTCCCCGTTTACGTTTACGTGTACGTTTACGTCCGCGTCCGCGTCACACTTTCGGTTAAAGTTTTTTATAAGTCTATATCTCTTGACCATGTTGATGGATCAAGTTGATACTTTGCATGTTGCTAGATATTGGTCTGAAGTTTTACGCAGTACCATCATGACCCACCCTGGGTGACCTTGAGGTCAAGGTCACGGACTTAGAAATTTTGTGTTTTAATAAGTTTTTGGTTAAAGTTTTTGTAAGTCTATATCTCTTGACCATATTGATGGATTGAGTTGATACTTTGCATGTTGCTAGATATTGGTCTGAAGTTTTACGCAGTACCATCATGACCCACCCTGGGTGACCTTGAGGTCAAGGTAATGGACTTAGAAATTTTGTGTTTTAATAAGTTTTTGGTTAAAGTTTTTGTAAGTCTATATCTCTTGACCATATTGATGTATTGAGTTGATACTTTGCATGTTGCTAGATATTGGTCTGAAGTTTTACGCAGTACCATCATGACCCACCCTGGGTGACCTTGAGGTCAAGGTCACAGACTTAGAAATTTTGTAATAAATATTTTGGTTAAAGTCTTAATCTCTTGAACATGTTGATAGATAAAGTTGATACTTGCATGTTGATAGATATTGGTCTCAGGTTTTATGCTGTACATCACAACTCACCTGGATGACCTTGAGGTCAGGGTCACAGACTTGGAAGTTTTGTGTTTAAGTTTTGGTTAATGTTTTTATAAGTCTATATCTCTTGAACATGTAGATTGATGAAGTTGATACTTTGCATTGGTCTGAAGTTTTATGTTGTACCATCATGACCCACCTGAGTGACCTTGAGGTCAAGGTCATGGGTCATAGATTTTAACAGATGTAGTGGCAAAGCACAAGTCAGGCGAGCTACGCTGTCCTGCGACAGCTCTTATCAAAGATCTTCTTCTCTGAAACCGCTTGGCCAATCAAAGCCAAATTTTATATGAAGCATCTATAGGAAGGGGGAACCAATGTGTTTATAAATAATCCAGGTCACATGACCAAGATGGCCACCATGCCCATATATGGTAAAAACCCTTCAAAATTCTTCTTCTCCGGAACCACTGGACCGATTTCAACGAAACTTGGCATGAAGCATCGGGGACTAGAGTACTACAATGTGTTTTGTAAATTATGACCTTTGGATGACCTTGACCTATTTTACGGCAAGGTCAAAATAGGTCGCCCATGCATTTGAATGGTGAAAATTGTTAAAATGTCATTTGAAAGGCAAATCTTGCAGGAAATGGGCAAATGGACTGAAGGTAGGTAATTCTGAAAAAATTTGGACCCCAGGGGTTGGTCTGCCCCCACCCCGGGGCAATATACATGTTTATTACAAAAATATTCAAAGATCATCTTCTCTGAAACCACTTGGCCAATCAAAGCCAAATTTTATAGGAAGCATCTATGGGAAGGGGGAATCAATGTGTTTATAAATAATCCAGGTCACATGACCAAGATGGCTGCCATGCCCATATATGGTAAAAACCCTTCAAAATTCTTCTTCTCCGGAACCACTGGACCGATTTCAACGAAACTTGGCATGAAGCATTGGGGACTAGAGTACTACAATACGTTTATAAATTATGACCTTTGGATGACCTTGACCTATTTTACGGCAAGGTCAACATAGGTCGCCCATGCATTTGAATGGGGAAAATTGTTAAAATATCATTTGAAAGGCAAATCTTGCAGGAAATGGGCAAATGGACTGAAGGTAGGTAATTCTGAAAAAATTTGGACCCCAGGGGTTGGTCTGCCCCCACCCCGGGGCAATATACATGTATATTACAAAAATATTCAAAGATCTTCTTCTCTGAAACCACTTGGCCAATCAAAGCCAAATTTTATAGGAAGCATCTATGGGAAGGGGGAATCAATGTGTTTATAAATAATCCAGGTCACATGACCAAGGTGGCTGCCATGCCCATATATGGTAAAAACCGTTTAAAATTCTTTTTCTCCTGAACCAATAGACCAATTTCAACAAAACTTGGCATGAACCATCGGGGACTGAAGTACTACAATGTGTATATAAATTATGACCTTTGGATGACCTTGACTTATTTTACGGCAAGGTCAACATAGGTCGCCAATGCACTTGAATGGGGAATACTTTTAAAATGTCATTTCAAGTGAAAGTCTTGCAGGAAATGGGCAGAAGGACTGAATATTAATGATTCTGAAAAAAATTGGACCCCAGGGGCTCATTTGCCCCAGCCCCGGGGCATTATACATGTATATTACCATAATATTCAAACATCTCCTCTGCTTGTCCAATCAAAGCCAAATTTCATGTGAAGCATCTATAGAATGGGGGAATCAATGTGTATATAAACAATCAATGTCACATGACCAAGATGGCCACCATGCCCATATATGCAGAGCAACAGATAAGCTGGGTATCTGCGTATTTTACTCATATTTTAAAAGCAAAAACCCAATTATTTTCAAAACTCTGCGTATCACGTACGCTTGACATTTTCTTGATACCCAATTGTGAGTTTTTGCCAAGCGTATCGTTTGTTTACAATCAAAACGGTGCATGTATAAAAATGTCCTCGCAGGTAAAACCCAATTCTACGATCGTTAAATTATGCCTTCCTAAACCGGATCACCTTGGAATGTGTAATAAGTACTGTATCCCGTATTACCTTTACGGTTTGTTGGTACTGGTTTTTATCTGCATTTTAACCAAAACACCGGCGGTGTGCAAAGCCGTGTGCAAAAAATATTAAAACGAAAGTAGAAAATTCGCCACCGTTTTAACGTGTCACAGGAGCCTTACGGTTGAAAATCATGTATACGTATCCATGGCAAAAATTCAATGATCTTAAATGAATGCATGCAGTACTGTATGCAGGGAAATTACTACATGTTTTTCTAGTCTCGCACAAGACACGCATGATAGGAAACTGGTCAACTCGTACCCAAGTCATCTCATACACATTTTGCATACAGGCTTGGATCTAAGAATACATGGCTTTTGTCAATTTTACTCAATTGCATCTTTTTTCTTGGGGTAACGTTACCCAATTTCTGAACAAGAATTCTGATTTCACCCAATTAATCATGATTTTGTGGAGTAAAATACCCAATTGCTTGAAAAATTATCTGTTGCTCTGATATGGTATAAACCCTTAAAAATTCTTCTTCTCCGGAACCGGTGGACCGATTTCGAAGAAACTTGGCATGAAGCATCAATGACTCAAGTACTACAATTTATGTATAAATTATGACCCTGTGATGACCTTGACCTATTGTTAGGCAAGGTCAACATGGGTTGCCTATGTATTTGAATGGGTAAACTGTTAAAATGTCATTTGAAGGGAATGTAAAGACAGTATATTGATTATTCTGAAAAAATAATGGCCCAAGGGCTTCACCTGCCCCTATACTGGGACTATTTTCTATAACATTCGTATATACAGCAGATCTCAGGTGAGCGTTTACAGGACCATTGGTCCTCTGGTTTTGAAGTTTGAAGTAAGAAAAGAAGGTTAAATTCAAAATACCATTGCCAAGTCACCAGGTGTGAAAGAATGTCAGAGAAAGTACTTCTAATCATCACTAAAGCTTTTACAGCACACATTTAGAGCAAGATGACTCGCTCTACCCAAACAAGGAAGCCATTCGGCTCGCATCAACCAAAAACAAAAATGATGATAATATTTCGACAAGTCAACTCAACAATCTCGTGTAACTTGGGTTGTAAGTAGAACAAGTCCGATTGCATTAATATGCATTGCGGAGTCGATCCTTGGGCATGCATATTAATGTTTTCCAACTTATCCTATTTACAACTCCAGTTAACATGTCGAAAATGCTCATTGAGACTAACAGAGTCTGACACTAACTCTTATTATGGTGAATATTAAAAATTCTAGAAACACAAAGTTGCTATTCGTTTCAGCAACAGAATGAAGCAATTGTCTTCCACAGTCAACAGATGATCAACCAAGATACAGTAGAAGTCAATACAGGTCAACAGTTGATTCATCCAGAATTACCTGTTGTTGATGTTAGTCAACAACTTATTCAGTCTGGCCATCATGCTGTCAACACAAGTCAACAAATATCCTCAGAAGACAGTCAACATGCGAATAGTAGTCAACATTTAATGCCAATAAATCATCAAAGTAATCCCACAAGTCAACATTTTGTGCCAATTAACTTTCAAGTTGTTGGTTCCAGTGAGCAAGTGCTTCCATCCATTTCCGCGATCAAAACTAGTCCAAAATTCATACCTCTCGAAAGACAGGTCATTATAACCAGTCAACAGTTAATGTCTTATGAAAGGCCGGAAACCATTCAACATGGAATGCCTTCTGAACATTCTGTGGCAATGATTGATTCAGCTAAATCAATGAGTATGATGCAAACAGAAAGTCCCAACCAACCAATGATGTCTGCTGAAAGCTCTGACCAATCAGTGGACATGTTGTCTTCAAACCAACCAATGAACCAGCCAGTAGAGATGATGTCAGCCAGGAGATCCGACCAATCAGAAGGCATGATGACATCAGATCAACCAATGAACTATTCCCTACCTCCACAGTCTCAGTCACAACATCCTAGCTCAGTTTATCAGTATGTTAGCTCATTTCCTCCACTCATTTATAATGACTAAATCATGGAAGTCCTGTTGCTGACAATGTGGAGATTTTATTTTTCTAGACATGTAAGTGTCCTACAGTTTATGCAATGCAGCTCCAATAATTTTCCAGCCTCTAGAAACCTGCCGTGTCCTGAAAACAAACTGTCCACTTTCCATTTTTAGCTTGCCTGTACGAAAGTACAGGAAGGGCTATAGCAGTCACCCCGGCGTTGGCCTTAGCATCGGCGTTGCTCAAATGTTAAAGTTTTTGGTTAAAGATTTTATTTTTATAAGTCTATAACTCATGAACATGATGGTGGATCAAGTTGATACTTTGCATGTTGGTAGATATTGGTCTGAAGTTTTATTCTGTACCATCATGACCCTCCTGGGGGACCCTGAGGTAAAGGTCACGGGCTTGGAAATTATTTGCTAAAGTTTTTGGTTAAAGTTTTTGTAAGTCTATATCTTTTGAACATGTAGATGGATCAAGTTGATACTTTGCATATTGATAGATATTGGTCTGAAGTTTTATGCGGTACCATCACAACTCACTTGGTTGACCTTGAGGTCAATATCACAGACTTACAAATTTTGTGTTAAAGTTTTTGGTTAAAGTTTTTGTAAGTCAATATCTTTTGAATATGTATATATAGATCAAGTTGATACTTTGCATATATATAGATATTGCTCTGAAGCATTATGCTGTTCCATCATGACCTATCTGAGTGACCTTGAGCTCAAGGTCACAGACTTAGAAATTTTATGTTAAAGCTTTTGCTTAAAGCATTTAGAACTGTATATTTTTTGATCAGATGGATAGATCTTATTGATACTTAGATATTATTCTTAAGCTGTAACATCTTTACTCACCTGAGTGGCTTTGAGGTCAAGGTCACGGACTTGGAAATTTTTTTTTTAAAATGCTTTGGTTTAAAGTTTTTTTAAGTCTATATCTCTTGAATAGGTAGATGGATCAAGTTGATACTTTGCATGTTGGTAGATACATGTATTGGTCTAAGAGTTTTATGCTGTACTACCATCACAGCCCACCTGAGAGACTATGAGGTCAAGGTCATGGGTCATAGATTTTAATAGATTTTATTTAGTGGCAAAGCACAAGTGAGGCAAGCTACGCTGTTCTGCAACAGATCTTATTCTGATTTGAATTGTATAGCTCTCTATTTTGACTATAACACATAGTCGTTGAAGTTCTATACCCTTTGCTATAGATTTAATTAGTTTTAGAATTATTTATGAGAATGTATGTTATGTATCTGTTTCAAAGCTATAATTTATCTGTTGCAAAGCTTTCTAATTTATACAACAAGTTATTTCTGGAAAGATCTGTTAGTGTGCAATATCTGAATTAACTCATTAACATTTTTGCTACATTTCATATCTGAAATTTAAAGTCTCTATGAAATGAAAATTGAGGTTGTTTCTATCAATTTTTTTTTGTATGCTATATAAACTTGACAAATATACTGAACAAAAAAAGAAACACAACTATTATATTCCACTGAATTTTGAGCAAACTATAATACAAACAGAAATCATTGCATTTTCTACTTCTGCATTAGATGTCAGGCTTCCCAATGCAAGAAACCAATTTTCATTTTGATGAGTATTTATGGAAATACGTGGGTGATCCAAGAAGTAATGCGAACACAACTATATTTTGGTAACCAATGCAGATACATTTAAATTATTTGGCATGTTTACACATGTATATATGTGCAGTAATTAGGTGTAATATCATGACGTTCGGATGACGAGTTGAGATTTAAGGATTATTTGATTTGTCCACCCGAAGTCGACATGGACGCGAAATTGACTGAAAACGACATTTTTGTTAGGGGTACAGGGAAAGATTTTGTGCTCCAATTTATTATAATGGCATTTATATACAAGCAAATCATATTCGTTGTGTTATATATGCCTTATGTTTGAAAATAAAAGAGAAAATGAAATGCAAAGATCAGCAAGGACTATTCTTTGTTGCCTAGCAACGGCATCTAACAAAAATATTACAATTTCGACGAAGTACGACAAATACCCATAATTCATGCGTACATTTGACTCCGATAAGGATGTAAATATGGACATTTATGCCCACAGCCTATCACAACGAAGAATTTCTGTTCGAAAAATAAATATTGTATGGAATTAAACCTTTTTGATTAAGTAGAAGGGGCGTTGATGAAAATGTGGAGATTTTGAGAGATCAAAATTGACTCAAATTTTAGGGGGTACAGATAGCCAAACCTCAATAATTTGCGCTGCGTTAAACTCATCAAGGTATGTACAGTAAATCTATTCAAGGGATTATTGTACTTCGGAATAAAACGATTATTGGCGTAATTATGCTTTGCATTTGACACTTCATTACATAAATAAAATCCATTTTAACCGTAGCCAAGGTCGTTTACCTTGCATTCTCTGGTTGATAGTCAACGAGGGTTGCTACGTGATTCAGTCAAAATAGTAATCGGATCTGGAAAAACCGATAATGCATCATAAATCTGATGTAAACTATCTTGAAAAATGGCAATGGTGAAAGAAATTGCACACGAGTTCGCATTACTTCTTGGATCACCCTCGTATGCTGATCGTGGGCATGCTGAAAGTAGTAAACCACACAGTGCGCATGTGCAAACATCAAAATAATGGTAATCCACTATAAACCCCCATTCAAAATCACCATGTACCACTCAGCAGATAACTCGCATGTTAAAGAAATAAAAGGAGTAAAATTGAAATTATCCCCCTTTCAATTAAACATATAGTGATTTTGATAGTTTTAATTACGAGCTTGTGTGTCGTGGAATTTTATTTCTTTTTCATGAATTTTAATTAGGGTGCAGCTGACATTGTTTCTGGATGATTTGGAGGTTCAAAAGTGTGCGCATGCGCAGAGCAAATCTTTCCCGATTTGCATTATTTAAGACGACAAAAAATTCTCATTCAATTTTTATCGAAATGAAAATCAGTTTTTTGCATGATATAGCCTAATATCCTAAGAATTATACAGCAACAGACCTGAAATTATCAACGTTTTACCCTTAAATTCGAAAATCCTCGGTGGCCTGTTGTTGCGTTTCTTTTTTGTTCAGTATATATAGTAAGGTGCTTTAAATATGTACATGTAAGATTATTTGAAAGAGACATAAGTAATGTCTTATTAAAAAAAGATGTATGAAAAGACAATTACACCTGGACCTCTTTATAACATGCTTCATTACAACACAGTTTTGGATATAACACTGATCAATGTTGGATCCCAAATAGCCATTTTAGACTATTTTAATCATGTCTAGACATTTTACTCTCGTTATAACACAGATTAGATAACCAAGGCAGAAATGGGCTTAGACCCCAAAAATAGTGTTATAAAGAGGTTGTGGTGTAATTGCAATTGACCAATTCTAGTGGAATTGAATGATGACTCATAGCGTTTTGTTTTTGTTATTGCTCTTTAATTTATATGGATGTTTTATAGCTGAGAATAAAAAAATCCAAACTGCATTGCCCTTGTGTTTTTCTCATTTCCCATTACTAATGTAGAAATGCAAAAAGAACTTTTCTTTAAAACTTCCATGTCACAAAATAAGACCTTCATAGGAAGGTAATTTTATTATGACAGCTGTTCGTATTGCATTATATACACTTTAACTGTTGTCCAGCACTGGAAAACAACAATAAAAGTAATGAAATCGACTTAATGATCATTGGAATAATGAAGTGATGGGTCTCTGTGGTACGTTGGAATGACAAACAGTCATCCCCGAGCACCAAACTTGTCTAATTCCAATATAAAACCATTTTTCACAACGATTTTTCATAGTTATAGACTGTACGTTCCCCAAAATCATCAACACTATATGACGTACCGGTACACCATTTTCCTACAGACCGTACACCAGACAATGTAAAAAGATGAGAATTTATCGATAAACACAGCTTTAAAAGTAGGTCTGGGGTACTTTTAATGACTTCTGATTCACTAAGTTTTTTTTTTCACGAAATCCATTTTAGTACAGGTCAAGATTTTATCTCAACAGGCTTTAAAGCATGTATTTTCGTACAGCAAGAGGAGATTATCAATGATTATGAACATATTTTTGTTATTCATAGCCCTTGTAGGTGTTTGTTAGTCATTTGCTGTGAAAAAAAAAGTTCATCCATTTATTAGCAATGAATTATGATTGTAAAATGTGTTTACAGTGACACAGCAATAAACTGAAAACAAACTGACCTTATACAGCATTTCATGACATTTCTCTCGATTGCATAATCACTATATCCATTGTACGTTGATAGACGTTGATAATGCCTGACATTCTCTGGAAGTGCAAATCAAAACAAAATTCTAATTAATTGGCTTCTTCTAAACTGCAGTGGAATTTGCAGAAATTTATCGTTTTTTGTCCCTGGCAACACCATTAATCAAAGCACTATAGGTGCCATTGTTCGGAATCTTAAGTAAAGATTAAATTACAGCTAGTAGCTATTACAAAAGTCTGCGACTAGTTATACCCCCCGCCAAAACGAAGTTTTAAGGGGGATATACTATTTTCACGTTGTCCGTCCGTCCGTGCGTGAGTCCGTCCGTCCGTGCGTCCGTAATATTTTGTTTCTTTAATATCTTGAAGACCCATTGATGGAATTTCATGAAACTTTGCAGGCATCTGTATATCTATGGGGCAAATATGTACATGCAAAAATTAAGGGCTAGGGGCCAGTCCCTTTTGAGTTACTTCCCTTTATAGTTCTTGATGGCTTTTGTATACAGTGAAGATAGTGCATTTACGGGCCGATCAACTCCTACAACAGTTTTGATATTATGCCTAAATGATGTAGGCCCATTGGACATTTGCATGAAGAAATGTTATCGCGAAAAAATAATTTTTGACAAAATGACAGCTAAGAGAACTTATAGGCAATTTTCTTACTTTTTTTTATACGTAAGGGCTTTCACAGGCCAATCAACTCCTACCACAGTTTTTGATGGAACAATTTGTTATCATGCCTACATGATGCATGAAGAAATGTTATTGCGAAAAAATAATTTTTAACAAAATGTAAGCTATGAGAACTTAGGCAATTTTCTTACTTTTTTTTATAGGTAAGGGCTTTCACAGGCCAATCAACTCCTACCACAGTATTTGATGATGTACACCCATTGGACATTTGCATGAAGAAATGTTATTGCGAAAAAATAATTTTTGACAAAATGTAAGCTATGAGAACTTAGGCAATTTTCTTACTTTTTTTTACAGGTAAGGGCTTTCACGGGCCGATCAACTCCTACCACAGTTTTTGATGGAACAATTTGATATCATGCCTACATGATGTACACCCATTGGACATTTGCTTGAAGAAATGTTATTGTGAAAAAATAATTTTTGTTAAAATTACAGCAATGAGAACTTAGGACAATATTTCTTAGTTTTTTTACTGGTAAGGGCTTTCATGGGCCGATCAACTTCTACCACAGTTTTTGATGAAAAATTTGATATTATGCCTACATGATGTACACCCATTGGACATTTGCATGAAGAATTGTTATTGTGAAAAAATAATTTCTGTGGTAAACAATTACCCTGCGGGGGGTATTTAATAAGCATTGCTTATTGTCTCTTTTTTTTCATTCAATTTAATGCAGTGTTACCCACGAGACAATAATAGAAGCAGGCCTGGTGCCCTTGACCTATATTCAAGCTGAACCTGTTTCATGAATATCTCTAAGGCCACTTTGAATGGCCTAGCGGTTTCAGAGGGATGGATGTTTGAATAATATGGTAATATACATGTACAATATATTTTGCATTAGGCCAGGTGCAGACCAACCACTGGGGTCCAAATTTATTTCAGAAACAAAAATTTTCATTCATTTGCCCATTGCCTGCAAGTTTCATGATAATCGGTCCAATGGTTCTCGAAATTTTTAAAGAGCTTTTAGTTCTCCTGAGCCAAAGGCTCACAAGATGAGCTTATAGGATGGCCATGATCTGGCGTCTGTCCATTCGACGTTGCCATCCACAATTTCATAGATTTTCTCTGAAACCGCTTGGCCGATCAAGTTGAAATTTTATGTGGAACCTCGTTTGGTAGTGGCATTGAGTTTTTGTTCAGGATATCTTGGTCACATGACCAAGATGGCCACCACGCCCATATGTGTTAAAAAACCCTTCAAAAATCTTCTCCAGAACCGGTGGGCTGATTTCCACAAAACTTGGTATGTAGCCTTGGGGACCCCAGCCCATTATAGCCTGAGACTTGAAAGTTGCTAGTTGCAGAAAACTAATGGAGTCATAGAAGGAATGTCATTTATAAAGGTCAAGGTCATTAAGTCACAATTTCAAAGATCTCTGAAACCGCTTGGCCGATCAGGTCAAAATTTTATGTGGCGCCTCCTTTGGTTGAAATTTTGTTCGATATACATGTAATATATCGATATTATATTGGTCCATGACCAAGATGGCCGAAATGCCCATATATGGTAAAAACCCTTCAAAAATCTTCTAACCGGTAGGCTGATTTCCACAAAACTTGGTATGTAGCATCGGGGACTCCATCATAGTTTGATAAAATGCTGACCGTGGGATGACCTTGACCTATTTTACGGCATGGCCAATTTTGGAAACATAGGCTTTTACACGGGAAAAGGCAAAAACAATGGATATTTTGGAAACTATTACAGCCTGGGACTCGAAATATATGCTATATGCAGACAACTAATGGTCAATGAGGGTATGTAATTAATCAAGGTCAAGGTCATTTCTTGACCTTGACCCAAGGTCATTGAAATGTCAAAATTAAGTCATAATTTCAAAGATCTTCTCTGAAACTGCTCGGCCAATCAAGTTTAAATTTTATGTGGAGCCTCCTTCTGTAGTGGCATGGAAACTTTGTTCGCGATATCTTGGTCACATGACCAAGATGGCCGCCATGTCCATATTTGGTAAAAACCCTTCAAAAATCTTCTCCAGAACCGATGGGCTGATTTCCACGAAATGTGGTTATGTAGCATCTTGGTCTCTAGCCCATCATAGTTTGCTTAAATGATGACCCTGGGATGACCTTGACCTATTTTATGACAAGGTCAATTTTGGAAACATGGGCTTTTACATGAAAAAAAAAAACAATGGATAATTTGGAAACTATTGCAGCCTGAGACTTGAAAGTAAACAGATGCAGACAACTAATGGAGTAAAAGAAGGTATGTAATCAATTAAGGTGAATCTCATTTCTTGACCCTGAACCGAGGTCATCGAAATATCAAAATTAAGATTATGGTTTTCTAAGAAATCACTGGGCATATGAAAGTGAAATTTTATGTGGAGTCTCCATGCTTAGAGGGAACAAAATTTTAAGCGCAAAATCTGGGTTGAATGCTCAACATGGTTGCCATGCTCACATATGCTCAAAAGTCTTCTTCTCAAGAACCAATGGGCTGAATTTTACGAAACTTGGTGATATCTGCAACTCCAGCCCATTGTAGTTTGTTCAAATGATGGCTCTAGGATGACCTTGACCAATTTTACGGCAAGGTCAGTTTTGGAAACATAGGCTTGTACATGGGAGAAAGTTAAAACAATGGATATTTTGGAAACTACTGCAACCCGAGACCTGAAAGTTTGCAGAAGCAGAAACTAATAAAGGTATGCAATCAAGGTCAAGGTCATTTCTTGACCTGGGCACAAGGTCATTGAAATACTGAAATTAAAGACTTGTGTTTTTCGTAACCTCTCAGCCTATGAATGTGAAATTTCATTTAAAGCCTTCGTGCATAGGGAGAATGAAATTTTGTTCATGAAAGTAGGGCTGCATGCTCAACATGGCTGCCATGCTCACAATTCTTCTACAGAATCTGTTGGCCGATATTCACAGTTTGTTCAAATGATGACCCAGAGGTGTCCTATTTTATGGCAAGGTCAATTTTGGAAACTAGCTTTTACATGGAAAAATGTGAAAACACTAGATTTTTTTAAAACTATCGCAGCCCGAGACCTGGAACTAGACAGATGCAGACAACTAGTGGGAGCCAGCGCAATAAAAGTGTTAGTATTCAAGGTCAAGGTCATTTCATGATGACTAAATGCTCCAAGATCAGGCTTCAGGTGAGCATTCTCAGGACCAATGATCCTCTGGTTACCGTATGTGAGTGTGGAGGCCATCTTGGCCATGTGGCCTGGATTATTAGTGGTTGGTGTCTCGGTGATATTGTTGTTTTATTTTGCTTCATGTCAAAAGTAAACAAGTGTAGTCATGTCAGCACAATCTATTATCCTAGCTGTACTAACTCTAGGCAAGCCTCCCTTCATATTATCAACAGAAGGGAAAAGAATGGCTGAAAAAATAGGTCTTTTGACCAACTCTCCATGAAAGAAATGTGTGGAACATAGGGCTTGCATCAATACAGATTGGTTGGTTGGCCTATTTGAAATGAGCCGCGTCATGAGAAAACCGTATATTTGCCTATGCGAAAACAAAGACGCAGATCAGCTTCGCAGTAACTGCGAAGCTGATCAGCGCCTTTGTTTTTGCTACACGGATAGTACAATTCCTCTTCTTCCTAAATCCGAAATTTCAAGCTTCTAAAGAACTTCTGTAGCTGCACAGGCCAGTTTGTGTCAGACATGGTCGGAAATCATGAAGACCGGTTTTCTCCCGTCGTGGCTCAAATGGTGTTTTACATCCTACTCAACTGCTAAGGTCGTGATACTGAGATAGGACCTTGGTTTAACCCATATTTGATGAATGAAATTTCCCATCACTGTCATTTGGGTGAGTCCACTTTCATTTTTAGGGGCATCAGGGGGCATCAGGAGTGATTTTCAATTTTTTTTTGCTTGAAAATTCTCTAAGCAAACAGAATAGCACACGATGGGACGCTGCGTTCTGCAGCGTCACATCTGGGGCTATTCTGTTTGCTTATGTCCCATAAAAGGGACACCAGGCTGAAATGAGTTTAAAGTCTCATCCGGAGGACTGGAAAAATTGTACATACTACAAACTGAGCTTCACACCTGAAAGAAATTTTGAATTTCACATTTTTTGCGAAGATTTGCAAGGACATGAAAACACAAACAGGTCAAATAAGCATGTATTTATTTAATGTGGATGTAATTTGATTCCATAACAAAAATATATCTATAAATCCTACACAATAGTAGTAGATTCGCGTTACAGATTTGCCATTATAAATATGAATGACACACCTGTTCCTTTTGGTCAAATACATTCATTTCATTCATATGTATAATGGTAAATCCATGACATGGGTCTATTACAATCATGCAGGATCTATACAAATAATCAAAACAATACGAAGAAAATCTTAACTTCAAATATAACCTTAGTTACTTAAACGTAAATCTTAACTTCAAATATAACCTTAGTTACTTAAACGTGGAATTTTAGATCTAAATTTATTTTACTTTAGAAAAGCTAATGTCGTTTTTTTTTTTGTTGTTTTTTTTTACTACAATATGTTTGCATTTTGAGTTGCCTCGTTAATTTACCTCTCAGCACTTATGTTTTTGCTGTCAACATGCACACCTGGGGCCAGTTGTTCAAAACTAACAATGTCGTTAGTTAACGTTTCGTTAAAATTTCAAACATTAATATTACAAATACACTGTTATTTTTTGTTGAAAAAATGTGAGAATCCTTTGCACTGCAAAGGATTCTCACATTTTTTCAACCAAAAAATAACAGTGTATTTGTTACTTTAGCTGATATTTGATTAACAAATTTATGTCTTAACGATATCGTTAAGCTAACGATGCTTTGAACAACTGGCCCCAGTTTTCTAGATACAACCAAGAACAACAAATGCAGCTGAAATCAATATAAAGCTGTAGGAATAGGATGCAAATATCTGCTAGGGAACAACTTAAAGATCAGAATGATCTGTTGCAAGCTGTTCCCAGACAGGTATTCAGGTGTATAAAAATCCTGCAGCCTTATATTGATTTCAGCTGTGATGGTTAATTTCCCTTGTTTTTAAAGCTGATAATTCAAGCACCTAGCTAGCTCTAAGGTTCACAAGTTTGTATTACCTTGTTGAAAACTCCAGATATTTTTTCTCTTGCTAACAAGTGAAAATCCAACAATTCCTTGGTAAAAAATTCTTATTATTTAACAGAAAATCCTACACTTCCTCGGTCAAAAACTTTGATCTAACACGGCTATTGAAAGCTTTCTTAAGCTGTATATCAAATCATGATAAGGAAAACAAACTGACATTCATGCCTTGTGATGCCTCAACAATTCAATAGTTTTCTACAATCATGAGTGGCCCAAATTCTTTGACTAGCTGTGGGAAGAGATGAGCTGGCTGTTCCAGGGTGTGGGTGGAGTAAGTCTGAACTAAGGCTGCATGAGATGGCTCTGTCACGTCTGTGGCTCTGTTATCACTGCCTGAGTGATAATCTTCAACAGTTCAATAATTTTCTACAATCATGAGTGGTTCAAATTCTTTGATTAGTTGTGGGAATCGATGAGCTGGCTGTTCCGATGTGTGGGTGGGGTAAGTCTAAAAGCATTGTTTGACGGTTCTGTAATGTGGGTCTGTTATAACTGCCTCATTGATGATCAGCAGCCATTCAATAATTTTCCACAATCATGAGTGGCTCAAATTCTTTGACTAGTTGTGGAAAGAGGTGTGCTGGCTGTTCCAGGGTGTGGGTGGGGTAAGTCTGAACTAAGGCTGCATGGGATGGCTCTGTAATGACTGCCTGTGAGACAGTTCTCATGTCCAGGAGCAATGAAGGTCCAGACTCAACCTGAAAATAAAATCATTCAGTGGCTTTATCAATGTGAGTATTCAACAAAAATATATGGGTAAAAGGGGTTGGCTTGTTGGAAGACTGTTTATACCTAATTACACAAAATATTATTTCATAAAACACAATGAAAACTTAATTACAGGCCGACATGTTATCTTTTGCAGACCATGTTGTAAGTGAAACTGTGTTATAATGCGGTTATTTACATAGACATGTAGCAAAATAATCAATTTGGTAGCTATGGCATGGCCACGTTATATTGAAAATCACACTATAGTGAGGCACATTATAACGAGGTTGAAATGAATTTGTAATCTTTTCAGGTGCCATAACACGGCCGTGTAGTATTTGAAACCGCATTGTAATAAGGCATGTAATAATGAGGTCTATAAACTATAATTAATTAATTAATTACCAAAGACTTTCTTACATTTAAAACATTTTCCACAGCTGCTTGACATTCCTGATCAACGTTGAAACCCTCAGATTTATACACATTCTCCACCCTATAACTATTCTCCTCTTTCGCCCTTGGCAAAACCTCGTGTTTCTCTTCTTGCTCCTCCTCGTCTTTACCGTGGACGTTCTTGAGGTGCTGTCTGAGGGCACGGGGTTGTAGGAATGTTTTGTAGCAGAATCGACAGTTCAGTTTCTTCTCACCGGTGTGGATTCTTTCATGACACTGGAAAAATTGGGTAAAATTAGAACTACTGCTGTATAATTTTGAGGTTTACACAAAACCTTGATCATTTGCAACTATTTTCTAAAAGATGGTTGTAAGGAATATGAGCCACAACGCGAGAAAACCGGTCTTCGGGGTTTCCGACCTGGTCTGACACAAACCGGCCTGTACGGTCTCTGAAGGTGATTAGAAGCTTGAAATTTAGGAAGAAGAGAAATTGTACTATCCGAATGGCGAAAAGGTGATTTTTTCATGATGTGGCTCATATTGGCAATTCATGGACTTGAATGAGGTATTGAAATAAAAGATATGGCTGGATTACAATTGACAATTCAAAGGTATATAATAAGCTCAAATTTACATTTTTGCTCTCATCGACATGATACTTGTACAGTAGCCTGGATATAATGATGTGATATTAAACACATAACATGTATATCTAACTTGCACAATCCAACTATTTGGTAGCACAATTAAATTTCTTTCTCTGCCAACTTCGTAAAACCTCATATTCCACTCACCTTCATGTTACTCTTGCCCACAAAAACTACATTTGAAAGGCTTCAGCCCATTGTGTATATAGATGTGTTGTTTGTCCACTTTTTATTTTCCCCATAGTAAACACTCCCACTCACCACCCACACTTGTCTATCTGAACCTCTGAAAAACCTCGTACTCCACTCACCTTTATGTTACTCTTGTCATTAAAACCTTTCCCATAAAATCTACATTTGAAAGGCTTCAGCCCAATTCACATTGAATTGCCGCATCAAATCCTCCTACTCCCCTCCCCTACACCCTAACTTAATCTAATGCTCGGTGAAACCTTGCACCCCACTCACCTTCATGTTACTCTTGTCATTGAAACCTTTCCCACAGTAACTACATTTGAAAGGCTTCAGCCCATTGTGTATGTAGATGTGTCTCGTCAGATCTTCCTTATCTCCATACATCTTCTGACAAATCTCACACTGATAAAGCCGAATATTTGTCCTTTCCTCAATGTCCTTTTTCATCAGTGGGTGGATCTTGGCGAGGTGATTCTTATACATAAAGATGGACTTGAATTTCATCTCGCAGTAGTCGCATGGCCAGCGATGTTCGATAATGTGTGACTTGCGATGGTGATTCATTCGTGATTTCAGTTTGAAAGTTTTGCCACATATATCACAAATGAATGAATGATCCTGAAATAAAGAGAGGGTGTTTCTAATTATGATAATATGAGTTGAGGAAAAACACTAACAATGCAATACAATTTTTCATGGTTTAGAATTTGAATATGTATGGGAAAATTGGTCAAGTATGGTCACAGTCCAAAAGCTAACTAGAAATTGCATTGTAGAAGTATTATACTATCTGTCTAGCAAAACAAAGGTGCTACCTGGCTGTGTAGCCAAGCAGACAAGTTTGCATTGTATAAAAGAAACAGAGAAGAAAATGACCTCACCTGTACATGATTAGCCTTGTGTTGCTTCAAGTTGCCATAGGATCTGAATGCTTTGTCACAGCCCTGAAATATATGACATAATATATAATTGTGGCCGGTATTAAATATGGTTAAATATGTACATTTTCAATATGAGAAAACACTTGGAAATATAATTTTATATGATTTACTTGCACAAAATTTTATATCCTTCAGTAATGTGTGTCTGATTTGTTGCTTTACACATATGGTAAATTTTTGTCATAAATAGTCCTAATCACACTGTTCTGGTTAAGTCTCTGGTAGGCAGTTTAACAGAATTTAAAGTAAAATCATAGGTATCTATGGATAGTACAGACGGCAAGCCTAGGGAGCTGGCTATTCAGAAAAAATCTACACAACTAGAATAGAAAAAAGTTATATTTAAAAATCCGCTTTTATGATTGTAATGCTCAGAAGCTTCAAAGCTAAGCTACCAGACTTTGTGACACTAAGTCCTAGAACAGAACACAAGTGGTCCTATGTATAACCTGTAGGCAACCAAACAACCAATCTTGAAATCACATTTGTAAGGTAATTCTCCTGTGTGTACTTAAAATGGTTGTCAAGCAGTGACCACTGACCTGCCTTGAAATCAATAAAACCTTGAAAACTTATTTCAGCCGTGTCATGAGAAAACCAGATTTTTGCCTGTGCGAAAAACAGAGCCGCAGATCAGCTTCGTAGTAACTGTGAAGCTGATCAGCACCTTTGTTTTCACTAAATGGATAGTAAAATTCCTCTTCTTCCTAAATCTGAAATTTCAAGCTTCTACCTATCTTCTGTAGCTGCATAGGCTGGTTTGTGTCGGACCTGGTCGGAACTCCCAAAGACCAGTTTTCTCGTGTCGCCGCTCATGTTTAAGGTTGTTTTTCAGCATGTGAGCAGCAACCGTAGGCAGACCTTGAAATCACATTTACCTTGAAATCACATTTGAGCCGCTGCTTGGGAAAACCAACAATCTGCATAGGCGAAAACAAAGGCACAGATCAGCTTCGCAGTAACTGCGAAGCTGATCAGTGTCTTTGTTTTCGCTACACGGATAGTACAATTCCTCTACTTTCTAAATCCAAAATTTCCAGCATCTAACTATCTTCTGTGACTGTAAAGGCCGGTTTGTGTCGGACCTGGTCGGAACCCAAATTGTTGGTTTTCTTACGCACAGGCTCATTTACCGGGTATATGGTAATTCTCCCTTGTGTCATCTATAGTGGCTGTCCAGCAGCAACTGTTGAACTACTTAAAATCACATTTGCATGGCAATTCTCTTGTGTGTAATGTTACATATATAGTGGTTGACCAGCTGATGACCATTTGCCACAAACTTCGAGACTGCAGTTATCAGGCTGTAGCCTTCAACCTAACTTAAAATCATTTTACCTTGAAATCACAATTATACAACAATTCCCATGTACGTAATTGGTAATGGTTATCAGAAGCGACATCTGCCATATATTTGCCACAGACCTACCTTGAAATCACATATTGCTCGGTAGCCATTATAGGTTACATGCAGAGGAATTGCCTTACATTAATAATGTAAGGCAATTCCTCTGCATGTAACCTATAATGGCTATCGAGCAGCCACTGTTTGCCATAAGATGCCTTGCAGACACCACAGATATGAACAGAACACAATAGGTGTTTTAGTTCTTGAGCAGCAACTCACCAGTTGACCTACCATGAAATCGTGTTTCTACAGCAATTCTCCCATATGTAATCTATAATATTGGTTTTCAAGCAGCGACCGTCTGCTGTAAGTTTTCCCAGTATGTAACTAGACTTACCTTGAAATCACATTTATATGGCAATTCTCCCGTGTGTAACCTATAATGGTTGTCAAGCAGTGACCGCCTGCCGTAGGTTTTCCCACAGATGTCACAAATAAATGGCTTCTCCTTGGTGTGTGTCTGCATGTGTTTCTTAAGGTTACCTGACTCCACACATCCCTTCCCACAGATCTGAAATTGTACCCAAAGTTTAAAATTATACCCCAAGTTGAAAATTATATCAAAATTATTTTTTCGCACACCTCAATGAAGGTGTAATGATCCTGAAATTTAGACATAGAAGATTAATCTTTGAACCTGTTCTGTATGTCTAAAAGGTAGGATTATGTTGTTTACTGCAACTTACCACCCAAACACACAAAGGAGAAGCCATTTATTCAGTGACATGTCTTGAGGGTTACCTGTCATGACCAGCATTTAGGGTTACCCAACATGATCAATATTTTAGGGTGACCTCTCATGATCGATATTTAGGGCTACCTCTTCATGACCAGCACTAATGGTTACCTGTCATGGTCAGCATTTAGGGTTACCTCTCATGTTAATTATTTAGGGTTACCTCGATATCACATTTAAATGGCAGCTCCCCAGTGTGTTTGTAGCGGTGAGTTACTAGGTAAGATTTACGATGAAATTTCTCCCCACATTGGTCACAAATGTAATTTTTCTCTCGGACCTCGGCATGTGTCCTCATATGTTTCTTGAGATCACTCGAGTCTAGCCATAACTTGTCACATATCTGCAAATTCATCAGGGCCCAGTTGTTCAAAATTAACGACATTGTTAGTTAATGATTCCTTAAAATTTCAAACATGAATATAACAAATACACCAGTTTAGTTGCTATTTTTTGTTGATAAAATGTGAGTTTGCGGTGCAAAGGATTTAACAATGATGTTAAGCTAACGAAGTTTTGAACAACTGGCTCCAGGCAATTATGATAAGTGACCCGAAGGTTTTTTTTTTCACTAGTCATCCCACAGCTTGTTATATATATGCAGCAATTCATTTGATGAAGTAGGATAAAATAGCCTTACTAAATATGTACTAATGAAATATAGATCCATAAATCGAAACAACAAAATTTAACTGCATATCCACACGCAGCATCCTCATTTTCCAGATCAGACTGACTGCATCTTCTGAAATATTTCATTTCCTCATTTTGTTCTAAAGTTGATTTTAGCAAAATATTTTGGACATCAAGCTGTTAAAAACAAATTTATTGTACAGTATTTGAATAATCTGAAATAAAGTCATTAATAAAAACGTTTCATAGTAACTACCTCACATCGGAATTTCTTCTCGCCGTGTGTTTTCTCGTGTTTCCTAAGCGTGTCCCTAATCTTGAACCTCTTGCCGCACTGTCCACATTCCCAGGGCCGTTCGTCCTGGTGAAACACGAGTTTATGACGTTCTATACTCTCCTTGGTAGCGAGATGTTTACCACAGATCTCACAACTGTAAGCTTTGATCCCTGTGTGGGTGCGCTGGTGGCTCTCCATAGCATACCTACGATGTATACATGTATGATAAGGGGCTTGCAGGTCATAAGCATGCCAAGAAAACAACTTTTTAAACTTAAAGTGATGTTCCGGCTCCCATTTCTTATTGTCTATATCAAAATCTTACACCTTGACATGTACTAATTTAATTTCTATAGCTCATTTAATCATCTGCCAAGGTAATTACAGTCCTGTTTATTGCTCTTATCAGCAATCTCTCACAGCAGACATTATTTTGATCTCGATGGTCTAACTGATTGAAACAGCTGGATTTCAAGACCCTGGCTACCTGGATTCTGAACGCATGGCATCATTATAGTGCTGAATGCTACTGGGGAAGAATACTGTGACTCCCAGAGATTAATTGCAATTAGCTGACTATTAAAAGCGCAGCGTTCAGTGTCCTGATACTTGTGCATAGCAGTAGTAAGGTGCAGATCAGTTGCATATATTGATCTGTGCCTTTGATTTGAAAGTGAAATTTTAATTATGATATTTTAATATAATTATTGCGTACTTGATTTAACAGCTTAGTTTTCTTGGGACCTGGCCTGAACCAGCGGCTGTAGATTTCCTCTAATCATATAGAATATTTAACATATTATTGTTTTACATGAAATTCAATAACACACCCGGGAAACGGTCAATTTGTACACCGCCGGTGCTCCATGGAAAGAGAAATTGACGGTTTCCGGTGTAGGAGTTGTTGGGTCAAATCCAAGGTTTATGTTGTACCCGAATGTGTTCGAGGTAAGTTTTTTTTTTCTTTCCTCCCTGTACCTAAAAATCCGAGAATGTCAGATGATGGGCTAATGAATAAAGACCATGCATTCAAAAAAGCATGCACAAAAACATACAATTTATCCATATATCGTTTTTCGGGTTTATGAAACCCTGGTCAAAACTTGTGTTATGGGACAAAAAGTGATTCAATTTTCCGATGTAGCCATCCCAAGTTTGATCTGATAGCCTCGAATTACAACAGAAGTTAATAGTGCGTAATTTACTTGGAAAATTAGTAAGAGAAAATTAAAATGGGTGAACCATGGGTCATTTTTTCAAAAGTGTACCAATTGATGATCGGTGTGAAATTTAACTAATGGGAAATTGTTTTGTTAATGATATATGTATCAACAATGTAACATACATCTATTCTATAATAGAACTCAGGTCGACAGAAGTTTTTTCCATCAAGTTATTCCATAGACGGAATGATTTTCGTCAATATTCCGTGAGACCTCCATACCGACGGAAATGCATTCTATTGAGCTCTTCGTTGAAAATGAAAAATCATAGAAGACACCAAAGAAATGAAAAAACATGTTGTGTTTTATCTGTTTTGACGCATAGGACTTGATTTATAAATATTCCAGTTGTAAAAGAACTTAGATTCATAAAAAAAAAAAAAAAAAAAAAAAAAAAAAAAAAAAAAAAAAAACACTTCGTGTTTTCTATGGAAAATATGTATTATGTCTATAAATAGATAAGGGGAGACTACTGTAGAATATGGTTCATAAAGTAGAAAATCGATTGTTTTTGCAAATTCATTGAAATTCTGCAGGGATTGCATGTGTTTACGAAAAGAATCATGCTACTTCTACGAAAATATACCAAAAATTCTAACAATTATCACCTATTAATGCATCTGAATGCTTCTTTCGACATTAGTTTAAACGGAACTAATGCTAAGCTGGCACGGGAGAGGAGCGGGGTCATGGAGTGTATTGGAGTGCAGGTTAGCAAGCTGATCTAGTTATTCCAGTATTGCTTTATTGAATATTAGAAACAGAAATGTAAAACACGAGAACCTTTTTTTTTTTTTTCAAAAGTGTACCAATTGACGATCGGTGTGAAATTTAATTAATGGGAAATTGTTTTGTTAATGCTGTATCAACTATGTAACAAACTTCTATTATGAAATAAATCTCAGGCTGACAAATGTCACAAAAGATTTGTTTGTTGCTAAATACGTCCTACAATTATGGCTATGTGTATTAAGCTTTTAAGTATGGCACCCAAGTAACCAACATTAGTTTATATGTATGGATGGTTTGACCACTGTTTATGGACAGGATCAGGCTTTTTAAGCGGTTCAAAAGTAATCGTGTAGTCGGTCAGTCAGAAATACTTTTTAGGCGCAAGCAGTCATTCCCTTGGGCAGGGGCCCAATATCAGAAAGATATAATAAGAATTGAATGATGGAGCTGCAATTTTAATCCAATCTCTAGTCTTGCATATTGTTTTAAATAACATGTTTTATTAGAGAAACAATGATATATACATCTACAAAAATAGCATGTTGAAACAGGATTAGACAGAAAGCTCTATGACTTATATATGGAATGCACAGTATCTCTAATATATGTGATATGGTTGTAATAAAGAGAGAGCAATGAAGATATGAGATGTATGAGGTGTTGGCCGGAACCCCTATTGTATGCATTTTGGAATGGAATTTCATGCATTTAATGGATGTATCATGTGGGGGACGTTTAGTATACATGTTTGTGGTTTTTAACTAAATCTTCCTGACTTGACGATATACTCTTGTACTTGTGAGAACATTTTTTCGTTTGCTATGTCTGTTAGTCCGTCATTTCCGCTTGAATAGGTGGATTATGGATGCATCCTTAAATTCTTGTGGGATAGCCTCCTACCTCCACATACAGTGAAAAAAAAAACTATGTCAGTTTTTTTTTGCAATGCGTAGTCCTCCAGCCTTATGAACCTCGGCACGAATTGCATCTGCACCCGGAACTTTGTCAGAAGACAGTTGTTGAACAGCTTTTCTTGTTTCCATGACGGTTGGAAATTCTAACAGAACATTGCACTCTATCTGTGGAAGTCTGTCGATTGTATCCTCATTGATGCTTGATGGTCGATTCAGTACACTATAGAAGTGTTCTGTCCACCTTTTCAAGATAGCTTCTTTATCTTCGAAAAGAGTGAGTCCATCTGCACTGAGATATGTGGTGGCCCCAGAGCTTTTTGGACCATAAATGTTTTTCAGTGCATCATGAAATTTCTTCATGACCTTTCTGTCCGCAAAAGACTTAATTTATTCTGTTTTCTCCGCAGCCAGGAATCTTGCATGTCCCTAAGCTTGGCCTGGACTGACTTACAAATGTTGCTGTAGGCTGCCTTATTGGCAATATTGTTTTTTAATTAGGCCTATTTTTTTTTTTTTTTTTTTTTTTGGCTGCTTCCCGGCCCAACCAAGTTCGAAGCCAGTAGGATTAGAATCCAGGACCTCTCGATTCGCGCTCCCCTGTAAGTTCTGTAATATGATACTCATTTTTTTCTTTTTTGCAGGATGGAGCAGATCAGCGAATTTTCGTCTGTGACCTGTGCGATAGGCAATACATGCATGTCTTTCTTCTATTCGGGAAGTCAAATGTATATGATTAGATTTCAGTTAACAAGGGCGTCACATGCTTCAACCAATTTGTCCCTGCCTACAGAACTTGTGCTGCAAGGAGCTGTTGTAAGACTTACATGGGAAAACCCTTGAATCGGTGTTCAGATTGGCAATCAGTGTGATTATCATTAGAATGGTAAAATGCAATATTACCAAATGAGTTATCAAAAGCAGGATGGATAAATTAGTTCTGTTACTGGTAGTTTTTCCTTTAACATGTGAACTTATTTCTATCACGAGATATTAACCATCAGCAATAATTTGTTATATAACACATGCAATCTTGAATAGTTTAAGCTGTTTCTGGTACCTATAATCCATAGATATTAAGCCATAAATATTGATGCAAAAACAAAAGGGACTGTCCGACTGGGTGTCTATACTGACGTTAAGCAGCAAGTGGCTCCACTGGGTTAGTATTGGTTAAATTGTACGCCCTATCATCAATTAGCACACCCACAGAAATTAAGCGTGAAGATTATAATCATTTAAGTTTTTGCAAGTGAAATACTTATAAGACAGCTTAAGATGTGTAGCGTAACTTGTAATGGCAAGGTGAAGGTCAGAGTATTGGATAAACGGTTCATATGACAATGACTTTCGGCAATTTCTAAATCTATGCGACAGTGTAGCATAAGCAGGCATGAAAATGGTACAAAAAGAGAAGCAACACTATTTCCTAAAGGAATTTTGTCCTCAAAGAACACAACATGCATCAAAGTAGTGATATCTCGGTTCTTATTTTAATTTATCATGATAGCATTGCAAATGCATTAGTTAAATTGCACTCCAGTCGTCAATTGGTACGCTTGTATAATTTCGGTTCCAATTTCTTGTAACCAAAGGTTATGTTTTACACACAATACCTTAAACCAATAATGTGTACTCTAAACTTGGTAGTTTCTTTTTAACACCGCACGTGGAATGTGTACACGGCGTAATTCTGGCATTTTTAGACATGTACATTCACTAAATAACCCAGTATTTCAAACGCGAAAACTGATTACTACATACTTTTATAAAGTTTTCATGTAATACGAGTTCCTGTAAAATCCCCAATCACAGGCGCATCATCTGACATTCTCTGATTTTTGAATGGATTTAGAATAAGGAAAATATTTTACCTTGAACTGGTTGACCCAGTAAAATTCCCACTATTTACGTCGGTCAACTCCGGCACCGGAAACCGTCAACTTCACTTACAATGGAGCACCGGCGGTGTACAAACTGACCGTTTCCCAGGCGTGAATAAGGCTTTGGAATAATTTCTACATGTTAAGTACCGCAAATATATTTAACATGTTTAAGTGACGGGCATCAAAGAGGAAAAAAGAACTTCAACAAGGATAAATGTCATAAATAAATAAATAAATAAATAAATAAATAATACTTAATGAGTAAAAACAATCTGTAGACCAGCCTCTTTGCCTATTTACCATATACCTTTATGAATACGCGAAAAATGTGCATGTACTTGTTACATGTCTACTGCAAATAATTCAAATATACTTTCACATAGCCAGGCTGGTTTGTGTCTTGCCTTGTTGAAACACTGGCTATTGTTATTGAATGGATACATTGGAGCAGTCCAGTCCTTGTGTACCTTTTATTTCCTTCCATCAACTGATTTTATATTGGAAAATCAAAGTGCTGCCCAAGAAGATTTTATCAGATTATTCTGGAGATAAATGGCGGCCTGCTGTGGCATGTGAAAGTAATAAATTAATAGGCTAATTAAGCCAGTTAGAGAAAAACCTTTTGGACTGTTTGATTCCTGATGCATTTAACTAGCATTATAATCATAGGAAAAAAAGTGGTGAATATTCACTTTAATTTGGTCACTTCAATACATAACTCTACAGTAGATTTGAAAACCACCAGTAACCAACAAAATTTATGTTAATCCAGGCCTCCAGGGCATGAAGTAAGGTTTTTATGTGTCACATAAAATTTGCCTTTGATTGGCCAAGCGGTTTCAGAGGAGATGTTTGAATATTATGGTAATATACATGTATATGAGCCCCTGGGGTCCAATCATTTAAAATCTTTAAGATTCAGTCTTACTGACCTGTCCATTTCCTGCAAGATTTTCCCTTTAATGAGATTTTAACAGTTTTATCCATTCAAATGCATAGGCGACCTATGTTGACCTTGCCTTAAATAGGTCATCCCACAGAGTTGGCATAAAACCCGGATTTTTGCATTAAGTCCAACCCGGGTGGGCTTATGGGTTTAATGTGGGCGGGTCTTTGGGGTTTTATGGGTTTAATGAATCAAACGGTTGTAACCTAACCTATAACAAACTTTGATCTTTACAACATTCATAATATTGTAGGCAAATAGTGCAAAACTAGGTTAAACAATCGAAACAAAATTTAAAAGGAACTAAAACTGAGTAGCCATAAGAGCAGAGATTATACACGACACATGACCGATGTACATGTATTTACCAACCTTGATAGCATTTCTGCTATTCTGTTTAATTTTGGTGACAAAATTTTTGGTTGATTACAGTCCCAAAAATTAGGAAAACAACAGTAGCAGTGTTACCTGTGATTTTAGCACCTTTGGGCTGTTATTGTGCAATTAATCCTGTTCATTAAGAAAACTTTTGAGCTTTAAAAATTGTAAATTTTCAGCTGAAAATTTTTGATATTTTTCTTATTTTTGCTCAAAACATAGATTGTGGGTACACGTTAGAACCCCTCACTGATGCGGTTCTAACGAGTACCCACAATCTATGTTTTGGAGCAAAAGCAAGAAAAATAGGTATACCCCTGCATACCCTATTTTTGCTATATAAAAGTGGGGTATAAGGGGGTAAACTTTTCATGGACATGTTTTCCTGATGTATTGAAGGTGTTTCTGTAATTGAGCCGCCCCATGGGAAAACCAACAATCTGCATATGCGAAAACAAAGGCGCAGATCAGCTACGCAGTAACCGCGAAGCTGATCAGCGCCTTTGTTTTCGATTCTCGGATAGTACATTTCCTCTTCTACCTAAATTCGAAATTTCAAGATTCTAGCTCTTTTCTGTGCTTGTACAGGCCGGTTTGTGTCAGACCTGTTCGGAAACCACATTGTTGGTTTTCCCACGAGGCGGCTCAATTGACTGATTCACTCATAGAACAGATTTTCACAGTTAACTTTTCATTTTCTGCAATCATGGTCAAGCAAAAAGATCCAGAGTGGAATTTTTTTGATGTTATTGAAGAAGGCAACAAAAAGATTGCCGAGTGTAAAGTTTGCAAACAAACTGTAAGTGCTAAGATTGAAAGACTAAAAGCACATAGACTACGTTTTACCTAAAGAATGCGTTTTATGCTCATGGTATATTTGCATGAATATCTCACTATTGTAATTTTAATAAATTATTCAAATACAATTATTCTACCCATTCCGGATCAAGTTCATGAAAATTGCTGCGCATGCGCATATGAATGACTTGAGTATAATAAACTTAGTATTATCTTGAAGCCAATTTTGTTCCTCATCATCTGTAATGCTTTTCATTTTTGATCAAGCACTCGACTGTGACCACTGGAGCGTGAAAGTATATGCATAACTGAAGTCAATGCGGATCAGTTGGAGGTAATCCGAATCATGGACTATATATCACTACCGATGGGTTTATACTTCAAATTTTTTGCATGTAGTCATACAGTGAACCTTATGAAATATTCCGAGGACCAAAACATGTGCCTGTTTCGGCGTCATTTTCCCATAGCCATGTTTGCTGAACCCCACTCCCACCGAACACACGATTTTCCATGGGTGATCTGTATAACGTCGGAATAGTATATGATGCTTGTTAAAAACGCAGATTATTTCATAGTTTACACTTAATTTTATAATATAAATACCTAGGATGTAAAAATATACCTTTAGTTACAAACATCAAACAATACAAGTCCTTTGAGAGCATAAAATGACAGTATGCGGTTAAACGTGATTCGGAGTAACTACAATGATACCATTTCAACGTTTCTAATTAAATACGTCGTAATATTCGATTTTAGGACGGAAACTCCGTCAAAATGACAGAAAATAATTGGAGAAAATATTAGCAACCAATATCGAAGGATAACTTACATGGTACCTTTCATTTTCGAGAAATTCGGCGAACCGCCGTGTGTAAAAGAACGCTTTTTTCCATCGTGCTTCTGTATATGAGCCGGGAACCATTGACGTGAACAAGATGTTGACGTCATTATCCACGATCATTGACCGATGGAATGAAACATAGTTGAATTAAGAGTCAAGTGGCCAAGTTCGTTTTAAAAAAATCTTGTTTTATGTTTTTGTAAAATTCTTTTGAAAATTATTTTGATCCGGATCATCTTCAGATCCGCTATGGCTACAACAAGTACTTGTATATTGAATCATTTATATTTTACACACTATCAGCAGGGAAACAACGATTTAAATAACCAGAATTTCATAAAACCCAAAGTGGACAATATAACCTTAAAGCCCAACCCGGGTAAACCCGGGCTGGGTAAACCTGTGTGGGTAATTTCATGCCAACCCTGTCATCCCAAGGTAATGATTTCTAAAATAGTAGAGCTTAAGTCATCAATGCTTCAAGCCAATTTTCGTTGAAATCGATCCGGCTGTTCTGGAGAAGATTTTTACTTTCGATTGAAAGAAAATGAGGCTGAATTTAGGGATGAATCAATCAAATTTGTATGTTATTTACTAATACTATCTAATGATAAAACATCCAACTTACACCGTTGATGACTTGTGACCACATTCCTGGCACACCAGGTCAGGTTTATCTACCGTCTTCTTACAGCTGAACCTGGAGTGATAGACCATTCGTGTCTTTGTCTCAAACCGCCGGTAGCAGTTCTCATTACTGCAGTAATAAGGTCGCAGTTCATGAAGTCTGTTATGCTTCTTAAGGTTATCTTCAATCTGTTGACAAAACATATGAGCTGCATTATGAGAAAACCAACAATCTGCATATGCGAAAACAAAGACACAGATCAGCTTCGCGGTAACCGCGAAGCTGATCATCGCCTTTGTTTTCGCTTCACGAATAGTACAATTACTCTACTTTCTAAATCCAAAATTTCAATCTTCTAGCCAGCTTCTGTGCTTGTACAGCTCGGTTTGTGTCGAACCTGTTCGGAAACCACATTGTTATTTTTCCCACGAGGCGGCTCATATCATGAAGAAAGTGGCCTTCAGGGTTTTTGACAAGGTAGTTACAAACGGGGCTGTTCAACAACAGAAGATGACTTATTGGTTAACTTTCAAATTTAGAAGAAGAGGGACTGAAAGAGACAACCAAAAACACAGATCCTGAATACTTGTACATATCTACAAATAAAACTCGCAGATTAACTATTTGTAATAGGCATTTTATAGGAAGCTAACTTTGATTTCTTTGATAGTTTATATTTTAATCGAAACAAAACTTTTGTTGTTGTTTTTTTTTTTTGTTTAATTAAATGCAAGCCACTTTTGCAGATTAAAAATACATAACAGTATTGGGTTATTGTAGGAGTATACTTTACTTGTTGACTCAGAATGACCTTTGTACTGTCTTTTGAACAGCTGCTGTCTAAAGTTTACCTGAAAACGTTGTCCGCATGTCACACATTTGTGAGGTTTCACCTTTGAGTGATGAAGAATATGCCTCTTATAGTTGTAAAGCTTATCTGTTGTTTTCTGGCATATCACGCATGTCGCCGGCATCTTCACGTTCTCAATTAACTCCTTTACAGTCACCTTCTTAGGCAGCCCTGAGGAGTCGGTAAATTCTATTTCACTGAGAAGAGCATCCTCGATGTTAGTCTTTGTCTGAACATTTATTTTGTTATCAGCGCAAGATGTGTTCTTCTCGTTATGTTCATTCAAGTTGATCATTTTCCTAAAGACATGTCCACATCGTGAACATGGGTATTCTCCATCCTCCTCCACGGGATTCTCATGAGTTGTCTCCACATGTTCATCAAATTGCCATGGAAACTTAAAAACCTTATCACATTTTTCACACTCATTGTATTCATTTGCTTCTTTGTGCACATTAATGTGTTCCTCCGCACTTTCTTTTGTCTTGAATATTTTTTTACATAGATGACAAGCCAGAGACTTATGCACTTGCACATGAGCTTGCAGTTCTTCGGCAGTGTCGAAAGTTTCTCTACATAAATGACATAAGTATTTCATTATCCTACTTTTGGGTGTCTCTACTTTTTTCTCGATTTCCTTGACTGAATCAGTTCTAGATTTAGCATTAGAAAATGCTTTCTCGCAGATTGCTTCTGCTCTTTCTTTACTTGACATAGTTCTTGTGGAAGTGGAAGCTGTTCCATTTGCTCTTTTATCAATTACCTTTCTATACATTTCTCTCGTTTTTACTTTATCTTTAGCATGTTTAGTGAGTTCTGCTGTTTTCAACTTGGATAAAACAGTTTTTACACGAGGCAGATTTTCAACAATGTCACTTGCCTGAACACTTTTCCCACTCCTCAGAATTCTTCTGGGTGATGCTTCATAGTCTCTACTAGTGTTATCTGCTTTTGTTTTCTTTTTCTTGGGACTACTAGAATGGCTTTCGTAACTTAGTGAATCTTTTATGTCTAAATTTGTATTTGGCACATCATCCTGTAGATCAACATTATCAGTAGCTAACACCTCTGTGTATCCATTATTATCATCTTTAGGTTTGTGAAATGATGAACCATTGTTCAATACACCAGGTGCATTCATAGATGAATGTCCCAATGTTTCACTACTTGAACCAGCTTGAAAGTCCACTGAAGTATCAGCATGTAGTGCTGGAGTATTAAGTATGGATTCAACATCATGCAAGGTTGGGGTTTCCAGTGAATGAATGTTCACTGGTGCCACAGACTGGTGTAACTGTACTGATGGCTGCAACAGTGTTGGCTGTTGTAACTGCACTGACTCATGTAACAGCACTGACTCGTGTAACTGCACTGACCTCCCAGGATCATTTAATGTAGACGCTGTCTGCTTTTCAGTTGCAGTGGGTGGTCTTTTATCTGTGAAAATATTGTATTAGCTACTGTACAGGACAACCTTATTATAATGCTATCTTCAGGATCCATGGAAACAAGCCATGCTATAAATGAAACTGTGTTATGAAAAGGTTATTTACAATAGACATATTATAGCAAAAGAATCATTTTGGGAGCCATGACATGGCCGTGTTATATTGTAAACCACACTATAGTGTGGCATGTTCAAAATTCTCCTTAACGTTTTAAACTAACTTTTTGATCCTGACTCCAACTTTTTGGAAATGCCCAACAGTAAAGTATAGGAAGAATCCAGCATTTTTAGAAGCCTCATTTTAACTCCAATTTTCAAAATCCTAGTCTGCATGTTATAATGAGGTTGAATTGTATCAGCAAGAATGAAGCCTATGCATTTACAAGGTCTGATCAGGATCTTGAATGTCAGTGTGAAAAAAGCTTAGGGCCACTGGTAACAAATTGTTTGCATAGTAGAAACTGATCAGACTAGCTAGATTTGGTTCTGACAAAATTACTAATCATTGAAAGGGTATTTTCTGATAAATATTAACATACATGTATTTTGAAAGTTTTCCATAATAAAAGGTAAAGCCCCTATCTCACTGGAATGCGACAACTAGTTCGAGACTATTTCGCGACAAAGATTAACAATATAAACACAATTTTCAAGTTGCAGTCTCATTGAATGGATATTTATGCGACAATTTCGCAAATTTCGGTCTAATTTTGAAAATATATCTCACGACTGTCGTGCGACAGTCGCTAGACATTCGTGAGAGTGTCTCACGACTTTCCCACGAATGTAGCTTATTTTCATTCATACAACCTTCGTGAGAGTGTCGCACAACATTGGTACGAATGTCGCTTAGTTTTATTTTCTTGCCAGATAGTCACGAGGTGTTCCCATGTTTACCCAAGACTGTTGCGCCCACCGTCGTGCAACACTCGCACGACATTTGTACGAGTCTCCCGAAAAATTCGCCAAAATTTTGCTGCAACAGGTTCGTGACACTCGCATGAACGTTGCACAACAGTCTTGCTAAATATTTTGGCGAAAAAATTTGCATAAAATATTTAAACATGTTTAAAACCTTCGTGACCAGTTCCCGACACATGAAAATTCTCACGACACTCGTGCAACACTCGCAGGCATGTCGTGTGAAAGTCCGCGACGAAATTCGCAAAAGTCGCGAGGAATTCGCATGCTAGTGAGATACTAGCTTAAATCATGACAATGCATGTTTTTTTAAAATGAGCAAAAGTGATAAAAATTTCTGCTCAAAGACATAACCTTTAGAGTTTCTATTCTAAGTTGCATGCTGCAGTTTGTGTGTAACCTTGTACATCAAATATAGTAAAGGGTTAGACACTGAAAACATTTTTAGAAACAAGATGAATAAAAGGTGAAAGTAGGCAATGATCATGAAATGGCGCAATCAGAAAGAAATTCCCACTCCAAAAACCGAGGTGGGAAAAAACTGAATTGACAATCAGGTACTTGTATACTAAGAGAAAATATAGTACCGGTAAGCCCAGTGAGCAGCTATTACCCAACAGGCCGCCACTCAGTTACCCGAACTTAACTAAATATAATATATGAAAACATACATAACGTGCAAACAGCACAAACATTCAACAGAAGCCTCCGTGGTGCAGTGGTTATGTCACTCGCCTTGTAAACCAGGGGTCACAGGTTCGATCCCGGGCTTCTCCAGTCCATCGGATGGGACTATAAACCGAGGTCCCATCTCCATATGACCTTAGCTGTTGGTGGGACGTTAAACCCCAATCAACCAACCAAACATTCAACACCAAAACATAAACCAGAGGACCAATGGTCCTGTAAACGCTCACCTGAGATCTGCTTCATATGCCAATAAACATATTTGAATATTATGGTATTTAACCCCAGTGCAGGGGCAGATGAAGCCCTTGGGCCATTTTCTTTTTTCAGAACAATCAATATTCTGTCCATTTGCCAATTTCCTGCTGATTTTCCCCTACAAATAACATTTTAAAAGCAGATGAGCCCCTGGGGTCCATTTTTTTTCAGAATCATTAAATTTCAGTCCTACTGCCCATTTCCTGCAAGACTTTCACTTAAAAATGACATTTTAAAAGTTTTCCCCATTCAAATGCATTGACGACCTATGTTGACCTTGCCATAAAATAGGTCAAGGTCACCACAGGGTCATGTTTTATATATACATTGTAGTACTCGAGTCATCCATACTTCATGCAAAGTTTCGTTGAAATCGGTTCATCGGTTCTGGAGAAGAAGATATTTTAAGGGTTTTTACCATATATGGGCATGGTGGCCATCTTGGTCATGTGACCTGGATTATTTATATAGACATTGGTTCCAACTTCCTAAAGATGCTTCATATAAAATTTGGCTCTGATTGGCCAAGTGGTTTCAGAGAAAAAAATCTTTGAAAAGTGTGTATGGACAACAGACCGGCCAAGGTCAAGAGATGACCTTGACCTAAATTAATCATATACCTTCATCTAATCCATTAGTTGTTTGCATCTACCACTTTTCAGATCTCAGGCTGCAATAGTTTTCAAAAAATAGCTAATTTCCACTTTTCCCATTATAAGTCTATGGAAACTTAAAGTTACCATAGCAACCAGAGTTCTTATCCCACTGGAATAAAAAACACAAATTATGTAGAGGCTACTGTCAGGAACATGTATACAAAGTACAGGATTCATCCACTTGACAGTTTCTGAGGAGAAGATTTTTGAATGTTTCTTTCAAAATTTCGCCCTTTATGGGGCCCCAGCAACCAATCAAAATAAAGGATTAGGACAAAACTCGCAAGAAACGTCAAACACTACTCAATAAACATTTCTGCATAAACAAAATCTGCAAAGTCTGCAATTTTAGCGGAAAAATAGCCGATTTCCACTTTTCCCATTATAAGTCTATGGAAACTTTAAGTTGCCATAGCAACCAGAGTTCTTATCCGCCTGGAATAAAAAACACAAATTATGTAGAGGCCACTGTCAGGAACATGTATACAAAGTATAGGCTTCATCCCCTTGACAGTTTCTGAGAAGAAGATTTTTGAATGTTTTTCGAAATTTTGCCCTATATGGGGCCCCTGCAACCAATCAAAATGAAGGATTAGGACAAAAGTCACATGAAACCTAGAGGACTACTCAATAAACATTTCTGCAAAAACAAAATTCAAATATCTCTAACAAGACAGCAAAAACTGGCAATTTTCACTTTTTTCCATTATAAGTCTATGGGAAGCATAAGTTGCCATAGCAACCAGAGACCTTATCCGATCAAAACAAAAAACACAATTATTCTTTCCCCCTACCTGTAGATGGTGTATGTGTAATATGAGAACAATCGGCCCAGCGGTTTCAGAGAAGAAGATCTTTGAAATTGTGGACGACGGACGGACGACGGACGACGGACGGACGGACGCCGGAGCATGGGTATACTATAAGCTCACCTATGAGCCTTCGGCTCAGGTGAGCTAATAATTAGAACTACAACAGAAGTATTGCCTTTGAACAATCATCAATATAAAATTACTGGCAAGCTTAAATCAATTTTACGTGGCCATAACCTGACCCTCATCTCCTGCAGTGGTTCAACTTCACAACATTTAGTAAGTTGTTCGGTCCTCTTGGTGTATCTATTACTGGTCCATGAATCATTAAGGACAAAGACTCACAGACTGGGCTAATGGGGACTCATGGAAAGCCAAACGACATCACTGAAAATCTGGAGCAAAAGAAAAACACAAGTTAAACCCTGATGGGCCAAGCAAAAGACAAGAATCTCCTAAAACAATCACACTGAGAATTAAGATTTAAAACTTACCATTGCAGAACTTCACAAACTCTGCAATCAGAGAGATCTTCTCTTCCAAAAATATCTGTCCCTTCTGTGAGCCTAGCAGACAGTGGTTGTCCCCAGTGACGGCCAGCACAAATGTTTCTATACCCTGCTCTTCAAGATGGGCACACTAGAACGTGAAAATGAGCCGTGTCATGAGAAAACCAGATTTTTGCCTAGGCGAAAACAAAGGCGCAGATCAGCTTCACAGTAATTGTGAAGATGATCAGCGCTTTTGTTTTCGCTACATGGATAGTACAATTTCTCTTCTTCTTAGATCCCAAATTTCAAGCTTCTAGCCTGCCTCTGTGACTGTACAGGTCCGTTTGTGTCAGACCTGGTTGGAAACCCCGAAGACCGGTATTCTAGCATCATGGCTCAAATGTAAGGTTTGCAAAACTTTCTCAGGATTTTTCTTTTACAAGATTTCCTCAGAAATTTCATAAGGGGCTCTAAGGCCTTTCTGATTGGGAAAATTAACAACATACCATAAACTTGGGAAATTTTCATGACATTAATCTGCAATGGCGTGTTACTATTTCCTGTGCATTAGTGTTTGCCAAGCCTGGGAGTCACAGATAATGTGTTGCAGCCCAAATCAAAAAGCCATTTGGGACTTTTAGCAGGGTTGTCACTTGTGTCCCACTTATTCTCCAGGGCTGGTCATGCTTATAAGCGACTAATGCCATTATGAAAACTTGCCCATGCAATAAACAGAGATTTTTTTCAGCTGTAACAATTAAAAATTCCAATAGAAAAATTTTGATGTTCTTCTTACTTTGCTCAAAACGTAGATTGTTAGTACACGTAAGAACCGCCTCGCCAAGGCGGTTCTAACGAGTACCCACAATCTATGTTTTGGAGCAAAAATAAGAAAATTAGGTATACCCCTGCAAACCCCAGTTTTCAATATAAAAGTGGGGTTCAAGGGGTATACTTTTCATGGACATGTTTCCCTGCTGTAAAGGGCTTGGAAATATCTTACCGCTATCTTGATATCTTCATGCAGTCTCTCGATGTAGGCTGATTCCAGGAACGTCCCCATCTTTGCTGATAACAAAGCTGCAAAATACCAGGCCTTATGATTTATCAATACAAAAAAAGTCTCTTCAAGCACTTGAATTTCTACAACTTAACAAGGCATCTAATGAGCTGTCTTCAGATACAGTAATGTTGATTGAAAGCTACTAGTCTGACAGAGAACAAACTCAAAGTGTTAAAATTTTGGAACAAGAAGTCAGTGGTTTCAAAATCATTAGAATAGAAGCTCCATTGAAAAAAGTACATGTACACGTATAATGATATTTTTAAAGATTTAAGCATACTTTGTTTGATAAAGAATGGTATGCACCACATAGGTGATTTTTTTAGCAAGTTCCAGCATTTGACAATGGCATTTTACCGGTACTGCATATAAGACTAAGATTCTCCACTCATGTCTCTCAGTGATCACAGAAGCCCATCTGATATGTCAGATAAATAGTAGCCTTAATCAGACATAAATTTTGTAAATACAGGACCAGTAGATGTCCAGTAGTCCTGTGAAAACTTTGGCCAAAAATGAGCCGACTGGCAACATATTGCTGGTCAATTGAAAATTAGTTTGGTCAGACAAAACAGTGAAACTCACACTTTCTTTTTACTGAGTTGATCAATTTCTGATCATTACCATTACCTCAGACACTGCGGAATTGCGACTTGCTCAAGGCCACAACCAACTAGAAATTGGCTGCAAGCAAGGCTTTCAGTATACCCCCCGCAAAATTATCTGGAGCTGGCCAATAACTTCCTAAGTCAAACATGCAGAAAATTTGTCAAAGATATCTTTTTAGCATTATAATTCTTCATGTACATCCTCAGTATGCCAGTCACATCTATAAGATATTAAAAGAATATATTGAAAGCTTGAGGTTGATTTCATTATTGTATATAAGCAATGGTCAAGACATGGCTATGTTGAAAAATGATGTAAATTTGTCAAAAATCATTTTTTCAGTATTATAATCATTCATGCACATCTTCAATATGTGTGGAACATGTCTGCAAAGTATTGAAAAGAAACACTGAAAGCCCTAGGAAGAGTTGATTTCACAAACTATGAATTACCAACCATTTTTGTATATATGCAATGGTAAAAAAATGGCTATGTTAAAAATGCTGTAAATTTGTCAGAAATTAATTTTTCAGTATTATAATTCTTCATGCACATCTTCAATATGAGTGGAACATGTCTGCAAAGTATAGAAAAGAAATAGTGAAAGCCCTTGGAGGAGTTGATTTCACAAAGTAAGCACTACCAACCATTATTGTATATAAGCAATGGTCAAAAATGACTATGTTGAAAAATGCTGTAAATTTGTCAAAACTTTTTTTTTCATCATTATAATTCTTCATGCACATCTTCAATATGAGTGAAACATGTCTGCAAAGTATTGAAAAGAAATACTGAAAGCCCTAGGAGAAGTTGATTTCACAAAATATGCACTACCAACCATTATTGTATAAGCAATGGTATAAAATGGCTATGTTGAAAAATGCTGTAAATTTGTCAAAAATTATTTTTTCACCATTATAATTCTTCATGCACATCTTCAATATGTGTGGAACATGTATGCAAAGTATTGAACAGAAATACTGAAAGCCCTAGGAGGAGTTGATTTCACAAACTATGCACCACCAACCATTGTTGAATATGGCAATTATTGAAAATTGGCTAAGTTCAATTAAATTTGTCAAAAATTATTTTTTCATCATTATAATTCTTCATGCACATCTTCAATATGTGTGGAACATGTATGCAAAGTATTGAACAGAAATACTGAAAGCCCTAGGAGGAGTTGATTTCACAAACTATGCACCACCAACCATTGTTGAATATGGCAATTATTGAAAATTGGCTAAGTTCAAAATGCTGTAAATTTGTCAAAATTCATTTCTTCTGCATAATACTTCTTCATGCATATCTTCAATATCTCTGGCACATATCTACAAAGTATCAAAAGAGAATATTGAAAGCTGTAGGAGGAGTTGATTTCACAAAGTATGCACTATTAGCACTATGGCAAACATTCTATGTATAGGTTTAAAAAGTCCCATAACTCTTGCAAAACTGACCCTTTGGCCCCTAAATTCATATCACACATGTGTTGTCTAATGGTGCAGGTGTGTTGAAAATTTGAACAACATCGGGCAAATACTACTTAAGTTATTCAGCAAAGATGTCAAAATGTTGACGGAATGACGGAATGACGGAATCACGGAATGACGGAATCACGGAATGACGGACAGGCTGAAAACAGTATACCCCCCTAAAACTTCGTTTTGCGGGGGGTATAAAGATGCCCGGGCTGAGGATCGAACCAAGGACCTCTGGAACCACTGCATCAGTCCACTCTGAGGAAGGCATGTGTTATATAAACCTATCATCAGAATGGAGCGGAGCCGACTGGGGTAAAGTGTATTACTCTGGTCCCAGAGGTACTGGGTTCGATCCTCGGCCAGGATTATTTGGGCCCAATCATTAGAAATCTTAGCAGATAAACTGTGTTCCATTGAAAATATGAGTTTTGCCCTCTAATATTTTTGAGTGGACTACATCCGGGTCGCCTTTCGTTGTAGGGTTGAGCAAGTCAAATTCCCACAGCTCCTGTGGTAATCACACCGTATTAGCGGCAATTTCGAACTCGGCACACAATCGTTGAACTCGGCACAGTTTTATGACCAGCTGCGTTTGGTAAGTCATTTAAATTGATCTTTTTACAATAAATAAACTTTGTATGATACAAATTGACTTCACATAGCTAATCTTGAATGAATTAGTCTATGCCCTGTGCAATAGGTGTTTTTCATTTCAATTTATCAATGCCATGACATCACTTTGAACCTTCTTTTTTGTAATGTTTACAAGGTAAAGTCGGCATCAAAATGTCTATTATCTAGTTATTTATAACTACATTTAATTTCATTTTGTGCATAACACATTTGAATGTCTGTCCAAAACATCACCAAAGTTTCATTACGCTCTTTGCAAGTTTGGCCGAGCAATATACGGATTAACAATGAAGGGGAAAATCAAAATGGCAATCGGGAACGCCTTTTGATAAATTGGAATGCAGTCGTTGAACTCGGCTAATGGCAATCGTCAAACAAAATGTAAGAAAAGCTAAAATAACCTGAAATGAGCCGTTTAAGTGGCAAAACACACAAGGTTTCATGTTGTAAGTCGTGCTTATTGACTTCGTTTTACATTTTTCATGTTGAAAGAACTGATACACAAGAAACTGTTTAAAAGGTTATGGTTTGTCACAGTTTAATTGTGAATACTTTATATTGTAATAAACGAGGTTTTTCTTCAGAACGTCTGGTAATTTATATTTGCTATTGTATTATTGCAGTTACGCTTAAAAGATATTTATTACGGTGGAATACTGAGCAAAACTATTAAGAACAAGGATAAGAGTTGTTGAATGCAGATATCAGACGACTCATAGAAAAGTGACATGCTGAATTTGGTATTTTCAGACCAGAAGTACACCCCCTACTCCTCCTTCATTTTCTTCTCATTCTTCTTCTTCTTCTTCTTCTTCTTCTTCTTCTTCTGCAGCAGCAGCAGCAGCAGCAGCAACAGCAACAACACTAGTTTTCTTCTTTAAGACAAACTCATCTTCTTGTTTTTCTTCTGCTTAAGCACTGTTTTAAGTTCACTGCAGCCGTTACAATATGTTTTTATCATACCTTATTGTTATCCGTTGGTCGTGCGTTATCAATTCAAATGTTCTTGAAAATGTTGTTCACTAATAAACAACTAAGTCTATCAAAGCCAAACGTCATAAAATGGATTGTAACATCTCTGGAAATGTGAGAGCGTACATGTGTTCGGAAAAAACTAATGCCACTACTTCTTGGAGTGTACGACCACTACCACTGTCACCACCACAATCACTACTACTACTACTACTACTACTACTACTACTACTACTACTACTACTACTACTACTACTACAACAACAACGGCTACTACTACTACTACTACTACTACTACGACTACGACTACTACTACTACTATATTTAACACTTCTACCGCCACGCAAATAACCACCACAACCACTACTGCTACTACTACTATTACTACTACTAAATTCTACTACTATTCTACTTCTACATCTACAACTACTACTTCTACTAATACACTTCTACTACTACTACTACTACTACTACTACTACTACTACTGAGTGTACTACTACTACTACTTCTACTTCTGCCGCAGTAGAAGTAAAAGTAGCAAACACAGTAGTAGTAGTAGTAGTAGTAGTAGTAGTAGTAGTAATAGTAGTAGGAGTAGTAGTACGGTAAATGACCAATTAGTCCGAACACTAAAAAAATAAATATTGAAATTGGTGTTCGAATTATTAGAAATTATGATCTATGAAAAATACAGTGTTCGAATTAATAAAATGCCAAGCAAACAGCCGAAAATGACCGTACAAAAACGAAAGTAGCCAAACTTTCTGGCGTCTAGATCAGTCTGCGTAATCAACATCTCGCCAATTACGTCATCCTGCGTGGACTAGCTTAACTTCTTTGACGTATGATAGTGTCATTTTTATACAAATCGGGTGTCCAGTCCAGTTTTATCTTTCATGTGCAGACTGATGACAGATGTGTGTGACACCACATGAGGTATTGCCTTAGAACGAAATTGACTGCAGGATACTCCCCCATTTGCCTTTGTTTACGAAAACCACATGGCCCTTTCTTGCTAGTCATACGAAAAGGCATCTCTTGATACAACAATGTGTGAATACTGAGACCAACGGCGATCAGTTACGGTTGTAAAGCTGGTCTGGTTCTGCTTTTGCTGGTAAAACAATTTCTCTTGACGCAGACGGCACTGGTAGACCTGTGCGCTCAATTATTATGTCCAGTTAGAGTTAAAGAAGATTATGATCAATACACAATATTGTAAATCAACAGCCTATTTGCAATTAATTATTAATTAACAATCATAAAGTGGTTTAGTAAATTAGTGATAAACCATGTTGCTGAAAGAACTACCGTAATCACCACGCACCATTCGTATTTAATTATAGACAAAGTCAAGACCTTTTCACGTGGCGTAGCGCTGAATGACCTTTCCAAAAAAAAGTATGTCATTACAACTTCCTCTAAAAATTGATTGTAACCCAGTTCATGAACTAAGGACTTTCATTTAAAAATGCAACAACTTTTTACTTTAGATTCATATGCTTCGTCTATAGCAAGAAAATTTGGGAGAGAAATTTTAGATGTTTGCCATCAGCTGGAGAAATCAGCAATAAATGTGCAGGCATTTTACAGGAGTTTCAGGTATTTGGTCCTTCCGCTATCATCGTTATTAGTGCGAGCTGTCACGAGAAAAGAAAGCTTCTGTTCTGTAAAAAAGGAACCTCGTGTCATCAAAAAGACGTATTTGTTGGTCTTTATTTTACAAACATGCCAAGATTTTCTTGGGAAGTTGTGTACGAAGTATTAGAAATTTAGGTCCTTGAAAAAAATTAACTGTTCGAACTATAAGAGCAATTTTTAGGGACCAGTTTCAGGATAATTTTTGGTGTTCGAACTGCTAGGGTGTTCGATCTAATTGGTCATTTACCGTAGTAGTAGTAGAAGAAGTAGTAGTAGTAGTAGTAGTAGTAGTAGAAGAAGTAGTAGTAGTAGGAGTAGTAGGAGTAGTAGTAGGAGAAGTAGTAGTAGTAGTAGTTGTTGTTGTTGTATATGCCAAATTAATTTTTTACGAAATTACAAAATTGTTTCTGTTTTAGGCCATAGAATGCGTGTACAACTCATTAAAACATATTCCTATACAGACTCGAATATAAAACAGAGTCGTCATTACTGTTCTATTTTACATTATTCGTCATAACAGAAACATGGTAGGCTCTAAAAATGAGAAAAACTGGGGAAAACCGCAAGAAACAAAACGTGTTCACCGATTGCCAAATAGCTTTTAAGTTTTATTTCAGCGTTCTACGATTGTCATGACTAGAGTTATCCGATTGCCAAAGTATCATCACGTCATCTTTTAAAACAGACGCTGCGCTTTTCACTTATCAGATCGAATCTATTTAATACGCACAAAAGGACTGTAAATGGCTTAAGTTTATATTTTTGCCTGTGAAAGGATTGATATTTATTTATAAAGTCACGAAATGGAGCATATTTGACAGGATTGAGTATAAAAAGTGAAGCATCAAAGAGAAAAATGTTATTTTCCAAACTTTACACTTGGAATTGTAGGACCAGAAGAACACAGGTATATTTTATACATCACTTTTAACTTATGACCTACTTACGGTTACCGACAGACTCTCAGTTCCAATGAAAACAATCAAATACTAACCTTACCAGAATACAGCTGAACAAAAATTATGCCGAGTTTAACGATTGTATGCCGAGTTCGAAATTGCCGCTAATACGGTGTGGTAATGGTCAGAAACTGATCTACTCAGTACACAGTAAAAATAAAGAATGTGAAATAAGACCAAGACATTAAATTTTATTTGCATTGGTATTTTTCAAAAGCTATTACTTGTAAATTACTTGTAAATTATCATCTACGCCATATTGGTTTCAAATTCACTGCGCAATTAAATGGGTTCTGGATAATACTTCACTCAAATGTTGATCAATGGCTTGACATCAGTTTCAAGATACCCACGGCTATAGTAGGGAAGTAATCCTTGCCCAATTGGGTTGACAAGTTTTGTTTGCTAATTATGTTTGCTCTTCCATTTGATTTCCTCCATTACACGCCCCAACCTGTGACCGGTGTTTACATACGATATAACCTCTACCAAAATATCCGGGTCCCGTCAATAGATACTTACCAAATAAAGAAACACAACCGTAATTAAAAATGTTTGTTACGTAGTGTTGCTCCCGGCTGTAGTAATAATTATCATGTTCGGACACTGGTGCATAGATGTGTAGCTTTCGTCAACGCTAACAACAGCAAACTCTGTCAGTGGAAAAGCATGCAGCGTTTTTTATACCACATTTGTAATTTCACAAACTACCAAGTTTGAATTAAATTTGCATATTGCACTCAGTTACCAGAATGAACAAAATATATGAATACGAGTATAAAATTTAGTAAAATGTGACTTGTTTGTGCCAAGCGCGGTAGCTCAGTGGTGAGCGCACTGACATCTGGTGCTAGAGGACCGAGTTCGACCCACGCCGGCGGCGAGGAAATTTGCGGGTGTCCGAACACGCTTCCCTTCGTCAGTGTCGTTCGCAGGGATGACATGAACACAGTGTGTCGTCCTTCGGATCGGGACGTTAACTGGAGGCCCCCTGTGCAGGGACCGTGAGCCATCCCCTGTGCAGGTTAAAGATCCCTACACAGGCTCCACAGGGGCAGATCCAGGATTTCTGGAAAGGGGGGTTAAATCCATCAAGAGGGGGTTCATTTTCAACGTCTTTCCTGATTTTTCATAAATTTCCCCATGAAATTGAAATAATTTGGTCCCAAGGGGGGGGGGGGGGGGAGGGGTTCAAGCTAACCATCCGAACCCCCTCTAAATCCGCCACTGCTCTATCCCCATTCATGTAGGCTCATCCTGCAAGCACACCGGAGTGTGCAGTGTACGTACACCTCCTAAGAATAATCAGAAATTGACTGATTGGAGTAACAAGAAAACAAAAACAAATTCAATTGAAAATTGTTTGGCATCTACATGTACATTAGTTTTTCATGTGTGGCATTTGATGCCCAGGACTGTTTGGAAACCTCTGTTCTTTAAGGTTTTCCAAATATCCAAATCAAAAAGCACTTCTTGTGCAGCAGACAATAACTACATGCTATTAAAAAGTACTACATGTAGTTGCAGAAAGGTCAAACGTATGAATAGATCAGATAATTGATACAACACGGGTGGTAATCAGGGGAACTAGCTCCAAAAAGAGTCAACGAGATTTTGTTCCCTCGACACATCCGGGAACTCACGAGCTAGTCCTCTCGACGGAAAAACAGTAAACAAAGGTATGTCTCGAAGCATTTTATCAATATTTATTTCTCTATAAGCTGTCTGCTGCAAAATCCGACAATGGTAGTCTGTGTAGATATGATTTAACTCCACTCGCTGATAGGATTGGTCCTTGGAATATGCACGGTGCGAATATGATTGTAAAAGAGCGTTGAAGACACGAAATGAAAATATGTCAACACGAAGATTTGGGACCACTATTTTTTCATTTTTCGTCAAATATATATCCTTCCAATCGCATGAAACATCATCCCTGATAAAACTAAGCCCCTGAAACCATATAAAAGCAAAATAATCCGGTGGAAACATTGTTTTGGGAGGATATTGACTAAATTACCGTCCGAGCTAGTCCTCTCGACATGGAGCTAGGTGCCTCGTCACATAAAAGTACATCACGAAAAGTGATGAAGAAAACAAAAACCCTGGGTATAAGACCTACCGGGACTACTCCACTAACTGGGCAAGTGGATGGACTCGAGCAAAGTGAGCTCTCTTCTTCGAGAGGCCTACACTCACCCTATATTATAGCAGTCAGAGTTTTTACTTGGCTATATCGCACGTTCTTTTCTACAGGAAAAAAACATTGTGATCTTCGAAACTTTATAAATAAAGTTTCATTTACCTGGGTACCAACCCCAGAAAACTTGAGCAAAAGCTCACCGGGTACCAACCCCGGTTTTTACAAGAAGCAAATTTCTGTCAGTACCAACCTGACCGCTTCTTAAATCAGCAAATAAACGCACAGCCAGTTGGCTAAGTGCAGTTTACCAAATAGTTGTACCCCATACTGCTAACGGGCGTGAGATAGGATGCGCTAGTGATTTTTATCACTCTTAGTCCGGCAAGTCCTGTGTTTTCGACTTTTTGGCAAACATACAGGTAGCTGATTGTAATTAATTGTATTTACAATGACATTATAATGATTATACAACTGTGTTGTTTTAAGCACGTATATCAACATCCATTGATGTACATGGCGCAACATATATAAATTTGTTTTGTTATTCCGTCGGTGTGTCTTTATTGCAACTGAAGATAATAATAATAATAATAATAATAATAATAATAATAATAATAATAATAATAATAAATTCTTTATTTTAAGAGGATGACATATTAAGCAAATAAAATTGCTTATCTAACATATGGTCCTCTGCAACTAAAACAGAACAATAGAACAAAAAATATTGACAATTTGTACAATATATACATACGTTTTAAAATAAGTCTAGGAGACAGGATATGATGAGTAGATCTCTGACATTGATAAAATAATGAATGCATATGTGCTTAAGACATTCGGCTTAAGTTAAAATATTTGTTGTGAATTAACCTTATACTGATAGAAAAATCCTAATTTGCTTTAAAAGTTATGCTTTAAAATGGAAAAAGCTTCTTGAATTAATAAATTAATCTAAAATGAAAACATGATGAAAATATTGATAAAACAGAGAGCAATACTCAGGGGAGCCCTCTCCCCGAAAACGCGTTTTTGCCGACCTGGCTATTGTCTGCTGAGGTAAAGACATACACGATAAAATTCTAATTAGATATAAAATATACACTCACATCAGTGAGGGTTAATTGACATAGCACACTGGTGTGTGCAGTACGACACAAAAAATTGTGCATATTTTAGCACACACTGATGTGTACGTATAAACACATAAAAAGGTACAAGTACGCCGGGAGACTTTTTAGGGCTGCCACACGGCACAACCACAAGAACTCTGATATAAAAAGGCACAAGTAGGCAAAGATCAGGAAAAGTGGCAATCAGAAAGAGATTCCCACTCCAAAAACCGAGGTGGGAAAAAACCAAACTAACAATCAGGCACTTATACCATGAAACATATCATAAGCCGAATGAGCAGCTATTTTCCCAATAGGTGGCCACTCAGTTACCTTAACTTAATTAAAAATATTAAAACATACATAAGGCGCCAACAGCACAAAAAAATTTTAAACACCAAGACATAAAACAAAAAGAACCACCACAGAAGTATCGCCTTGGAACGATCAGTAACACAAAGTTACTGGCGGGCTTAAACAGATTTTACAGGATCCTAACCTCGCCCTCAGCTTCTGCATATTTCATATTTCAACTTACATATTTCAATTAGTTTTGTGATAAGTCACCGATAAAAACAATAACAAACAGTCAGCCTACTACAAAGTAGACTGTCAGTCATTAAAATATCACAAGAAGTGATAAAAAAATAAGAGCAGTAAAATCACATAAAAGTACATCACGAAAAGTGATGAAGAAAACAAAAAACCTGGGTATAAGACCTACCGGGACCACTCCACTAACTGGGCAAGTGGATGGGCTCGAGCAAAGTGAGCTCTCTTCTTCGAGAGGCTTACACTCACCCTATATTACTCACCCTATATTACGCTAATTGGTGCCAAATAATAATGTCACTTGACTCATTAAATGATGTGGCGGTGCAGGAGATGGAACCTTTGATGTAATTGAGTACGAACTCCAGGTTAACAGCTCCCTGTCTTCACTAACGTTATACTCCAATTTCATAGCGCACGTCATCTTATTTCTCAACACACACGCACTTGCACACACAACAGTTACATCACACCTACAAAAGTCCTGTGGCGACCACACAACCAGGGACACAACCCAGTATGTTACAGGGTTATTGTATACCACAAATCAGGTGGCAAATGAGTATTTTTATTTTATCTTTTATTAGTTTTTTTTTATTAAGTTATTAATTTAGAATCTATTTTTTTTTAGTTTTATTTCTTCCCCTTATTTTTCTACTTTGTGTTCTCCTGAATGGGGAAAATAAAGAATATAGACGTTTGTTGTTTTGTTCTGTATACATTTAACACCGGGTAAAAAACACTGGTGATAAAACTGCTTCAGCACCGGTGAAAACACGTGTTTATGTTTTCAAAATGGATGACAAGGGAGAAGGAAGTGTTAGAGAAAACGAAAAAAGCGATGAAAAGTCAGAAACGAAAGAAGAACCGTGTACATTCAAGTCACTTGGAGTTGTAGATGTGCTTTGCGAGGCGTGTGAAGGTCTCAAATGGAAGGAACCGTCGAAAATCCAGCGTGAATCCATCCCAGTTGCTCTTGCTGGAAATGACGTGATAGGCCTTGCAGAAACGGGGTCTGGTAAAACAGGAGCATTTGCTCTCCCCATTCTTCAACAGTTACTGGAAAACCCACAGAGGCTCTTCGCTCTTGTATTGACACCAACCAGAGAACTTGCCTTCCAAATATCCGAGCAGTTTGAAGCCCTTGGTTCAACTATTGGCAAGTATTTATCATTGGCTCGAAGGAAGATCACTATATATTCCTTCGAGTTATTGGCAATCATAGATCTACCTTAATTGCGTTTACTATAGTAGAATGTACTGACAGGATACTGCGACCAAAGGACCTAGATTAGACGATTATTACATTGAATCCATCTGCATAGTAGTCTTTTGTGAGAAAAATCTTTTCTGACTTTAGATTTTGCTCATTCGTACAAGGTTAACAATCTGTCTTTAACGTCATGATTTTTAATATCATTTTTAGATGCTAATAAAACCATAATTTGCCAAAAATGTTACAGATTTCATCTCTATAACATGTATAAAGAGTTGAAAAACAGTAAATTTCAAAAATAGTGTGCAAAGATTTCATGAAAATCTTTTAAGTTTATATTGTTTTCATATTTTCTGCTTTTAATCTGATACAAGACCCATGACATCATTCCAATTTTGATCTGGCCTATACTGGCTACACATCCAAGTTATACTGCCATTGTCAGTTTGTCACATAATATAAATTGAATTTGTTTATCTTCAAAAATTACTGCTTTTTGAAGGAATTATTGGCTCCATCCCTACATGATTAAAAGTTGTTAAATGGGACATCAGGCCAAAATAAAATATATTTGTGGTTCCGGTCGCCCGACCGTCCCTAGATTTGATGCCCGACCCTAAACATTTTTTTCAGGTGTCAAAATATTTCAAATTCCGATATTTTTTTTTCACTCGTTTTTCCGGTAGTCCCGGTTTTTATCAATCTCGGCTCAGATGGGGCTTTCATACCCCACCAGAATCCGGTGATTAGTTGTACCATTTCCTGTTTAGAAGAAGATGGCCGCTTGCATCAGACCACATTTTCTTCTCGCTTGTCAAATGAAGAAATGCGACCACATCCCTAAAGAGAAGAAGACGTTTCTGTCTGTCGCTACCAATGAAACAATCACTGACATATTTCGTAAATGCCATGACGATGCAGGCCAGAATTACGATGAAAAATACTACTGTTTTACTCCAGAATGATGGTGTCTTTTTTTCTGCCTTGTTTTCATGTATTAAAAGTTGAAGTGTGGAACAACATTTGGTTCATGTAAACATGGTGTTAAAACAAAAGCGAAAACCAAGGAAGATACAAGTTTTATTCACATTTATATTGTTACAAACAACACTATTATAAGAAAACAATGAAAATGCAACAGTTTATTAAAATAAACTTTATAACAAACAACGTTATTACAAGATACTTGATTCTAAAAAAAAAATAATTTTTAAAAATAAAATAATTTTCCTAGACCTACCTAGTCCTACCTACCCTATTTTTCAAAACCATGTAATTTTATTTTGGCCTCATGGAGATGCAAATCAAACAAACAAATCTAACTATTACATGTATCATCTTCCTACAGATCTAGAAAAGTTGAGACACAAGTCATGATGGAGGTTTGACAGTGTAAAGTTCACATGGAGCCTCGCTGGTTGTCTGAAGATGAACAGCCAGGCCTAATTGATTCATGATGCATCCTTTCAATATTTGTTGTTGTTATTTTGTTGTTTTTTTTTTCACAAAAAGTAGTGCTTTAATCTTTTGTTCAAAATCATTTCCAGGTGTAAAGAGCTGTGTGATAGTTGGTGGTATTGACATGATGACACAAGCCCTGATGCTGGCTAAGAAACCCCATGTGATCATCGCCACCCCGGGACGACTTGTGGACCACCTGGAGAACACGAAGGGCTTCAACTTGAGGTCGCTGAAGTTTCTGGTGATGGATGAGGCTGACAGGATCCTGAACATGGACTTTGAACAAGAAGTTGACAAGATTCTGAAGGTAAAAAGATGTTAAAGTTTTTCTGAATAGATTGAATTTTGAAAATGTTGCAAAAATGATTTGGCTATAGTCAGCCAGATTCCAGCCTTTCATGGCTTAGCTATTAAATCTACATATTGAATTATAATTGAAACAGTTAATAAACATTTTTGCCTAGTGCCATGTTGTAGGTGGCAGGTGAAATCATTACGCAACAAAAAACAGAATATGTGCAGCTAGGTGTTTCGTTGATTGCAAACCTACTACCGGTTGTCTACTAGATTGCCATTCTTTGGGTACAACTGTTCATACATGTACATTTGTATAATTTTTAAAATAAACTTTCTTACATTTTCTCTTTACAGGTAATCCCTAGAGATCGGCACACATTTCTATATTCAGCTACTATGACTAAGAAAGTTGGCAAGCTTCAACGTGCTTCACTGCGCAATCCCGTCAAAGTGGAAGTTAACTCCAAGTACCAGACAGTCGACAAGCTCCAGCAGTTCTATATCTTTATTCCTGTGAAGTTTAAGGACGTGTATCTTCTTTATATTCTTAACGAACTTGCTGGGAATTCCTTCATGGTGTTTTGTGCTACATGTGCTAATACACAGAGAGTTGCTCTCATGTTGAGAAACCTTGGTTTGATGGCGATACCACTTCACGGTCAACTAAGTCAAGCTAAACGTCTTGGTGCTCTCGCGAAATTCAAAAGTAAAAATCGTTCAATTTTGATCGCCACTGACGTTGCAAGTAGAGGTTTAGATATTCCTCATGTTGATGTTGTGATTAATTTCGATATTCCTACTCATTCAAAGGACTACATTCACCGAGTAGGTCGGACTGCCCGTGCAGGTAGATCAGGAAAATCAATCACGTTTGTAACACAGTATGACGTTGAGCTTTACCAAAGAATAGAGCACTTAATTGGCAAGCAATTACCGTTGTATAAAACAGAGGAGCAAGAAGTAATGGTATTAATGGAGAGAGTATCAGAAGCCCAGAGACATGCTAAGATGGAGTTAAGTGAGAGTGGGGGTCGGAAGAAGAGGGGGAAGCATGAAGATGAGGATGACACAGAAGAAGCATCAGGGGTTAGGAAGAAGCTGAAGAAGAAGAAAAAATATTGAAGAAGAGAAGATGCTAAATAGAGTTATTGATGATGATACACATGACACTTAGGCATTAAATTGTCCATCACATCAAGAAAACATGTCCTTGAAAAGTATACTGCATTGAACCCCACTTTTATACAGAAATACTGGGGTTTGCAGGGTTATACATATTGATATTATATTTGCTCCAAAACATAGATTGTGGGTACTCGTTAGAACCGCCACACTGAGGCGGTTCGAACATGTACGCACAATTTATGTTTTGAGCAAAAATAAGAAAAATATAAAAAAAAATTCTACTGAAAATTTTCATTTTTTACAACTTTAAAAATCACTGTATATTGCATGGGCATGTTTTAGTAATGATAAAACAATGCTATAAATTTGTACCATCTGTTGTGACATTACGAAAACTTGCCCATGCAATACAGAGATTTAAGTTGTTAAAGATGAAAATTTTCAGTTGAAAAATTTTGATATTTTTCTTATTTTTGCTCAAAACATAGATTGTGGGTAAGTTAAATTAAGAAAAATATCTATACCCCTTTAAACCCCAGTTTTGCTGTATAAAAGGGGTATACATTTCACAGACATGCTTTCTGGATGACAACTTTTAATCTCCCAAAAAAAACATAAAAAATGATTATCATTATGCAAAGTAAAATTTCAAACAGCTTTCTTGTCATGAGTGCCAAAATTGATATAATTGTTGATACTTATAGGTAGCATGTCCAAACGTCCTGATTGGGCCAGAAGTTGTGCACATTTCTTTCATGATGATTTGGTCTTGTCAATATTTCTTATATCATATCAGTTTTCATCTTTTGCTGATTCATGACAATCGTTTGTCAGTTATGGAAAACAGAATGTATACATTAAGAAAACTTGCCCATGCAATATACAGAGATTTTTTTTCAGAGGAAAAAAATGAAAAAGTCAATGTAAAATTTTTGATTTTTTAAATATTTTTGCTCAAAACATGCATTGTGGGTACACGTTAATCTGCCTCGCCGAGACGGTTCTAACGAGTACTCATGCTATGTTAATCCGCCTCTCCGAGGCAGTTCTAACTAGTACCCACAATGTATGTTTTGGAACAAAAATAAGAAAATTAGGTGTACCCCTGCAAACCCCAATTTTCTATATAAAAGTGGGGTTTAAGTGGGTATACATCTTACAGACATGCTTTCCTGAGAAGGGCTGGTAATTTGCATCCAGGCTTGATTAAAAACTGTGTGGCTAAGATCTGATTAGTGACCACCCTGACGCTGACTGCAGATATAAAGCATTAATTAAAAAACAAATGTTAGCCATTTAGGCAGCATTGTATTTCGAATATGCCGAAATAAGCACATTGTCAGTTTATTGTAGAGCTTGTTTGATAAATCACGGGCGCTTGAAATCCTATATATAATTACAATCATAGTGTATGTCAATATAGAATAATATTGACATTAGACATTGCCTTAAATCTGATGATTTTAAATTTTGGGTCATTAATATAACTTCAAGCGCCTGTGGATAAATTGACAGGATATACAATCCATATAGATTTTTACCAAAGAACAATCTCTATATCCGGCACACTGCTTTCAGGAAGAGTTGGTCATGAAAAAGTTCTATGGATTCTTACCCTTCATCTGATTCAAGAAGAAGAGCATAATATGCCAGTGTATGTGGTGTGTACCTTTTCATAGCAATGTGGTAGTGTTGGCCTGCATTACGAAAACTTACCCATGTAATAAACAGATTTTTTGAGCTGTAAAAATTGAAAAATTCATTGCAAATCTTTTTTTTTTTTTTTTTTTTTTTTTTTTTTATTTTTGCTCAAGACACTGATTGTTGATACATGTTACGGTTAGAACCACCCCTGTAAACCCTAGTTTTGCTATATAAAAGTGGGGTTGAAGGGGACATTCATTACAAGGACATGTTTTCCTGATGTGTTACATTTTGCGCCAAGGTAAATTACCCACCAAATGGCATGGGGCAGCTGCATATTTGTGACAAAAATAGATTTTTGGAATGTCGAGTAACTCAAGTTGGTAAATTGATGGAAACAACAGCAAACAATAATAATTTTACGATATACACTTCATTGCAAGTCGCATTCATAAATGAGTAATTATATACAGAGGTTAACAATACACTTTGGAGTGCACATTTCATGTTTAGGTTGGTGTTATCTATAGCTGGGTTGACTTTGTATGTTGGCTTCTCCTTTGGATGCAGGTATACAATCTAAAAATAGATGAAATGTTTAATGGTTAATAGTCTATACCATGAAAAATAAGCAGAAACAATATATACATATTCTGCCAGTGAAATCAAAATTGGGAAACAGAGCAAAACAAAATTGTATGGGATAATGATTACACTTTTCACAAAGAAATGAGTATCAATTATATTAAGGATTTTCTGTTTTTGTAGCTTCATGTGAGGTCTTTGTAGGAAGGAACAGTTCCTTCATTCTCTGTTAGAAGCTTCAAGCTTCATTACAAAAGCACGCCCATGTAATATACAGATATTTCTTAAGTAGTAAAAATTGAAAATTTTCATTAGATTTTTTTTTTATATATATTTTTCTTATTTTTGCTCAAAACATACGATTGTGGATACACATTAGAACTGCCTCTGCGAGGCGGTTCTAGCAGAGGCGGTTCTATCGAGTACCCACAATCTATGTTTTGGATCAAAAATTTGAAAAATAGCTTAGGTATACCCCTGTTTACCCCAGTTTTAATATATAGAATATAGAGGGGGTATACATTGCATGGATATATTATCCTGATGGTTGCCCAGCCATTTGCATTGTACTGGGTCTGAGACAGGGTTTTCATGCTGTCTTTCAAAATTGACTTACACAAGCAATATAAAGTCAACAGCAATACTTACACAAACAGTATAAAGCCAACAGCAGTGCTTACACAAGCAGTATAAAGTCAACAGCAATGCTTACACAAGCAGTATAATGTCAACAGCTGTACTTACACAATCAGTATAAAGTCAACAGCAATACTTACACAATCAGTATAAAGTCAACAGCAATACTTATACAAGCAGTATAAAGTCAACAGCAATACTTACACAAGCAGTATATCGTCAACAGCAATGCTTACACAAGCAGTATAAAGTCAACAGCAATGCTTACACAAGCAGTATAAAGTCAACAGCAATGCTTACACAAGTAGTATAAAGTCAACAGCAATACTTACACAATCAGTATAAAGTCAACAGCAATGCTTACACTAGCAGTATAAAGTCAACAGCAATACTTACACTAGCAGTATTAAGTCAACAGCAATACTTACACAAGCAGTGCTTACACAAGCAGTATAAAGTCAACAGCAATACTTACACAAGCAGTATAATGTCAACAGCAATACTTACACAAGCAGTATAAAGTCAACAGCAATACACAAGAAGTATAAAGTCAACAGCATGCTTACACTAGCAGTATAAAGTCAACAGCAATGCTTACAGGAGTAGTATAAAGTCAATAGCAATAGTTACACAAGCCGTATAAAGTCAATAGCAATACTTACACAAGCAGTTTAAAGTCAACAGCTGTGCTTACACAAGTAGTATAAAGTCAATTACAAAACTTGCACAAGCAGTATAAAGTCAACAGCAATACTTACACAAGCAGTATAAAGTCAGTAGCAATACTTACACAAGCAGTATAAAGTCCACAGCAATACTTACACAAGCAGTATAAAGTCAACAGCAATGCTTACACAAATAGTATAAAGTCAACAGCAATACTTACACAAGCAGTATAAAGTTGACAGCAATACTAACGCAAGCAGTATAAAGTCAACAGCAATACTTACACAAGCAGTATAAAGTCCACAGCAATACTTACACAAGCTGTATAAATTCAACAGCAATACTCACAATAGCAGTATAAAGTCAGCAGCAATACTTACACATGCAGTATAAAGTCAATAGCAATGCTTACACAAGCAGTATAAAGTCAACAGCAATGCTTACACAAGCAGTATAAAGTCAACAGCAATGCTTACACAAGCAGTATAAAGTCAACAGCAATACTTACACAAGCTGTATAAATTCAACAGCAATACTCACAATAGCAGTATAAAGTCAGCAGCAATACTCACACAAGCAGTATAAAGTCAACAGCAATACTTACACAAGCAGTATAAAGTCAACAGCAATGTATCCGGCCATGACAAAAAAGACAAACCCATTGATGACTGACACAGTAGCAGCGTAGATAGAGTTCTCTGTCACACTAGATATCATAGTGGTGATGATCTCAACTGCTGAGATGCTGGCAAATAGAGACCCTGAAAACAACAGGTAACAAAATGAGCTGCCTCATGAGAAAACCAACAATGTGGTTTTTGAACAGGTCCGACACAAACCCGGATGTACAGCCACAGAAGACAGCTAGAAGCTTGAAATTTCGGATTTAAGAAGCACGCTATAGGACCCTGACCTTATGGGACGATCTTTTCGAGCAAAAATGGCGGACAATCTAAAGGTGTTTGGATTACCTGTCCCGAATAAAGGTAAATTTAAAGACTTTTAACCATATTTCACTGTTCCTACACAGCAATTTTGGAAGAAAATGTTCATTTTGTCAGCCTGTAGTCTTAAATAGAACAATGATGGTTAAATTGTTCAAATCTAGTTTCCAGATGCATTAGAAACTGGTGTGCTCACCTAGTATAGCGATGTCATACATAAGGAAAAGGACTAAAACAGAACGAAGAAAGTATCGATCAGCTTTCTTTAAATTAGTGAATGTGATATTAAGACAACAGATGCTCTGGATAACTTTCGGATGCGAAAACAATATTAATTTATGAGAAAAACAACATTTTATTCCACTGTACACATACCCTTTGTTCCCAGACCAGTACAGTATTTTTCGAGCAATGTTGCATTCCTCTGAACGGGTATTTCGAGTGATTTTATGCTGGAGATTCCCCTAAAATTCTGGACGGGTAGTCCGAGCGATATAATCACAGCGAATTTAACATTACACTGTGGACAAATAAACAGACCAGCATAATTTAGCAAAGTGTGATGAGCTACTTTACATATACCGCTTCAGAAAACTAGCTATCAAAATATAAACCACTTGTTTAATCATGTCGGATATATACATATTTGGTCACAAGTCTCTCTCTCTCTCTCTCTCTCTCTCTCTCTCTCTCTCTCTCTCTCTCTCTCTCTCTCTCTCTCTCTCTCTATAGGATATAGGGAAGGTGCTAAAAACCTAATACGACACGTGCTAGGCATGGTCATAACTATGTCAGGTGTTAACAGACTATAACCTATTGGTGTTGGATTGTGTTTGGTAGACGTGTTATATTATGTAAACCCTGATGGACCCTTAAATCGGACTGCTTCCTGGCAGAACCATACTTACTAGTCTACAGCATCCTAATATCAAATCCGTTGTCGTTATCGTAGTTTGTGTCAGGCAGTTGTTACATGTACTCGGTTGCATAGGCTTCAGTGCAACATGATTTAACAAATCGGAGAGCATTTATATCGTACAGGATAATGACGCTGGTAGTGAATCTTTACCATTTGTCGGACGAATGGATAATTAGTACCGATGTAATCTGGCACCAGGGATAGCATTGCCCATTGAACTATACAACTGAATTTAAAACTTTGTAGAAAATACACCCGCCTATAAACCATAAAATGCGGATGGTCAAGGGTAGCCGATGTGAGTACTTAACCCGAAATTGTGCAATGTGGCCCATACTATCTCCCTTTGAATGTTTTCACTGCTTCCAAAGGATCTTACTCTTTATTTTTTATTTTATCTATTTGTTTATAACGGTGTTCTTGTCAGTTTTTACGATTTATAGTAACGGGCATGTGTAGTTGTTTAAGCCTTTCAACGTAATACCAAAGATTCAGGTCATATGTTGTGGTAAATGGAACACTACTATTGTGAATAATGAGTGTTCGCAATAAAAACGGAGAGGAAGTCACAAACATATATTCTAATAACGACTGCTGACATGCCTGGTTGTTCGTCTCTCACTAATGAGAAAGAATAGGGAATAGGGAATGAGAAAGAATAAAGAAAAATATTTCTTGAATAGGTTTGTGTGGTTCTTTGATGGTTGACTAGGCCAATTCTAGCTCTGAACTGTCTGTTGTAAGTAAAGCAAGTCAATGTCATGAAATTGGTATTGCCTTTGCGTTCTCTGTGCTTTCTTTCAGCTTCACAGATGCTCTTTTTTCATAGAGAGCTGCTCCTTTGTTGACGAGACCTCGCCACGTTGATCGCTCCTGTGCAGTCTGTTTCCAAGACCCCGTTGTATGTCGAAATCCTTCAGAGAGGCTTTGAGGGTTTGTATGTAGCATTTCTTCTGGCCATCTTGAGAGCGCTTTCCCTCCTGTAATTCTCCATTGATTACTAAGAAGACTGTCTTTGGAAGTCGCCCATGTCTTTGGAAGTCGCCCATGTCTTTGGGAGTCGCTCATCAGGCATTCTCATAACATGGCCAGACCACCTTAGCTGTGCTAGCTTTAAGACACTATGCATGCTTTGCACTCCTGCTTTCTTCAGGACCTCCGGGTCTGGAATCTTGCCTTGCCGCTTGATGTATAACAGCTTTCTCAAACAGTGAAGTCTCTTTGCATGACGCTGGTATACTACAGATCTCACATGCATACAAGAGGGCTGGCAGTACCACAGCCTTATAGACTTTCAGCTTGGTGTCAAGCTTGATTCCATTACGCTTCTAGACATTTGCACAGAATCTTCCGAAAGCCATTGTCATTCTGGCGGTGACCTCACCATCAATGTGCACTGCTCTGGAGTGAGTGCTTCCCAGGTAGGCGAATTTATCAACAACTTTCAGTTTTTGTCCATTGCTATGAATCTGGGAAGACAGCTAAACTTGGCCATGGTTTTCAATTGTCCATCATGACAAACTGTGTCAAAAGCGTTGGTGAGGTCGACAAACGTCATGTACAGATCTACATTCTGTTCTTGGCATTTGTTCTGAAATTGTCTTGCTGTGAAGATCATGTCTATTGTCCCTCTGTCTGTTCTGAATCCACATTAACTTTCTGGGATAAGTCCCTTCTGATCAAATAGAGCATTCAGGCGATTCAACAGAATGTTTGTCAGTATCTCCCTTACAATGGATAGGAGGGAGATGCCTCTGTGGTTGTCACAGACTTGATGATTTCTTTTCTGTTTGTATAGGCGGATTGTGGATACATCCTTATTTTTTGTGGGATAGCCTCCTTCCTCCACATACAGTGAAACAACTCTTGTCAGTTTCTCTGCCAATGCCTGGATAAATCGCACATCTCACGCAATTTAAATTTGCGTTACATATAAAGAGTCAGGATAAATATTTTGATGAGTCAATGGTTAAAATACACTCTTTAGGTACTCGAAACACCCGTACAGAAAGTGACTCAGAATACCCGTTCAATGTAAAATATGTGCTCGAAATACCCGTTCAGTACTGCTCGAAAAATACTGAACTGTTTTGCACGCGACTTGGGAACTTTATATGTCTGTACAGTGATGAAAACCAGTAGTTTTTCAGTTTAATTTTACAGTGTAGCCTTCATGTGAGTTTGAGGATTCTTACTGTGATGGAATATTCCTAACTTGACACATAAAGTATAGTTAACTGAATTTTAGGATGAGTTTTGTCTTTCGAATTTCATACATAATACATGAGCAAAGCCACCCAACACATTTGTGTGTCATTTATTTTCTGCATACCACTCCAGTAAAAAAAAACTGCTTGCACTAACATACACTAGATACAGACCGAGCTGCACATGTATTCAAGTTTGCCCTAGGTGAAAATAAACTCAATTTACGTCAAGAAAAATGTCTGCATCTTCATTATTTATCCTCCTGTCCGCCATTTTGGTTTGCTCGAAAAAATCATCTCATAAGGTCAGGGTCCTATAGCGTGGAAGAGGGATTGTAATTTCTGAGTAGCGAAAACAAAGGCGCTGATCAGCTTTGCGGTTACTGCGACTTATTTTTCACCTATGCAAATTGCTGATTTTTCACGAGTCTCATGATGTGGCTTGTAAATACTAGATTTTAATGTCTGTTTGGTAGTGTGTGATAATGGTTTTTCGCATATATTTTACAACTGTTCAAATGTAGGAGAAATATTTTCCTGGCACAATTAAGCATCTAGTTTGTCGCAAAATGTGCAGCAAAAATTTTGAAAATCGGTTGACAAATAAAAAAGTTCTGGTCAAAAACATTTTTGAATAGGGATTTCCTGTACAAAAACCTTATGGAAGGGAGGTAAATATTTTCCCGCAAAAATTTTAAATTCTAACCATTTAATCATGATTGCTCAAAATTATTATAAATTGATACAAATGACATACCTGAGACAAAATCTTCATGATCAGGTAAAGATTCTCGAAAAATATGCATTTTCACGATCATCGATTATCTCCCTTGCCAATGCAAAATCCCTATGCAAAATTCATTTTGGCCATAAAAACTTTATTTATTCACTGAATTTCAAAATTTTTGCAGGTCCTATTAGGACAAACTAAGATCAAGAATTTGACATGAAAATAATTTTCCTGTCGTCCCCAATACAAAAATTTTCTGCGAAAAACCATTATCAGAGGCAAGTTTTTAGACAGGAAGATAAATGTAAAACAGTATTGGACCATAGCTAATCATGAACCATATCTCATTCAAACAAAGCAAGTCTAGACCTGGTCAGACTTTCTCTCAGATTGCTATAATGCAAGTCTGGAAATAAAAATATGCTTTAATTTATCTTAAAGCAAAATTGGGCCTTAGCCCATAATATTGCTAGTGCGAGTTTAGATCTTGGCCCATAAATAAAACTTGGGCCTTAGCTCATAGTACAGCAAGTATTGAACTTAAGTTTATAAAGCATACCTGGACCTCAAAAGCAAGCCTGGAAATTGCTCAAACAAATACGAGCACAGTGTACAAGTAAATAGATAAACAAACTGATTTTAGTAACTGCATATTTAGGGCTTAGATCCAATTTTCGATCGAAGATAAACGTTTTTTATCCTAATTTAGGGTTGCAATTTATTTGCTAATATTTAGACCAAGATAAATAGACTCGCTCATCTCTGCGCAGCCTACCTTGTTTGTCCGGTGGTGTAACTGTTGACAGTGTTCCTCGTGTTATTGGGAGAACCGAGAATCCAAATACAGCAAATACAGCAACTAAAATGCAGACATTACGAAAATTTGCCCATGCAATATACAGAGAATTTTAAAAGTTGTAAAAAAAAAAAAAAAAAAAAATCAGCAGACATTTTTAGATATTTTTCTTATTTTTACTCAAAACATAGATTGTGGGTACACGTTAGAACCGCCTCGGCGAGGCGGTTCTAACGATGACCCACAATATATACTAACCCAAACTACTAAAGCAACAAGAAATGTGGCTGAATTTTATAGAAATAAGTTTTGCAGGCAAACCAAACTGATAGAAGTTAGTCAAAAATGGTCAACAAACATTTTAAAACCATTAGTTATTTTCTACAGATTAGGGATCACTGAGCTGTGCTCTGATTGGTCAAAACGTTATTTTCCCATTTTCAGGGTATTCTTGACGTTTTGATGACCATGGCTTTGCATTTCACAATTCTGTAACGTTCGTCCATTCTGGAAAACGTTGTTGCATGGGAAAACACCGCCCCAATTTCTTACAGGATTACTTTGAACTTAAAAAAACTTAGCGTTTTTGTGTTTCGCTCATGAACGCCTATTCATTCAATACAAATTCAAAATCGAAGAAAATCGCAAAAACAACGATTTCCATCATCATTTTAAAGTCCGAAACTGTCAAGTTGTGTTGCCTTTAAATGTTTCTAAGCTCAGCTCCGAAGATTGTACCGGTGTGTGTTAAATCCTATCCAGAGAATTTTGCAAAAATCCAATTTTCGACTACCATCAATCGATTGCATTTCATTTCCTGGTTACTGCTCAGCGATCTCAGAATTTTAACCAAACATGCAGCGAATAACACACTTCTGCTCAGATGCGTTTGGATGTCCTATAAACTTCAAACGTTTGAAGTAAACGAAGCTTCTTTTACTGGTGTACGAATACATGTCACATGCCGAATACCGCCAAAGTCCCATGCATTTCGTTCTAACAGACGCGCTGCCTCTGTAGAATCGAATGATTCGTGACAATTAGCGACTTGTGGTAAAAACTGAAGTTCCATGTGATGCTTGGATAACCCAGCATTTTATTTTAAGATGTATTTCGGCCAAATTGTAAACAGGACGTGCGCAACTGAGAAAACAAACCATGGCACTGTTGCGTTAGCTCTTTGGGTTAGTATATGTTTTGGAGCAAAAATAAGAAAAATAGGTAAACCCTTTCATACCCCAGTTTTACTATATTAAAGTGGGGATTTAAGGGGGTATTCAACATATTGACATGTTATCCTGATGAAAAAAAAAATCGCATAGTTTATTCACATTATTTCAGTAGTATCTACTTGCAACATCCTTGCCGAGTACGTCGTTGCTGGGTACGGTTTAATATCATTGCCCAGTACGGTAAAAGCTATTTTAAGCTAATTATACATAGAATCGTTAAAAAGCTATTTATAAATAAAATCGTTTAGATATATTGACAGTGTAACTTACATAATGAGTACCTTTGATGGTCCAATTTTACATGTATATAGATTTTTTATTTTTGTTTTCATGATATATTGACAGTGTAACTTACATAATGAGTACCTTTGATGGTCCAATTTTACATGTATATAGATTTTTTATTTTTGTTTTCATTTAATTACGTTCAAGTTTAAACTTCATTGTCAAGAAGATTAAATATTATTGTATTCTGCAGACTCTTAAACCCACTTGTATAAAGTAAAACTTAAAATTGAAGGGTATATATATTTTATTTTAATTTATTTTTTTGGCCGACAAGAGATAGTCTAGCAGATATGCATTTTTATACAGTCGTCGTTTTTGTGGATTAACGCCCCAGTCAACGATGTTTCAGTCACTGTCATGTCTAGCAAGAGCTCAAGTTTTTAACAGTGTTAAAGATTCAACGTGTTTTGTGATAGGCCTCATACCTGCTATCCATTTGGGTTCTCACCCAAAGACCTTTTCGTTCTGAGTCCGATCATCGACCGATAGGCGACCGCGCTACCCTGAACGAACAATTTAAATAAAATGTTTTTCCAACATGCAAAATTTAATGATTAAAGATTTGGGTGCCCATTAAGTGTTTTGTTTGTTTGTCTGTTTGTTTGTTTGTTTGTTTGTTTGTTTGTTTCTTAACGAGGGAGTCAACAAATTTTCAATCATGTCGGCAAAGCGGTGCTCAATGACACAACACGGCAGCCCAAGTGGGGATCGAACACAGGCCCTCTCGATTTGGAGTTAGTTGGTCTACCGCTAGGCCGTGCTTGGGATTGCCGTTTATCCTGAGTGACGTGGAGTCTAATTCTAAAGCCATGTTCATGTGCAACATTTGAACTCGGGTGTATTTTTGCACACTGGATGTAAATTTGAACCCCGGGTGTATGGTATGCCATGAAAACTACACCCTGCAAAACTACACTCTGGTGCAAATTTTCTCCTACTTTCCAGGTGGAGCAAATTGAATTGCAGCCGGGTGTATTTTTGCACCCGTGTGTATTGTGTGTATATGAACGCAAAACGCTTAATCGTTACACATTTTTGTTTGTTTGAATTGATACTTTACGTCCCAGACAATAGCTTAGATCATATCTGGAGATTGTATCCACTTTATGGGCCTTTCACTCAAAGTTAGGATGTCATGACATCCAAAAATGCTAAAGATATAACCACACAGCTAAGCCAATAAGGCTTATAGGTATGACCAGTTTGACTTGAAACCATTTTTCTTGGGCAGGCTCAAGCCGCAGCGGTTTACCAGTAGTCAGATTACCAGTCAGTAGCGAACATGCTTTGCCTGAGGCACAAACAGCCCATCTACATCAAATGACCTCTGCTAATAAGGAGCATTTTAGTCAAAATTTAATGTCAAAACCAGGCGAATATGAACATGATCTCGCTGCATATGGCCGCTACACAAGCGGATGAAAAATTACACCCGGTCGCAAATATAGCATATGAACACGGCTTTAGATTGTAATTTAGTACTGCAGATCTATTGAACAGCGAAAGACAACGTGTTTGTCCTTAACACCGCGATTTTCATTGTTGGCATATAGTATGCCATATAGGCTATCTGAAGAGCCTAAAGTAGCCTAAACACCCATTTTCACTGCTCTTAAAGGATCTAAGTTTTATATTTATATTCTACAATGGAGAACTATCAGTGGTTTAAGGGTGATGTCGTAACAATGTCCCCAGTAGACATATACAGTGTCATTCTCTTCAGCATCGTCCCCAGTAGGGATCTACAACACCATTCCCTACCATTCCGTCCCCAGTAGAGATCTATCGCCCCATTCCCTAACACAACGTCCCCAGTAGAGATCTACAGCGACATACCCTACCACACCGTCCCCAGTAAGGATCCACAGCGCCATAACCTACCACACCATCCCCAGTAGAGATCCACAGCACCATATTCTACTGGACCGTCCCCAGTAGAGATATACAGCGCCATACCCTACCACACCGTCTCCAGTAGAGATATACAGCGCCATACCCTACCACACCGTCTCCAGTAGAGGTCTAAAGCGACATACCCTACCACACCGTCCCCAGTAGAGATCTACAGCACCATATTCTACTGGGCCGTCCCCAGTAGAGATCTAGAGTACGGTATTCTACCACACCGTCTCCAGTAGAGATATACAACGCCATATCCTACCACACCGTCCCCAGTAGAGATATAATGTGTCAGTCTCTTCAGCATCGTCCCCAGTAGGGATCAACAACACCACACCCTACCATTCCGTCCCCAGTAGAGATCTATCGCCCCATTTCCTACTACAACGTCCCCAGTAGAGATCTAAAGCGACATATCCTACCACACCGTCCTCAGTAGAGCTCTAAAGCACCATATTCTACTGGACCGTCCCCAGTAGATATCTACAGTCGGGTATTCTACCACACCGTCTCCAGTAAAGATATACAGCGCCATATCCTACCACTCCGTCCCCAGTAGAGATATGCAGTGTCATTCTCTTCAGCATCGTCCCCAGTAGGGATCTACAACACCATACCCCACCATTGCGTCCCCAGTAGAGATATTTTGCCCCGTTCCCTACCACAACGTCCCCAGTAGAGATCTACATTGGGGTAGTCTACCACACCGTCTCAAGTAGAGACATACAGCGCCAAACCCTACCACAGCGTCCCCAGTAGGGATTAACAGTGTCATTCTCTTCATCATCGTCCCCAGTAGGGATCAACAACACCATACCCTTCCATTCCGTCCCCAGTAGAGATCTATCGCCCCATTTCCTACCACAACGCCCCAGTAGAGATCTACAGCGACATACCCTACCGCACCGTCCCCAGTAGAGATCTACAGCACCATATTCTACTGGACCGTCCCCAGTAGAGATCTACAATGCGGGGTACTGTACCATACCGTCTCCAGTAGAGATATACAGCGCCATACCATACCACTCCGTCCCCAGTAGAGATATACAGTGTCATTCTCTTCAGCATCGTCCCCTGTAGGGATCTACAACACCATACCCCACCATTGCGTCCTCAGTAGAGATCTATTGCCCCATTCCCTAGCACAACGTCCCCAGTAGAGATCTACATTGCGGTAGTCTACCACACCGTCTCCAGTAGAGACATACAGCGCCATACCCTACCACACCGTCCCCAGTAGAGATTAACAGTGTCATTCTCTTCATCATCGTCCCCAGTAGGGATCAACAACACCACACCCTTCAATTCCGTCCCCAGTAGAGATCTATCGCCCCATTTCCTACCACAACGTCCCCAGGAGAGATCTACAGTTCCATATTCTACTGGACCGTCCCCAGTAGAGATCTACAATGCGGTAGTGTACCACACCGTCTCCAGTAGAGATATACAGCGCCATACCCTACCACTCCGTCTCCAGTAGAGATATACAGTGATATTCTCTTCAACATCGTCCCCAGTAGGGATCTACAACACCATACCCTACCATTCCGTCCCCAGTAGAGATCTATCGCCACATTCCCTACCACAACGTCCCCAGTAGAGATCTACAGCGACATACCCTACCACACCGTCCCCAGTAAAGATCCACAGCGCCATAACCTTCCACAACATCCCCAGTAAAGATCCACAGCGCAATAACCTACCACACCGCCCCCAGTAGAGATTTACAGCACCATATTCTACTGGACCGTCCCCAGTAGAGATCTACAGTACATACTACCACACCGTCTCCAGTAGAGATATACAACGCCATATCCTACCACACCGTCCCCAATAGAGATATACTGTGTCATTATCTTCAGCATCGTCCCCAGAAGGGATCAACAACAACATACCCGACCATTCCGTCCCCAGTAGAGATCTATCGCCCCATTTCCTACCTCAACGTCCCCAGTAGAGATCTAAAGCGACATACTCTACCACACCGTCCCCAGTAGAGATCTACAGCACCATATTCTACTGGACCGTTCCCAGTAGAGATCTACAGTACGGTATTCTACCACACCGTCTCCAGTAGAGATATACAGTACCATATCCTACCACACCGTCCCCAGTAGAGATATGCAGTGTCATTCTCTTCAGCATCGTCCCCAGTAGGGATCTACAACACCATACCCCACCATTGCGTCCTCAGTAGAGATCTATTGCCCCATTCCCTACCACAACGTCCCCAGTAGAGATCAACATTGCGGTAGTCTACCACACTGTCTCCAGTAGAGACATACTGCGCCATAACCTACCACACCGTCCCCAGTAGAGATTGACAGTGTCATTCTCTTCATCATCGTCCCCAGTAGGGATCAACAACACCATGCCCTTCAATTCCGCCCCCAGTAGAGATCTATCGCCCCATGTCCTACCACAACGTCTCCAGGAGAGATCTACAGCGACATACCCTACCACACAGTCCCCAGTAGAGATCTACAGCACCATATTCTACTGGACCGTCCCCAGTAGAGATCTACAATGCGGTAGTGTACCACACCGTCTCCAGAGATATTCAGCGCCATACCATACCACTCCGTCCCCAGTAGAGATATACAGTGTCATTTTCTTCAGCATCGTCCCCAGTAGGGATCTACAACACAATACCCTACCATTTCGTCCCCAGTAGCGATCTTTTGCCCTATTCCCTACCACAACGTCCCCAGTAGAGATCTACAGCGACATACCCTACCACACCGTCCCCAGTAAAGATCAACAGCGCCATAACCTACCACACCGCCCCCAGTAGAGATCTACAGCACCGTATTTTACTGGACCGTCCCCACTAGAGACCTACAGTACGGTTTACTACCACACCGTCTCCAGTAGAGATATACAACGCCATATCCTACCACACCGTTCCCAGTAGAGATATACTGTTTCATTCTCTTCAGCATCGTCCCCAGTAGGGATCAACAACACTATACCCTACCACAACGTCCCCAGTAGAGATCTATCGCCCCATTTCCTACCACAACGTCCCCAGATATAAGGCGACATACCCTACCACACCGTCCCCAGTATAATCTACAGCACCATATTCTACTGGACCGTCCCAAGTAGAGATCTACAGTACGGTATTCTACCACACCGTCTCCAGTAGAGATATACAGCGTCATATCCTACCACACCGTCCCCAGTAGAGATATGCAGTGTCCACCGGGGTCCAACTAATGTTTTTCTTTTGCTCCGGAGCTAGTAAGTTATTCGGCGCCCAGGGATCTCCATCGTCGGGCAGCTTACTTAATCTGTGAGTCCTGGTTTTTGATTCATCAGGATGTTTATCATGATTTATTTGTTTATTCTTGATGATTCATTGACTAGTTAGAGATTCACCACGAGGACCAAAGAACTAACTAAATGTTATGAACCACTGCAGTAGCTGAGGGTGAGGTTATGGCCATGTAAAATCGGATTTAAACCCGCCAGTAACTTTGTGTTACTGATCGTTCCAAGTCGATACTTCTGTGGTGGTTCTTTTTGTTTTGTGTCTTGGTGTTTGAAATATTTTTGTGCTGTTGGCGCCTTATGTATGGTTTCATATTTTTAGTTAAGTTAAGGTAACTGAGTGGCCACCTATTGGGAAAATAGCTGCTCATTCGGATTATGAAATGTTTTCATGGTATAAGTACCTGATTGTTAGTTTGTATTTTTCCCACCCTGGTTTTTGGAGTGGGAATCTTTTTCTGATTGCGCCTTTTCCTGCTCTTTGCCTACTTGTACCTTTTCATTCTCTTCAGCATCGTCCCCAGTAGGGATCTACAACACCATACCCCACAATTGCGTCCCCAGTAGAGATCTATTGCCCCATTCCCTACCACAATGTCCCCAGTAGAGATCTACATTGCGGTAGTCTACCACACCGTCTCCAGTAGAGAAATACAGCGCCATACCCTACCACAACGTCCCCAGTAGAGATTAACAACACCATACCCTTCCATTCCGTCCACAGTAGAGATCTATCGCCCCATTTCCTACCACACCGTCCCCAGGAGAGATCTACAGTGACATGCCCTACCACACCGTCCCCAGTAGAGATCTACAGCACCATATTCTACTGGACCGTCCCCAGTAGAGATCTACAATGCGGTAGTGTACCACACCGTCTCCAGTAGAGATATACAGCGCCATACCCTACCACTCCGTCTCCAGTAGAGATATACAGTGATATTCTCTTCAACATCGTCCCCAGTAGGGATCTACAACACCATACCCTACCATTCCGTCCCCAGTAGAGATCTATCGCCACATTCCCTACCACAACGTCCCCAGTAGAGATCTACAGCGACATACCCTACCACACCGTCCCCAGTAAAGATCCACAGCGCCATAACCTTCCACAACATCCCCAGTAAAGATCCACAGCGCCATACCCTACCACACCGTCCCCAGAAAGATAATACAGCGTCATTCTCTTCAGCATCGTCCCCAGTAGGGATCTACAACACCATACCCTACCATTTCGTCCCAAGTAGAGATCTTTCGCCCCGTTCCCTACCACAACGTCCCCAGTAGAGATCTACAGCGACATACCCTACCACACCGTCCCCAGTAAAGATCAACAGCGCCATAACCTACCGCACCGTCCCAAGTAGATATCTACGGCACCATATTTTACTGGACCGTCCCCAGTAGAGATCTACAGTGCGGTTTCTACTGCACCGTCTCCAGTAGAGATATACAACGGCATATCCTTCAACACCGCTCCAGTAGAGATATGCTGTGTCATTCTCTTCAGCATCGTCCCCAGTAGGGATCAACAACACCATGCCCTACCATTCCATCCCCAGTAGAGATCTATCGCCCAATTTCCTACCACAACATCCCCAGTAGAGATCTTAAGCGACATACCCTACCATTCCGTTCCCAGTAGAGATCAACAGCACCATATTCTATTGGACCGTCCACAGTAGAGATCTACAGTTCGGTATTCTACCACACCGTCTCCAGTAGAGATATACAGCGCCAAACCCTACCACAGCGTCCCCAGTAGAGATATGCAGTGTCATTCTCTTCAGCATCGTCTCCAGTAGGGTTCTACAATACCATACCCCACCACTGCGTCCGCAGTAGAGATCTATTGCCCCATTCCCAACCACAACGTCCCCAGTTGAGATCTGTATTGCGGTAGTCTACCACACCGTCTCCAGTTATACATACAGCGCCATAACCTACCATTCCGTCCTCAGTAGAGATATACAGTGTCATTCTCTTCAGCATCGTCCCCTGTAGAGATCCACAACACCATACCCTACCATTCCGTCCCCTGTAGAGATTTCGCCCTATTCTCTACCACAACGCCCCCAGTAGAGATATACAGCGACATACCCTACCACACCATCCCCAGTAGAGATATACAAAGCCATAACCTACCACACCGTCTCCAGTAGAGATCTACAGCACCATATTCTACTGGACCTTCCTCAGTATAGATCTACAGTGCGGTAGTCTATCACACCCTCCCCAGTAGAGATATACAGCGCCATACGCTACCACTCCGTCCCTTGTAGAGATGTACTGTGTCATTCTCTCCGTCATCGTCCCAAGTAGGGATCTACAGCACCATATCCTACCATTCCGTCCCCAGTAGAGATCTATCGTCCCATTCCCTACCACAACGTCCCCAGTAGAGATCTACAGCTACATACCCTACCACACCGTCCCCAGTAAAGATTTACAGCGCCATACCGTACCACACCGTCCCCAGAAGAGATCTACATAATCTACCACACCGTCCCTAGTAAATATCTATCGACCCATTCCCTATCACAACGTCCCCAGTAGAGATCTACAGCGACATACCCTACCACACCGTCCCAAGTAGAAATCTATCGCCCCATTCCCTACCACAACGTCCCAAGTAGAGATCTACAGCAACATACCGTATCACACAGTCCTTAGACATTTAAAGCGAACTACTCTACCAATACGTCCCCAGTAGAGATCTTCAGCGACATACCCTACCACACCGTCCTCAGTAGAGATGTACAACACTATACTCTACTGGATACTCTACTCTATACCCAGTAGAATTCTACAGTGCGGTAGTCTACCGCACCATCTCCAGTAGAGATATACAGGTCCGTTTCATAAATAACATACCCCTGCAATGTCGCAAAATAAATTGACCCCGCACCCTGCATTGCATGGCTCATTGCTGGATGGTTATTAGTCTGGCCTGGATGAAACTTCTACAATTTGTGTATACATTTATGTGTGTTAAACTGGTAGTTTGTTTATATTGATCGTGAGCAGTCCGATTGGACAGGAAGCTGTTTTCAGCATGTACCAAATTTCCGACAGAATTAATGTCAAGTTTTCAACTTTCGGCGATTGGTATTATGTAAGTACTGTGAATACTGCCACTTTCTGACCTGAATGTTATTCATTGACATCTATTTGATATACATTAAAACTTGCACCGCATTCGCAATACATATAAAGTTCAGAAATAATGATTAAATGGATGCTATTTCCTTCATTACAGACATATTTCAAGGAAGCAAAACTGCTCTTAATGTCGACTTCCATCTTAGTGTTCTCTTCGCGTTTAATATTTGATTCGTTGAAGTTTCTCTTGGATGATTACTAATATAAGCCGTCTTGTTAAAATCGCCAGTCATACTATTTCAATCAACTGTATTCAAAAACCATCAAATGTCCTTGATAAATATATGTTTAAGAATGTCATTACATAACTTAAAACATTGTCATAGGCAGGTACACATTGCATTAGATACAAGGCTATCGTAACTCTCTTTAAATAATCATGTCAACTGTTAATGATATTCTCAGGTGTCCAGTTTTTAAATTTGATAAACTTTCAGACACTTTATGTGCTGAAAACATGCATTTGCATGGTAGCATTATACAGGGTAGTAGGTATAGTTAGATATTCCATTTCTACTTCAGTACTTTAGCGAATGTGATGTAAGTTTTAAGGTATCTACAATAGATGCCAATGAACAACATTCATGTCAGAAACTGGCAATATTCACAGTACTTACATAATACCAATCGCCGAAAGTTGAAAAATTTACATTAAATCTACCTGAATTTTGGTACACGCCGAAAGCAGCTTCCTGTCCAATCGGACTGCTCACGATCAATATAAACGAACTACCAGTTTAACACACATAAATATATACACAAATTGTAGAAGTTTCATCCAGGCCAGACTAATAACCATCCAACAATGAGCCATGCAATGTAGGGTGCAGGGTCAATTTATTTTGCGACATTGCAGGGGTATGTTATTAATGAAACGGAGCTGTACAGCGCCATACCCTACCACTCCGTCCCCAGTAGGAATATACAGTGTCATTCTCTTCAGCATCGTCCCCCAGTAGGGATCTACAACACCATACCCCACCATTCCCTCTCCAGTAGAGATCTATCGCCCCTGTCCCTACCACAACGTCCCCAGTAGAGATCTACAGCACCTTAATCTACCACACCGTCCCCAGTAGCGATAAGTGGACCCATTTCTACCATTACGTCCCCAGTAGAGATCTGCAGCGACATACCCTACCACACCGTCCCCAGTAAAGATCTACAGCGCCATAACCTACCACAGCGTATCAAGTAGAGATTTACAGCACCATAATCTACCACACCGTCCCCAGTAGAGATCTACAGCACCTTACTCTACTGGACCGTCTCCAGTAGAGATATACAGTGCGGAAGTCTACCACACCGTCTCCATTAAATATAAACAGCGCCATATTCTACCACTCCGTCCCCAGTAGAGATATACAGTGTCATTCTCTTCAGCATCTTCCCCAGTAGGGATCTACAACACCATACCCTACCATTCTGTCCCCAGTAGAGATCTGTCGCCCCATTCCCTACCCAACCGTCCCCTGTAGAGATCTACAGCGACATTCCCTACCACACCGTCCCCAGAATGATCTACAGCGCCATATCCTACCACACCGTCCCCAGTAGAGGTCTACAGCACCATAATCTACCACACCGTCCCCTTAGTCCGGCAGAAAACAAATTTGACCTGGAATTGTGTTCTAAAGTTTTTTTCTTTACTGAATTATGTTCAGTTGGCATTGCCTTACAAGAATCTGAGTGATGCCACTTTGGCATCATTGAGCAATTTTGTATTTTCAAGATGGCGTTTAAGATGGCGGCCAGAATATATAATAATATTTAACAGGGGTCTCTGATTGTTTTTATCTGACAAAACTGTGGTTATTTCAGTACAAAATGATGAACAGGTATCAGTTTTGTATAAGTACTTACATTCTATCATAGTTTCTTTTCAAGACAGGATAAAAAAAAAAACACTGTATAGATGAAATAAGTCAAGGTTTTTCGTAATTTTGGTTTAACTTTTTTATTCACACAATAAGCACTTTAACTTTCAGAACCATTACTCAAGCTAGATTGCCTTATCAAGATGCAGTGATTATCGTATTCAAGATGTCATTCAAGAAGGCAGCCATGATTTCTTGCGCAAAACGAATTTAACTTAGAATTGAGGTTATGGAAACGTTGCGGTAGAGTATGGCACCGTAGATTCCTTTGTGGCGTTAAGGTAGAATATAACACTGAAGATCCCTATTTGGGACGTTGTGGTAGAGAATGACACTGTAGATACGTATTGGGGAAGTTGTGGCACTTTATAATCCTACTGGGGACGTTGCGGCAGAGTATGTCGCTGTAGATCCCAACTTGGTACGTTGTGGTAGAGTATGGAATAAAGATACATACTGGGGACCTTGCGGTAGATTATGGCGATGTTGATCTCTACTTGGTAGGTTGCGATAGAGTATGGCGCTTTATATCCCTACTGGTGACTTTATAGCAGATTATGGCGCTGTAGACCTCCACTGGGTACATTGTTGTAGATTAAAGGTTTAATTTGGAAACAATGTGGAAGAGTATGTCACTGAAAATCCACTACGGACCTTGTGGAAATAATTGAGCTGTTTATATCACTTGGTAGATTGTTGTAGAGAATAGTGTCGTATATCCCTACTGGGGACGTTGTGGTGGATTATGGCAGTGTAGATCCCTATCGGGGACATTGCAATATAGTATGGCACTGTTGATCCAAACTGCGGACGTTGCGGTAGAGTATGGCGCTGAAGATCACTACTGGGGATCTTGTGGAAGAGTATGTCACGCTAGATCATTACTGGATACGTTACGGTAGAGTATGTGGCTGTATATCTCTACTGAATCCGTTGTGATACATTATGGCGCTGTTCAGCTCTATATCCTTACTAGGTATGTTGTGGTAGAGTATGGCACTGTAGTTCCTTACTGGAGACATTGCGATAGAGTATGGTACTGTAGATCACTACTGGGGACGTTCAGGTTCAGCATGTGGCTGTAGATTCCTCCTGGGGACGTTATGGTAGAATATGGCGCTGTAGAGATCGCTTCTGCGGACGTTGATATACAGTAAGGCGCTGTAGATATCTACTGGGGACGTTGCGGTAGAATATGTGGCTGTTTATCTCTACTGGGGACGGGTGAGTAGAGTATGACGCTACAGAGATCGCTAGGCTACTGGGGACGTTGCGATAGAGTTTGGTGCTGTAGATATCTACTGGGGACGTTGCGGTAGAATATGTGACAGATTATCTCTACTGAGGACGTTGCGGTAGAGTATGGCACTGTAGATTCCTTCTTGGGACGTTGCGCTAGAGTATGGCGCTGTTTGTCTCGACTTCATGTAGAGTATGGCGCTGTAGATTCGTACTGGGGTCTTTGCGGTAGAGTATGGCACTGTTGATCCCTACTGGGGACGTTGCGGTAGGGTAGGGTAGTCGTTGCAGTATAGTAATGCAATCAAAGTTGCCAAGGCTGAAAAAATGAAAAATTAAAAAGAAAAAAAAAAAAAGAAAAAAAAAGATCAGACTGGAACCCAGGCTAGGCTGAGAAAATGAAAAATTAAAAAAAAAGGAAAAAAAAAAGGATCAGACTGGAACCCAGGCTACACTACTGGGGACATAGCTGCTTAGTATGTGGTTAGGGGCGTTGGGTAGATTTTGGCACTGTAGATCCATATTGGGGATGTTGTATTAGAATATGGCACTGTAGATCCCTATTGGACCATTGCGGTAGAGCCTGGCAGACCTGTTATCGATTACTTTCAAAGTTAATCATAAGTTAATCACTAACGATTACAATTACTTTCAACGATTAACGATTACGATTAAAAGTATTTTTTCCAGGCTTTATTCGATTACAATTACAATTGATTTGCAAAAGTAATCGAATAATCAATCGATTAGTTTTGCTACTGTCTACTGTCTACGTTATGGTACAGTATGACACTGTAGAACCATACTTGGTCGTTGCTGTAGGGTATGGCTCTGTAGTTCCCTAACAGAAGGTACAAGTAGGCAAAGATCAGGAAAAGGCGCAATCAGAAAAAGATTCCCACTCCAAAAACCGAGGTGGGAATCAGGAAAAGGCGCAATCAGAAAAAGATTCCCACTCCAAAAACCGAGGTGGGAACGTTTTGTAGAATTTGGCACTGCATGTACATCCCTACTGGGGACGTTGTGGTGGAATACGGCATTGTAGATCCCTATTTAGGACATTGCGATAGAGTATGGCGCTGTAGATACCTACTGGAGACGTTGTGGTACAGTATGGCGCTGTTGATCTCTACTGGGTACGTTGTGGTAGAGTATGGCTCTGTAGATATTAACTGGGGTCGATGTGGTAGAGTATGGCACTGTAGATCCCTACTGGGGAGGTTGCGGTAGAGAAAGGCGTTATAGATGCTGTAGACGTAGCAGTAGAGTATGGCGCTGTATATTCATAACAGGGAGTTTGCGATAGACTTTGGCATTGAATATCCACAAGGGGACGTTGTGCTAGAATATGGCACTGTTTATCACTATGGGGGACATTGCGGTAGAGAATTGTGCGGTATATCCCTACTGGGTACGTTGTGGTAGAGTTCGGCACTGTACATTCTTACTGAAGACGTTGCACTAGAGTATGGCGCTGTTGATATCTACTGGGGACGTTGCGCTACAGAATGGCACTGTAGATACCTAGTTGGGGCGTTGCGGTAGTGTTTATGTCTGTAGATTTCTACTGGGGACGTTGCAGTAGATAATAAAAATAAAACTGAGATCCTTTAAGAGCCCTGAGCATATTTTCCAGAAAGGTGATGGGCCATACCACGGTTTCGGCTATTCAAGCCTCGTCAGTGACCCTTTAGATTTGGCAACATGGAGCCAAAGAGAGTTACAGTAATTTTTTCAACTTTCAGCAGGCTAGTCGATACAAAGACTAGTATAATCAAATTGTGGCCAAATATATTGAACGTTGGTTAGAATATGAATCTAAACCGATGATAATTTTCTGATTTCTCAAAATATCCTCTCTGATCTCAAAGGACCAAAAAGAAAATAGATGATGTACGGGGAGACTTTTAGGGCCGCCACACGGCACAACACCAGCTGCAGTAATAGCAAATAAAAATAAAAATGAGATCCTTTAAGAGCAGTGAGCATATTTTCCAGAAAGGTGATGGGCCATACCGCGGTTTCGGCTATTCAAGCCTCGTCAGTGAGTATGTCGTTGTAGATACCTATTGGAAACGTCGCAGTAGAGTATGGTGCTGTAGATCTCTACTGGGTACGTTGCAGATGAGTGTGGCGCTATATGTCTGTACTTGGAACAATATGGTACAGCATGGCGCTGAAGATCCCTACTGGTTTCGTTGTGGTAGAAAGTAGCGCTGTATATCACAACCTGGGACGTTGCGGTAGAGAATTGCACAGTAGATCCCTACTGGGGACGTGACGGTAGACTATGGACATGTAGATCCCTACTGGGAAATTTGCGGTATAGTAGGGCACTGTTGATCCATAATGGGACGTTATAGAGTATGTGGCTGAAGATCCAAACAGCAGATGTTGTGGTTGAAAGTAGATATCTACTAGGGACGTTTCTGTAGAGTATTTGGCTATAGATCTCAACTAGAGACTGCGTGATAGAGTATGGCGCTATTGGTCTCTACTGGGAACGTTGCAGTATAGATAAAAACTGTAAATCCTTAATTGGGACCTTGTGGTAAAATATTGCTCTGTATATCTCTACTCGGTACTTTTAGGCAGAGTATGACACTGCAGATACCAAATTGGATACGTTGCGGTAGACTATGGCACGGTAGTTGCGAACTGGAGATGTTGTAGTAGAGTATTGCACTATAGATGCCTACAGGTACGTTGTTGTAGATTATTGCACTGTATTTCCATACTGAAGGCGTTGCATAACAGTTTGGTGCTGTATATCTTTACTGGGGACGCTGAAGATCCATACTGTAGACGTTATGGTAGGGTATGGCTCTGAAGATACCTACTTGGGACGTTTTCGTAAACTAAGGCGCTGTATATCTCTACTGGGTACGTTGTGACAGAGTATGGAGCTGTAGGGGAGGTTGCGGTAGAATATGACACTGTAGAACCCTACTTGGAACGCAGCGGTAGACTATGACGCTGTAGATACCTACTAGGGACGTTGCGGTAAATCCCCAATGGGTACGTTGTGGTAGAGTATAGCGTTGCGGTAAAATATATGGCTGTATATCTCTACTGAGGACGTTGCAGTAGAGTATGGCTCTGTAGATTTCTACTGGGGACCTTGTGGTAAACTGTGGCGCTATATATCTCTACTGAGTACGTTATGGTAGAGTATCTAACCGTAGATCGTTACTGGGGACGTTGCAGTAGAATATGATACTGTAGATCGATACTGGGGACGTTGCGGTAAACAATGGTGCTGTAAATCCTAATGTGTACGTTGTGGTAGAGTACGATACTGTATATCCCTACTGGAGAGGTTGCGGTTGAGTATGGTATTGTAGAATGCTACTGGGGACGTTGCGGTAGCGCATGGCACTGTAGCTCTTTATTAGGGAGGTTTCGGTAGAATACAGCGCTCTAGGGCTCAACTTGGAACGTTGTGGTAGAGTATGGCGCTGTAGATCTCTACTTGGAACGTTCCGGTATCACATATTTGGTATGATGCCGTACAATTTTCAAAATAGCCCATTTTCGCTTCTACGCTGCAGACACGCATTGTATACATGGGTCATTATCAAAAAAATGGAGCAATCCTTGTCCCTGATGATTTTCTCGCAAGCGCGATGTCCGAGGTTTGCTTCATCCTTCTATAATATTATTATCAGCCGTGCTTTACAAGAACCACACGGATTTCACGTTTACGAGTATGTTATTTAAAAGAAAAAATGCAAGATTTTTATCGTGTCTCCGGGTCTGGGTAAGTAGTTTTATTTGTTTCCATTGCAAAAGAAGCTTGACAGAAATTACATTTTCTGTAACCCTCTATTGCATATAATGTTATTGAAGTCAAATTCAAAAATCATATGGTATATTAAGTGCAATTTAAGAGCGGCGGCACATTATAGTGCTGTCCCTGGAAAACATATCAGTGCTGTCACAGTTTTAAAACATCTTTTTTGACCAGAGTTATGAATCATTTTCTCAGATCAAAACAATCGCATTTTTGTAGACGACAGCAAGCTGATGAAGTCATGGTAAACAACTTTTTGAGAAAATTACTCCGTTCATATTCCATAAAGACATGTCAAAATCGGTGTGGAAATTTTTTAGCCATCAGTACTATCACGCGCATTTTGCCGCTTTTTGCAAATATCACGTACATTTTAAGGCCATGACTGAATTTCAGCTTAGGGCCGGTTTGAATAGATATGCAAAGTTTTCAGCCTGCATTCTGCTGTTAGTCATAATAATTAAATTTATGTGTGAAACTCAGTACTATCACGGTCAGTGCTGTCACGGTCGTGACAGTACTGATGTGTGACAGCACTGAGTTGACTTCTGTCAGCAGGTGTGGATTCAGGCAATTTCCTACACTGAAAAGAGTTAGGTCGCCTTTCACGAGAGGGTCTCAGCTACTAACACCAGTAGCAGTCAGAAGAGGTCAAACCATTTGAGGTGTGTGTGTGTGTGGGGGGGGGGGGGGAGGGGGGTGATACAAAACTGCAAATTCAAAATTCTTCGTCGACCAGGGTATACCCAATGAGGCTGGTTACTACGAAGATAAAAAAGTGGTAGTTTCGTCCCGACATTACTGAAAGTTATTGACTCGGGTACATAAAAAATAAATATTAGACGCGTCATGAGAAGACATGATTTTGCAAAAGTGCAGCTCAGCTGCAGTGTAACCTTCCAAGGGGGTATTAGCTCCAAGCTCACTAAAAGAAAAATGACCCCAGCTCCCTAATTTTTGTACTTGCTCCCAGCTTCCTAAAACTAAAAATGTTCTCTTCTAGTAATCCCCAACTCCCTTCAAATGTTTTCCAGTTCTCCCAAGCTCCTTGATAACGAATTATTGCCGATTCCGATAGCGTAATGGTGAGAACGTCCGCTTCGGGAGCGGGAGGTCGTGGGTTCGATCCCAGGCCGGGTCATGCCAAAGACTTTAAAAATGGTACCAGTGGCTACCTTGCTTGGCGCTCAGCATTATTAGGCAAGCACTGGCTTCTCTTCTCCCAAAATAAAATATAGCATCACTAACATCGCATGTCTAATATGAAAATGTCCGAATAATAACAAAAGAGGTCCGAAAATAATCAATGTCTGTATTCACTAGAGGACCGTATGGAAGACTGGCCGTTGTGCTAAATACGTTATCCTCTATAAATATAGAGATTATTATTGTTATTATTAATGGCCCTTCTACACAGAAAACCCGTGATAGGGTCCCAAATTAATTGCACTCTTTTGTCGTGAACAATCCTGGTTGTTTCAGACCTGGTCGAAAGCCCCAAACAACATTTTCTCATGCTGCAGCTGCTTAAAGTGTTAAGCTGAATAGCGCTAATTGCGCTTGTCGTGTTACACCGCGTTTGGTTTGCGTGTACCGAACGTGTTGTGTTATCTACCCAAAGGTGTCCCTCGTTCGAGCATTAGCCGAGGCTTCGTTGGTTGCGACCGTAAGGCAGTCACTGTCCCTAAGCTCATCGGTTAATTGTCAGAAATTAATCAGTTAATCAACTCCGCACACATTGGAATAAAAAAGGCGAGATCGGATAATTAACAGTGCTGTCACGACAGCATCAGTGCTGTCACGATATCAGTGCTGTCACGGTCATAATTATTTAAAATACTCAAAACGCATCATATAAAAGTAGTTGCTTTTGGTATGTAATGATACTATACTAAAATAGTAAACGTTTTGAAGAACTTAATTTTGGTTTAATCCTTCAAGATTATGTCTACAGAAAAAAGCGCTTCAGAAACAGAACAAATCACAGTATGTACATTTTCATTGAAGCTCTCTCCCTCGTTAATTCATTGAAAGTATTTAAGGTTTGTGACAAGTTATATATACCCCCACTTACAGATTTGGAAAGTCTTATCAAATAAGCGTTGTACGCAAGAAAATTTGTTCGTGACAGCACTGATATTTTTTCAAGGGTACCATACAATTGATTAATGCTGGTGCACAATTTGTTCAGTTAAACTCGGCATATTTTATTTCTATATTCTAAATGCTATTGTTAATAAAACTATCTCATTAAAAAAGAAAAACTGGACAACGATTTTTTTTTTCGTTTTGCCTTACAGTTTTCTGGATTGCTCCATTTTTGATAATGACCCATATAAACTTTGTATGGATGATTGACTTTGACCACTTTCCTTGGGCAGTCTCAGACATGATCAGACGGTCAGTCGGTAGCGTAGAAGCTTTGCCTGGAGGCACAAGCAGCCCTTCTATTTATTTAGGCCACAAATGGGCGAGGACCATACAAAGACGTCGAAAGCGTTCAAAGCGTATGTACCGCATGTAGAACTTATTCGTTATGCGTAAGACCGTCCGAGATACGCAGAGCTTCTGACATAAAGGTATCTGAAAACCCCTAAAACAAGGAAATCTTAGATTTTTCCTCCAGTGGTGTTCGGTTTGTTGCTATGGCAACCATGCATATTAAATTGCAAAGCGTTTTATTGTTGAAACTTGTAATATAATACGTGTTTTATAATAATTAAACATTTATTTATCTGAACCAGCACTTAAATGCAATAGCCGCATGTTTTCGTACCTTGTGTATTTCCGCGATGTACTGGTTCACATCCGCGTTTGGAAACATTTCCGCGCTTGTGATACCTGGATTGAGAAATAATCTTTCTTTTTTCTAATGCATCTCGATAAACGAATATATCGTAAAAAAACTTTCATAAACATGCCTGTTTCTTGGCTGTTTATAAGAATTTTATGGAGCACGATAGCCTTAGAGAACCGGCCTCCGAATCGAGAGGTATTGGGTTTGATTCCCACTAGGGGTTTCCGGGCCGTGTCCTTGAGCAAGACAACATTAACTCACAACAGTAATGGTTAATACTCAAAAAGCGCTGGCTTTGTCCAGACATAGCTGAAAACCTGTACTAGAGGACCAATGGTCCTGTAAACGCTCACCTGAGATCAGGGATATATACAAACTATATTGACCTTGTCGTAAAATAGGTCAAGGTCATCAAAGGGTCATAATTTTATGCACGCATATAGTACTCTAGTCTACAATGCTACATGCCTAGTTTTGTTGAAATTGGTCCACCCGTTCCATAGAAAAAGATTTTAGAATGATTTTTACCATATATGGACATGGCGGCCATCTTGGTCATGTGACCTGGATTATTTATGTACACATTGGTTTCTCCTTCCTACATGTGCTTTATATCAAATTTGCCGGGCTTTGATTGGCCAAGCGGTTTCAGAGAAGAAGATCTTTGAATATTATGGTGATATTCATTTATATTGCCCCAGGGTGGGGGCAGACCGGTCCATTGTGTCCATTTTTAAGAATCATATATCTTCAGTCCATTTGCCCATTTCCTTAATGTTTTTCTCTTCAAATGACTTTTTGACAAATTTCCCCTTCAAATGCATGGGCCACCTATGTTGACCTTGCCGTAAAATATGTCAAGGTCATTCCTGGGTCATGATTTATATAAACTATGTAGAGCTCCTTTCCCTGTGCTTCATGCCAAGTTTCAAAATTATAGACCTTATTGTTCTGGAGAAAGATATTTTTTCTATTTATAGCCATGGCGGCCATCTTGGTCATGTGATCTGGACCATTTATATAAACTTTTGTTCCAACTTCCTTAGGATGCTCCACATGAAGTTTGACTTTGATTGACCAAGTAGTTTCAGAGAAGAAGATATTTGAATATTATGGTAATATACATGTATATTGCCCCGGAGTGGGGGTAGACCAGCCCCTGGGGTGCATTTTTTCAGAATCATAAATGTTCAGTCCATTTACCCTTTCCCTTCAAGTTTTTCCCTTCAAATGACATTTTGACAATTTTCCCCATTCAAATACATGGGCGACCTATGTTGACCTTGCTGTAAAATAGGTCAAGGTCATCCCAATGTCATGATTTATATAAACTTTGTAGAGCTCCTCTCCCTGATGCTTCATGCCAGGTTTCAAAATCATAGGCCTTCTGGTTCTGGAGAAGAATATTTTTAAGGTTTTTGCGATTTATAGCCATGGCGGCCATCTTGGTCATGTGACCTGGACAATTTATATAAACATTGGTTCCCCCTTCCTAGGGATGCTTCACATAAAGTTTGGTTTTGATTGGCTAAGCGGTTTGAGAGGAGAAGATCTTTGAAAATGTGGACGGACGGACGCCGGAGCATGACCATCTCACTTTGTGAGCCTTCGGCTCAGAAAGCTAATAATTGTTGACTCGATACATACAATGACGGCTCCAGTGGCCGAGCTATTAAGAGCGCTGTTTCTTAATAACTCGATCATGTCATCTCTGTCTCTGTTTTTTTTTTTTTTTTTTTTTTTTTTTTTTTTTTTTTTTTGATTCAGTTTTACGTCCCTTTCACGTCCCTGGCACACCCGCAAGCAGAACTTGGCTTGTCTCACATGTGGCCAGATCGGGACTCGAACCCACACCATTTACAGCGGTGAGGTGATCGAATGATTAAGAAACAGCGCTCTTAACCGCTCGGCCACGGGGCCCGCCCTGGTGTGGGTTCCACATGTGAGACAAACCAAGTTCTGCTTGCGGGTGTGCCAGGTGGGTTTTCTAGGGGTTTTCCCGTTTTCGCCCCACCTTCTGATTGGCCGTTCTCATATGAGCTGAAATAATATTGAAAGGGACGTAAAACTGATTCAAAAAAGTGTGTGTGTGGGGGGGGGGGAGGGGGGGGGGTAAATCCAAAACGTCGATTGAACTTTTATGATCACAACAACACTTATATCCATTTGCATTCGTAAAGGCATTTTAATTAAATTGTTGTTCAGGGATCATGTTTCTGGAATCATGATAACAGAGAGGTTATAAAAAAAATGATGCAATCAGAAAGAAATTCGGTAGGAAATGGGTCGCATGTACGTGCCCTTTCATGCCCAAATCTAACAACTAGATTAGCTTTCGCCCGCCAGGACAATGACTGAAACATCGTTTACTGGGACGTAAATAAACAAAAACTATCTGACTGTTATATATGTATAAATTAATCTGCCGGACTAATGTAAAATCGCTTTTGAAAATTTCAACACGTAATTTATATACCCTTCAATTTCAAATTTTATTATATTCAGGTGGGTTTAAAGTCGAAGACTACATGTAGATTTAATATTATATTTAGACCGTGAATGTTACACATGAACGTCATCAAATAAAATTAAGCTATAAAAATATTCTTATTATGAATTGCTCTTATTATGAATTAGACCACAAAAAGGACTAATTGTCATAATATGTTAAAAACATATAAAAGTCTATTTATATTTAGCTTAAAATAGCTTTTTTAAGAAATAACGATAACTCTTATAACGTACTGGGCAGAGATATAAAAACGTACTGGGTACGGACGTACTCAGCAATGATGTTGCAAGTAGACCCTTCTCCATTATTTAGGACTGAACTGTGTAATATTTAACAGAATTAAAGTAAAGGTAATACATGTAATAGGGCTGTCACACTATTGTGTATCGACTCGCGTATCTACGGCGTATCAAGATACGAAAGGTGCGTCACACGTACGAGAGCATACGTAGCTCATACTCCTCGATACGTAGCTCATACGAGGTGCTACGTTTTTATGTGTAGCACGTACGTGGCAGCTCTGATACGCCACACATACGCCGTACATACGAAAGCAACGTAGCACGTATGTCGTAGATACGTACGATACGTAGATACGTCCTGATACGCCACACGTATGTAGCAACTTTAACCTGTCACGTAACCGTGTCGTATGTACAGCGTATCCTTCGTTTCTGTGGCGTATGCGTGGCGTATATTTGACTCTCCTTTCGTATCTACTGCGTATTATAGCGGCGTATGTATGACGTACCTCGTATCAACGGCGTATGTGCTACGTACGTTTCGTTGCTGTGGCTTATGTGTGACATACAAAGAGTATTTGTGGCGTTTTAAGAATACTTTTTTCGCTTTGATATTGTCTCTTGATATATGTAAATCTAATCAATTTACTAGCTCTATACAAATATTATTTGCAAGTTCTCATAAAATCCAGATGCATCTGATGGTGAAGAAGCGGTGATTGTGTAAAAAAAAAATAAACTGAGTTTTTTGATGGCCACCACTCGTACGTAGCACATACGCCTTGATACGCCACCGGTACATACGAAAGTGAAACTCCATACGAATATAGGTACTTCACTGATACGCCACAGGAACGTAGCAGGAACGTCACACGTACGTTGTACATAAGTCGCTTGAATAAAATACGTCTCAGACCTCGGCGTATCGAAATTCTCATAGATACGTGAGCGATACGCCGCTGATACGTGAATGTGTGTCAGGGGTATTATAGGAATGTCGATTGCCATAAGCAGCCCTACAAAGCCTTAATTTGGTGCCGTAACCAGAATATCCAATGCATTGATTCGGTAAATGTAATTCAAACATGTTGACAAAAATCTAGAAACGTTACCATTTCAAATGCAGTCTAATGCTTTGATATGTTGGTGCTAGAAATGATATTTTGAAATGCGTAGCTCAAATCTTTTATACATGTACTTCTTTTGTTGAAAAGAGTAAGTCATATGTACTTACCCATATAAATGATGATCTCTGAGGACGCCAACCCTTCTACAACATACGATGCAAAACAAAAGACTGTGCTAATTATAGCTATTGTCTCATTCGACAAGCAGATTTGCAAGAGTTTTACGGACCCGAGGCCTATAAATATCTGCCCTCCGAAGCGGGCAAGTTCGTAATATCCAATACGAGTAGGTGACCAACAAAATGGCATACCGAGCAAATAAACAGTTTCCATACCAGATCGCGTTGCCATTCCGATTTGCCCGAACGCAAATGCCGAAATAAGCAGTATATATTCCAAACGTCTCCCAGAGAACGCCGAGCTGGCGTAAAACTCGAACGGTCGTTTTAGAGCTGCAATTAGAGATGGCGGCCTTGATCTATGTTCGAGTGCTAGAGTCTCTGGAATCAGAAATATCGCTGCGAGAAGTGACGCTGTTGCCATTCCAAGGCAGATGAGAGCGGGGATAAAGAAGCTCAGATTGTCGACAAGGAGACCACACAATAAGCCTGATATCATAACAGTAAATAACAAAATGGCTTCCACAAATGTTACAGCCAGCACTCGTGTCTTCTTCTCTGGGAAAATGTCTGCGACATATAGGAAAGATGCCGTTATGAACGCGAAACACGATCCTAATAGTCCTTCAATCGTAAATGAAACAACCATGTACACAAAGCTTTGTTTTGTGTATATGACAATACACACAATTCCTACGTGAATGACAACAGAAATAGTTGACAATATGAACAGAAACCTTCGACCATAGGAATCTGTATAGCAAGATAAAATAATATTAGAAACACATCCAGTTGTTTGCTGTGCAATGTTATTGTACATAACCCAATGTGAAGACTCTTTTTGAACTTTGACATACAGATTGTACGCCGGATTAGAATCGCTAAAATTTTCACATGCACTGAAGTTTTTCTCTGGAAACTCGCCACTAGGGAAATGTTTCTGTTTTAATGTATTTTGAATCCATTCGTTGACAAGATATCCCATTATAGTTATAGTTTGAAAGAATAATGCATCCACAACACAAAGTAAAAGGAAACGCCTCCTTGTTACAGAGTTATGAATCCGAGGATGTTTATGATTTTCTATCTTCTCACTATTTAGCAGAGGTTTCTTTTCATCAGCTTCTTCCATTTTTAATATTGTCTTGTCGTCTTTTTTTCTGTATGTTTCTTTCATGACACAAGTACTTCTTCCTGCATTCAAGTTCAAATGCAAGATACACAGCGAATTTGCAAGTAAAACAAGCTCATTAGAAATTAGAAACGCATACCACATGAATAATGATTATATCATAATAAGATGGTTTTGCATCTCCAAATGAGATTAAACGCTTGTCGAATGCAGTGAGGGGGTACTCACATATAAAATGGGTATGTATGTTAAAACGAAGGGCTTACGGAGCTGATCAATCTGAAAAAAAGGGGCACTTTCAAAGCTGAAAGAACAGTAAAAGTTGTACCTTTCGAACTGGGAAAAATGGGTACATTCAGAAAAAGTGGGTGCTTTTAGAGCTAATCGAACTGAAAAAGTAGGTACATTCAGAGTTAATAAAACTTCAAACAAGGAGGTCTTTACCGCGGCACATACCCGTACTGCTTTAATATGGGAGTACCTCACCTCACCCCCCCCCCCGGGAGTAACTTGAACATACGAGCATAAATGCATTACTTTTCGGTCTTCTGATTAATTAATAAACTGGTTAACCCCTCAGGTCTGAACATGACCAGGAAAAGTGGTTCAAGTCAAACCATCCATACCAGGCCTTTGTCCATACATATACTTATTCGCAAAAGAAACGCGAAAATAAATAATACAAATGTTTTCTCTTTTTTTACCACCAAAATTTATTTCAAGTGATATAAAATCGGTAGCCCAGTTAAGTCTCTTTTATACAATTTGAAAATCATGACGTTAAGACTTACGCATGTCGCGTTGCCGCGCAAAAGTAAGGTATCTCCCATTTCCATAGCCAGAGAGTTAGGATACCCAAAAAGTTTCCGAACTGATACCAATATTCGAAAGTCATGGGTGAAACAAAATCAAATCAGAAAACTTTATGCCTTTTTCGACGCATATCTTCAAATCTTGTACGTGACGTCGTTTTTACTTTTTGACGTAAATTGCCATTTTCTATCAAGTGAATAAACGTACTCGAAATCTTTCAGTGCCATAAGATAGCTGTTGACACTCTGAATAGACATCTACCGAATCGCAATGTGAAAGACCATACACTATGTAGTGAACAATAATGACGATCTAAACAACCGGCTGCAACAGAAAAACGCGACCCTTGGGGGCGTTGGCAAGCGGTATTTTCCAAATCTTTTTGTACGATTTCTTTAGCTTGAAAAGACACCTAGCAACTACTTCATGTCATCTGTTTTCAAATCGCATTAATCGTGAATGTTTTAGATGCAATTTTGTAATACACGTGCTCGTACACCAACGTCATTGCAACGTCCTAATGAAGCATGATACAAGTTGATTATTGCTCACTGAAAATACTCATAAGCTATAACAATGAAAATTCCATCAAAATGATTCTTTTTAAGAAAATAGGGTTTTAATATTTTCGCGTTTCTTTTGCGGATAAGTATATAAGCCTTAATGTCTTACTTGGGTGGTTATATTTGAAGCACTTTACGACGTCCTAATTTTGGATAAAAGTCCAATAAACATGATAAAATGCAGGCAACGTCCCGACATGACCTTAAAGCTGTTGCATTAAGCATCAATTCAAACAAACAAACACGCACTGCTTTTCAGATCCTATCTACGTTTTTCACAGTTATGGTTTCTGGTAAAACTATAATGATTTCCGAAGCCTTTCATCCGTTCCGGCGTCTGGGAATTCTTTATCTGCAGAATGGGTTTTGAACATACCCAATTTTAACATTAGATCATTTGCGCGCGTACGGCTGGTCATTGAACGTCTGTGCTATTCTTTGATTTAGTTTGTGTCTAGTATGAATGACGTAAACTCTGAAAGAAAACGAAAATCGAAACTAAATTTTCCATTCAAAATATTTGAAGTTAGCAAAGTGTCCAGTCTTCAATTAAACTTCCGCATTACATGCATGAAACATCCATAGTCGTGTTGAATGAACCAATGCATGATATTCCCACACCATAATCATGTACGACTTAATGGAACAAATTTTAAAAACGACCAGCAACTGGTGATGATTCAAAAAACAATACTTCGTGAGCCAGGAGGCGTAACCACGCACCTCCTAAGGAGTGGGAGTGGTATAGCATTGTTTACTGGACCTTCCTGATTCAGAACCAAGATGTTATTTAACACTCGATATTTTCGTTCCGACCCGGCCGCCATTTTGGACGGTTTTCAAGATGGTCGCCATGCAAAAATGGCATAGTGCATGTTTAGTATATTCCTCAAAAAATCTAAGGGCCACTGTAATATTTTCCATATGTTCTTGTGTAAAGCACCCAATACTTAACCAAAATTTAATGGCACTACCCAAGGTCACAGAATGCCTGTTTCATTTGATTTGTTTCAGATAATGCTACGAAGTAACTGACTAAAAGAAGTTTGAAAAAGCATATGTCCTCCCAAAGTCCATGGAAAAGTTTCTGCATTTTTTAAAAAATCCTGCAATTATGGCATTTTTCTGAAAGTCCACAGATTCACGTCAATTCGACTTAAGTTTGATTTGTCCATGAAAGTCACTTTTAAAGGAATTGCAGCAAATGTTGTTACTGTGAAATTCACACTTGCGTGTAAATGTCACGATTTAGCTGATTTTCAAAAAAAAAAAAAAAAAATGCCAATTTTTGGAAAAAAACTCAGATTTGCCAAAAATTCCATACAGGTTTTGGCAGGGTGTTTTCTGTTTCAAATTTCTTACATTTATAACCTTCCAGGCAATATCAAAAATAATGCAAATGCAAAGGTGTATCTGCGTCCTTTGGGATTCCAATTTAATTTGAGCTGAACTTGGGGTACCTGAAACTACAATATATGGGAAATAATACATTGGCCCTTAGAATTTTTTGAGGAGTATAATAGGCCTAATGTCAACCTTAAACCATATAACCTGCTTACTTTTACGAGAAAAACACGCATATATACGTGCCTAGACTCCATTTCTAATATAAATAAATCAAACGTTAGGACATGATGATATTCAAGATGGCCGCCACTTTGAAAGGCAAGTTTTGCAATTTTTCGTTAACTTTCCCCCAAAAAACTTCTAATGTCTAAAACATTGGAAAGATACATGCTTATGAAACAATGGTAAGTTACAAAATGTGCATACTTACACAAGCAATATAAAGTCAACGAAGATATAGAAAGCCATGATGTAGAAGACAAATCCATTGACAAATGATACAGTGACAGCGTAGACTGTGTTCTGTGTGGCTAGGGCCCCCAGGCTAGTGATCACTTCAATAGCCGCTATACTAGCAAACATTGAACCTAGACAGAAACAAAAAGGTGCAGTAGATCATCAGGAAAACAGGTCTGTGTAAAGTATACCCCTTTAACCCCCTTTTATATAGTAAAACTTGGGTGCACATGGATATACCTATTTTTTCTTATTTTTGTTTTAAAACATAGATTGTGGGTACTCACTCGTTAGAACCGCCTCTGTTATCATTTTATCAAAGGACTGCCTAGCTATGTCTAAAATGCAACCCGATCTGTCACAGTTGTAGTGGTGCACTTTCGAATATAGCACCTTTCTGTTGCAGAATTTCAGCGCGTGTGTATGGTAGCATTTTGAGAGAAGTCATCTCCGACAGCTTGGTTTATTGTGGCACTCCCATTGCCATGTATTTTCAGCGATGGGTTGATTACCTACCTTGTTTGTCTTGAGGTGTAATCGTTGACAAAATGCCCCTCGTCATTGGAATCACGGAGAATGAAAACACAGAAAGGACTATAACTGAAATGAGATGAGAATTAAATTAAAAACATTGTTTATGCACCAGTCAGATAAAAGAAATGATTACTTGTATTTACCGTCTTTTAGTTGAAACTTTTAGAGCTTATATTAGATTAACTTCAGAATTCTGGGAACAGGAACACAGAAAGAGTTATAGACTTTTTCTGACAAATTCTGTGGAGCAATTTCAAGAACTTCATTAATTTTATTTTTCTGTCAATCATTTCTTATTTATTTATCAAAATAATTGAGCCACCGCACATGAAAACCAACAATGCATAGGCGAAAACAAAGGCGCAGATCAGCTGTGCAGTAACTGCACAGCTGTTCAGCACCTTTGTTTTCGCTACACGGATTGTACAATTACTCTTCTACTTATATCCAAATTTTCAAGCTTCTAGCTTTTTTCTGTGACTGCACAGTCCGGTTTGTGTCGAACCTGGTCGGAACCCCAAATTGTAGGTTTTCTCATATTTTGTTTATCAAAAGTGTATGTTTGAATGAGGACGACCAACCTGAGTAAATCATAATCTGTGAAGTTGCAAAGCCTGTAACCACGTAAGACACTATACAAAATAGCGTGCTGTTGATGGCTATCCACTCATTTGAAATAAATTTCTGACAAAACTTAACGGTTCCAAGTCCAAAGACAGCCTGTCCAAAATGTCTCGCAAGTTCAAAATATCCTATCAACGTTGGTGTCCAACAAAACGGCATCCCGAGTAGAAATATGGTCTCAATGGTCGTTCTGTTTTGTGTCCCAAGAGAAGCGAAAGCGAAGGCCAAAATCAGGAGACAATATTCTGTGCGTCTTCCTGCAAACGCTGAACTCGTGTAAAATTCTAGGGGTCGTCTCATCACTGAACAAACGTCTGGTGGTTTTCTTTTGCTTTCAGGTTTAAGTGTTTCTGGTAAGAACACTATTGTTACAACCAAACTGGCTGATGCCATGCCTAAGCAAACCAACGTTGGAATTAAGAACCCTAGATTGTCCACAAAAAGACCCGAGATTAGTCCAGATACCATATTAGTCATCAATATATTGGCTTCAACAGCAACAACTGCTAACACTCGCGCGCCTTTCTCCTTAAATTCATCCGCGACGAAAAGAAAAGAAACATTTATCAGGGCAAAACTTGTTCCGAAACATCCTTCTAAACCGAACCATACAATGATGTACATAAAACTTGTGTTAGTGTACATGATGAAACTAAGTAATCCAGTACGAATAGTGAGAAATGCAGTTGTCATTAGAAACAGAAATTTCCTTCCATAAGAGTCTGTGTAAGTCGGCCAAATCAGATTGGATATGAACGCGGTCACGCGCTGCGCAATGTTATAATACATGATCCAATGCGCAGACTCCTGCTGTACCCTTACGTACATCCTATAGTCGTCACTGGAATGATTTTGATTCTCACAAGAAGATATATTCTCCGCAAAAGTTTGGTTTCGAAAATGCTGTGTTTTCACTGTATGTTGTATCCATTCACTTAAAATATAACCCATCAATCCCGTGGTTTGTAAGTACAATAATTCTACGATTGTTAGTATAATAAAGCGTCTCCACGTCCCTTTGCTTTGACCGCCATCTTTGATTCCATCTTTAATACTACTGGCATCCTGCTGCGATTTATTTCGTAATAATGGCTCATTTTCGGTAGACTCCACGGTTTATAATATCAGAAAACTTTTAGTAGATATAGTATTTCGTTCTAATTTTTCCTAATATTGGACAGTGACTAAAACGGTAAATCGATGACATCACTATCCACAAAGTTTTAACTCATGGACATCCTGACCAGAACTCACGCTGCGAAAAACAAGAGTATATCGCTATTCAGACCCGTTGTGTCAGAGATTGCAGTGAGTTTCGTTCACTACTAACTAAAGTGAGGTTATGGTTATTCACGACTGAAGACAGAAGGACATTCGGTCCACTAAACGCTTACCTGAGTCATAAAGGTCCCTCGATACAAAATATTAGATAATGCTTCAAAGTCACTGGTTTTGAGGGTTTTGAAAAAGACTTTGGATTTTAAGTTTTTTTTTTTTTTTTTTTTTTTTTTTTTTTTTTTTCGAAAATAGTGAAATTATTGCATATTTCTGAAAGTCTACTGACAAATTTAAGAAACTAACAATGGAATTGATTCTTTGTCAGAAATATTTATATAATTGAACCGCATCATGAGAAAACCGGATTTTTGCAAATGCGAAAGCAAAGGCTGTGCAGTAACTCCCGCAGACCGGTATTTTCGCGTCGCGGCTCAATATTATACAGACCGTAAAGTTCTGTTTGTATCATTCAGAGCAACCTTGTACACTTTGTCTGTCAAAAAAGCAGTTTTTCTATCGTCCGAAAATGCCTCAACAAAATTTTAGCGCCGTCAGGCAGTTCTGAGGGTCTGGATGGGGTATAATGATTAATGAATAATGGCCTAAAAATTTTAATGAGAGTGAATAAAGAGCAAAAAATTAAATGATTAGTGAATAATGAGGTCCTAAAGAATAATGAATAAATGTAAATTTTTAATGAATAGCAGAATAATATAATGAATAGTGAATAATAACATTTTAAAGAATAATGAAAATGCTAAAATTTGGCTATGGAATTGTCTTAGATGGCCTCCCTGAAAATGCCCCCAGACCCGATTTAGTTCAAATGTTGTATTCATATTTCAGAAATCCTTGAATGATTGGAAAGACATATGTCTGGAAGCCAAGCATGTAGGGGCTCACCTCATGACCAATTGAAAAATAAACGTGTCATTTGATGGCAGAGAAAAATAAATCATTCTGAATGTTTAATTTACTGAGCCAGATACTATTTCACTGTTTTGTTTGCTTTTATTCTTTTACCCCATTTTGTCCTTATTATGTATGTTCCAATCCCATAATGATAATCTTTTCTGTGTAGGACATCATCTTGCTTTTTAACATAATTATAGTGTCTTTTGCAATCAGAAACAAGGCAGCACTAAGAACGTTAATGCAAATCTATCTGGCAATTTATATGGTACTACATTTTTTTTCCTCGCTCGCTTCGCTCGCTCGGTATTTAAGACATTAATAAAATGTATTGTAGCACAAATCCATACATCACATAGTACTCCTATGCTAAACAGTTTACTAAATAAAAACAACAGCATTTTATTATAACTTTTACCCCTGAAGTTACAATTTTTCTTAAATAATCTTTGGTATTCATAATTGAAGAGAAAGATTCAGGGTAAAACTTAGGGCATATTCTGTATTTAAGGTGGATGGGATAATACTCCCAAAAAGATTTAAAAAGGGATTTGCTAAACAAAAATCGGTATACTATTTCGGAAAGTTTCTTTGGGGCTTTGTGGTCTAGAAGAGCATATACTTATGCTTCTCTCAAGATGTTAATATCAAGGTTGCACTCAGCAGTCTACAATTTAATATCCTAGAACTAGGCTTTGTAGCTTGAGATAAGGGATGCCTTAAGTGGGAAACACCTATTTGCTAACGGATATTAGCTGGGCGAAGAAGGCGTGACTAGTAATTATCATATTTTAATGAATAATCGAGCTAATTTTAATGAATAAGCCAAAATTTTAATGACAGTGAATAAATGGCTAAATTTTTAGTGATTAGTGAATACCAGGACCCCCCCATCCAGACCCTCAGTTCTGGTTGATACGTTGTCGAAAAATGGCAAAATCTTCGAAGAATTTGATATGCTGCCCCACATTATGAAAACTTGCCCTTGCAATATACAGAGATTTTTTTTCACCTCTAAAAATTGAGAATTTCCTTGGATTTTTTAAAATATTTTTCTTATTTCGCCGAGGCGGTTCTAACGAGTACCCACAATCTATGTTTTGGGGCAAAAATAAAAAAAATAGGTATGCCCCTGTATACCCCAGTTTTGCTATATAAAAGTGGGGTTCAAGGGGGTATACATTACACGGACATGTTTTCCTGGTGATCAAGCCTTAAACGTCTACCAAGTTTTAATATAAAAGTATGCAGCTGATTTCTAGCAACGAAAAAAAAGTATTTATTTTTATTTAAGGCCACACCAAATAAATTAATAGATTCTCATCCAAATATTTGAAAATTCTGGGGTGGGTGGGTGGATTTTATTTTTTATATTTTATTTTGGGGCACCCACTTTGACTGTCTTGAAGGCCCAGTGTCTTTAAAATTGTATTTAATTTTTGCATTTAAAGACATACAGGCAATTAAATAAATGAAATTTATACATTATCTTGACTTTTTAGTGAAAAAAAAAATTTTTTGTTCTTTTCCAACCAAAATAAAAAAAAAAATGATTTTGGAGAGTTTTGAACAAGGGCGGGTGGGAATGAGAATCTGTAAATTTATTTGGTGTGGCTTAAACCCAAATGCCATGTTCTAGAATGTTTATATCGATTTTGAAAACCTATGGTTTTTGTTATTTTGTTATTTGTGACAAACATTCAGCCCTTTTCACTCGAGCTTGACCTTTCAGCAATTTTTTTTTTTTTTTTTTTTTTTTTTTTTTTTTGTAAATCAGATATCTTTTATACTATTTTAGAACTTAAACAGTGTACCAGGTGCCAGGTGTTCTTAAAACCCATTCAGCATTTATCTTTAAGTAATGCTGTCACCTCTTCCGATAAAAACAGTGAAAATGTTCGGTTACAGGACATTTTTATTTCAAAATTATTTGCACAATATAAACAATACCTATTTAGAATATATACTCTTTATTTCCTCTTTGACAGAGATTAGTATTATAAACATGCAATACAAGACAAATAAATAATGAATTTCAAACAAAGTAAATATATGTATACAATTTGTGAATACATAAATCTTATTATATTTGTGAATATATACAATGTGAGCAAAAACATGTTATCAATATGAAGATTACTACTACTGTACTAAAAATAAATTAATAAATAAGTAAATGTCAGCTAATATTGCATAAGTCTGTTGCTAATGCACTTATTTTCGCATTTGTAGCAGTGCGCGTTCATGAAAACAATGAAAAGCATCAAAATTATTTATTTTGTCCTTGCTCATGTTTCTAAAACCTTGACCGAAACGAAATGAAAAGGTAAATAGGTATGAGTTTAGAGGACTGAAACACTAATAGTATACATGTAGCTTACTTGTAGCTTAAACTCTTGAGTGATAATTCATGTTAAACTTTAAGACCGTATTGCCTTAGACAGTTGCTTACAAATGTAAATGAAAGCATTAAAATATGCCTGAGATCGTCATCGTCTATATAATCAAAATACTGAGCTATGGCACCTAACATTGAACAATAAAATGTTTCAAAATCTGACGACCTAAGAAAATAACTTATTTCTTCACTGACACTCATTGAAATGTTATTTGTTAACTCCAGTCTTTGTCGCAAGAAGTTTGGACATGAAGAGACGATATGCTTATGAATATCTGAAGTGGCAGTTTTGCACAAGTTACACCTTTCAATATTTGGAGGTTGTTGTGTGACCTTTGACCATAGTCTACTCACAAGGAAAGCTACCGACGCTATAGACTTATTTAACGGTAATTTCCAAATGATGGACATTTCTAGGCGTGGATGAAGCACTTTAAACCTGTTGAAGTCAGAGTCGTTTTGCAACCGTTGAGACCATTCATCTTCATAAAACTGACTTACTTTTTGATATACTAAGCTTTTCCACTGAGATTTTGAGGGAAATTTAGAGTTTGCGACATACGTTGTGACAAACTCAAGTAGCTCAAAACGTCGCAAGATTTCCCAGATGTCGGGTATGAAACCAGTTTGGTTAGTTTGCCCTCTCAGCATGAACAGATTTAGGCGTATATCAAATATCTGTCTAGACAAAATTTCAGACGGCATAGTACATAGTTTTTGGAGGAACATAAGTTTACGCTGTTCGACGCGTGCGCGCATTGGGAGCCACCCAAGCATACCAAGAGCGATATCTGTTCTTGTGCGTATTGGAAATTTCTGTATAGACTTAGCGGCTAAGCGTGTGAATTTTTCTAAAATTTCAATATCTGTACGTGTCATGTTGTGCCAAAGTTCTGCGCCATACAAAGCTGTCGGGAAGCACACCTTTTCTACGATAGACGCAAGGATGGATGGGCTGATGTTACCTGTGTCTTTATCAATCGAAAGCACAGAGAAAAGAGATGCTCGACCTTTCTGAACCCGTGCATTTACTGCGCATGAGCTTTTAAGTGACTGGTGTAGCTCAATGCCAACGTGAGTTGCGGACTGGACTTCATGCAGTTGACCAGAGCCAAATTTTACAGAAACATTTGTCGGGTGGCGATGTGGTGTAAATATGACTAAATGGCATTTTCCCATGTTGAAAATGATTCTCCATTGCTTGGAGTACTCGTGTACAATTTTGAGGGCTTTTTCTAGCGCTTTAACATTTGGTGCTATGAGTGCTACAAAAACAGTGAAAATGTTCGGTTACAGGACATTTTTATTTCAAAATTATTTGCACAATATAAACAATACCTATTTAGAATACACAATTGAAATAGGATACAGAAAAGCAGAATTTTATTAATTTTAGCAGTTACCTATTGGTATCTACATGGTCAAAATTCCACATAGTAAGATAAAAATTTCATTTGAACATGCCGTTTTAAATGTCATTTAGTTTGAAATCTGTCACTCAAACCAGCAGATCAATCAATCCAGATGTCTTTGTGGACAACATGAACAGAAACAGATCTTCAGAACACATGGTCTTCTTGTAATACAAATGCTCTATCGACAAGCTCGAGTGAAAAGGGCTGTATCTGTTTGTATTTGGGTTTCAGGCATTGTTAGATGACAACACAAGATCCTGATATATGGCATTTCAAATGACCAAAATGACGTTTCGAGGAACACTTCCGATTTTCGTCTACAATTTTGAACTTACCACTTCACGACGATCGAGTCTGGTTTGGTATGCAGAGAATTTTAAAAATGCATTAACTCATATAAGCCTGGCGTCCCTTTTGTGGGACATAGGCAAACAGTATAGCCCCAGATGTGACGCCACAGAACGCGGCGTCCCATCTGGGGCTATTCTGTTTGCACAGAGAAATTTCATCGAAAATTGAGATAAAAAATAAAATTCACTCCTAACACCCCTTAAAATGAAAGTGGCCGGACTCATTCAATTGATAATGATGGGGGAATCCATTCATCAAATATAGGTTAAACACTTTAATATTTTTTCTATCTGCATTATGCTGTCAATCTGCAGTTGAGACTAAGAGCAAAACACAGGGCACAATCTTCACGAGCGAGAGCCAAATCGCAAAGATGAAAGGCCAGTCCGAAACAAGCGAGGGCCAAACTGCATCGCACGAAGGCCATTTTGAAATGGCTTTATGTCACCTATAAGACGACTTTAACGTGGATTTCGTCCGTAAGTGCAGCCATATCAATGCTTTAAATATGCTTATGTGTAAGTGTTCAAACAAAATGTTTGAAAAAGTATTTGTATATCAAATAATTTCATTTTTTAAAGCATTTCAACTACAGCAACCATTTCGACTGTAAACAAAAGGTTAAAATGAATATATTCGTCAAATACCTAATACAACTACGGAACCCGGGAAGGGACATTTTTTTTTCTTTTTTATCTTGTTTAAACAACTTATTATGTTGTTTAAACAACTTAATTATCTTGTTTGCACAAGATAATTATCTTGTTAAAACAACTTAATATGTCGTTATAACAAGATAATATGTCGTCCAAACAACTTAATATCTTGTTATATCAAGATAATATGTTGTCCAAACAACTTAATAAGTCGTTATTACAAGATATTATGTCGTCGAAACGACTTAATCCTGGACTGTGATTGGATGGATATATGTCAAAAACATGGCGGAACTTTCATCGAGAGGGTGTTTAGCGGAGCTATATTTTCATCTAGGACTGACGTATAGGGAGACTGGGAGAGCGCAGTATTGTTGGCGATGAAGCATTATGTCCTCATTTGAGAAAGGCACTTAAAGCGAATATTAAAAGGGTTAAATCCTTCACTTAGTGATATTACAGTGATATTGGATGTGTCATCGATTTCATACAAACCGAACTGCAAGGATCAGGCCGGCTTCACGGACATCGAATAATGTATTCGAAATGTGTGGGTCACGGTTTATTAGCTGTCAGAAAGGAAGACGTTAGACTAATCTTTAGAGAGCTTGATCCTGATGGGGTGGCTGCCAGACTTTCAAGGCGTCTAGAAAGACGTACTTACACGGTTCCTGGTCCCAATTTCATTTGGCATTTAGATGGATACGATAAGCTGAGGCTTTCTGACTTAGCATAAGTGGCTGAACTGACGGATTTTCAAAACAAATCATTAGGCTGAACGTGTACAATACAAACAATAATACTAGAGATGATTATGGAATAGAAAGTGGACTCGTACGTGACTTACAGACTTTTCCCTGGAACAATAGGAGTAGAGATTCTACATTATCATCTTACGTGGAGGGGAGCAGCAGTGGTGCACACTGTCTGTGATCTGTGTTAAGAGATTTGTTGTAGTTCAAGACGTCCTAGCTGACAATGTTTAAGTGATGTCGGGACGGAGCCACCGCTTTCTGGGTACTAACCAGTAATATGTACAAGGACAGTTCATGTGTCAGTTTTGCACGAGGACAAAAGCACGTCGTCAGTGGGAGATGTAACTTACTGCATGGTCAGCGCTCTTCCACCAAACTCGGTTGAACTTGTTAACATTTTATTCCAGTAAACTCATGCCAAACCTCTAATGTGGAACCAATCCATATAAAAACATGCCCATGCAATACACAGAGATTTTTAAAGTTTTAAAAAATGAGAATTTTCAGTAGATATTTTTATTATTTTTCTTATTTTCGCTCAAAAGATAGATTGTGGGTACACGTTAGAACCGCTTCGATGAGGCGGTTCTAACAAGTACCAACAATTTATGTTTTGGAGCAAAAAAAAAGAACAATGGGTATACCCCTGCATACCCAAGTTTTGCTATGTAAAAGTGGGGTATGAGGGGGTATACTTTTCATGGACATGTTTTTCTGGTGTTTCTTCAATATCACCTAATAATGCATCACCATGTGTCCTTTCAGATCAAGGATTCACCGTGGCCTGGTGGTAGAGTATCAAACACCGAATGAATAGGTCCTGGGTTCGATCTCCACTCTGGCGGATATGTTGTGTCATTGAGCAAGACGCATTATTCCCCATTTTCAGCTAATATGTTTCGCTTATTACTGGTTTATTCCGAGGAAATGATGGCTCCGTGCCTACATGACTGTAAAATGTTGACTGGAACGTTAGACTTCGTAAAACATCTTTCAGTTGAAGTGATGCTTCTCTCCAGTATGCCTTCTATAGTGGACCCAAAGCGGACTGAGATACTCCTGAACCACCGCATCAGAACACCTGATATATGAATATGCGAAAACAAAGGCGCATATCTCTGTATAACATGCAGTAATTGTAAAGCGCAATTTCTTTTCTTAAATCCGATCTGTAAAGACCTGTTTGTTGCAGATCAGAACCCTAAGACCGGACATCAAAGGAACCTGCATTAAAGGAATTAGTTTGTGTGTTTAGCTCACCTGAGTCGTTAGGCTCACAAGGTGAGTTTATAGTACAGCAATGATCCGACGTCCGTCCGTTGTCGTCCGTCCACGCTTTCAAAGATCTTATTCTCTGAAACCGCTTGGCCAATTAAATTGAAATTTTATGTGGAGCCCCATGGGTAGGGGGAACGAAAGTTCGTTCACGGGATCTTGGTCACATGACCAAGATGGCCGCAACGCCCATATATTGTAAAACCCTTAAAATCTTCTCCAGAACCGGTGGGCCGATTTCCACGAAACAGAAGAAATAAAAAAAAATGCTAATGAAAATTTTCATTTCTTACAACTTTAAAAATCTCTGTATATTGCATGGACATGTTTTCGTAATGGTGGCACTGACTTTTGTTCGCGATATCTTGGTCACATGACCAAGATGGCCGCCATGCACATTACGGTAAAAACCCTTCAAAATCTTCTTCTCAAGAATCCTCGAAACTTGGTATGTAGCACCGGGAACTCCAGCCCATCGAAATTTGCTCAAATGGTGACACTGGGATGATCTTGACCCATTTAACGGCATGGTCAGTTTGGAAAGACAGGCTTTTAGATGGGAAAAGGAGGAAACAATGAATGTTTTGGAAAATATTGCAGCCTGAGGCTTGAAATGTGCTAGATGCAGACACCTAATGGAGCCAATGAAGGTTTATGATCAATTCCGGTCAAGATCATTTTTGGACCTTGACCCAAGGTCAATGAAATATCAAAATTAAGATTATGGATTTCTCAAATTTATGACTGGGCCTATGAAAGTGAAATTTTATGCGGAGTTTCCATGCAAAAGGTGTTGCAAGGTTTTATCTTGGTCGAATGCCCAACGTGGCTGCCATACTCACAGATGTTCAAAAATCTTCTTCTCAGTCCAGAACCGGTTGACCGATTTTCACGGAACTTGGTATGTAGTATCTGGGACTCCAGCCCATCGTAGTAGGTTTAAATGATATCCCTAGGATGACATTGACCAAGCTTACGGCAAGGTCAGTTTCGGAAACATAAGCGTGTACATGGGAAAAAGTGAAAACAATGAATATTTTGGAAAGTATTGCAGTCTGAAAGTTGGCAGAAGCATACAACTAATAAAGGTATGCGCTTAATTGAGATCAAGTCTTTTCTTGACCTGGGCCCAAGGTCATTGAAATATCGAAATTAAATACTTGTTTTTCACAGTAACTTCTCAGCCTATGAAAGACTTCATGCAGAGGGAAAATGAAATTATGTTCATGAAATCGGGGTAACATGCTCAACATGTCCGCCATGCTCACAAATGCTCTTAAATCTTCTTCTGCAGAACCCCTGTGCCAAGATTCCTGAAACTTGGTTTGTAGCATCTGGGACCATAGCCTATCATAGTTTGTTCAAATGATGGCCCATGGATGACATTGACCTATTTTACGCTAAGGCAACTTTGGAAACTGGCTTTCACATGGAAAAAAGTGAAAACAACGGATTTTTTTAACTATTGCAGCCTGCGACCGGCAGATGCAGACAACTAATGAAGTCAATAAAGGTGTGTGAGTATTCAAGGTCAATGTCAAATGATGGCTAAATGCTCCAAGATCAAACTTCAGGTGAGCGTTCTCAGGACCAATGGTCCCTTGTTTAGTGTGATAGAGCCACCTCGTCTTTGATATTTTAATCAGTACTATTGGGAGTTATTTATAAGTGTGCACACGGAAACAGCCCGGTGCCAGCGGGATTCGAACGCCCCTCATCTCGATCCGGTTTCAATGCACCACTAGGTCACCGCGATCCCCTTTCAAGGATTTTTTGTCATATGGTGCTGTTTTTTGTTGCTTTTAGTGGCAAAGCGTTTCCCACAGATCTCACAACTATAAGGTTTCTCTCCAGTATGATTTATCTCATGTTCGTAATGGCTTGTTACAGAAGCGACAGAAATATTTCATTATACTGAGTAGAAATGTTGTGTCTGAAAGGAATCTAAGAACAACTTCGAGTGACTAGTTAAACCAAGGGTCCAGGGACGATAATGTAGCCTATCCAAGCACCGGGGCCGGGTCCCGAGGTTATAAAAATCTTGCTCAAATATAAACACGAACATATGGCTCAAACAGCACAAAAATTCGACTCCAAAACACAAAACAATTAGAACCACAACAGAAGTATCGCCTTGAAACGAGTAATATAAAGCAACTGGGAGGGGGGGTGGGTTAAACCGGTTTTACAGACGCCTACCCCTCACCCTCATCTTCTGCAGTGGTTCACAACATTTAGTTATAAATTCTTCAATGAAAAATCAAACTGAAAATGTATTCAATGAAAGAGTTATGAACACCATAAACCAATGCATAATATTTCCATAGATAGTTTTACAATCAGTGCTTAAAACATAGATTATGGATACACGTACCCACAATCTATCTTTTGTGTCAAAAAAAAGAAAAGAAACTAGGTATACCCCGTGAACCCCAGTTTTACTATATTAATGTGGGGTTTAAGGGGTATACATTTCACGGACATGTTTTCTTAATGAGTTGTCTTGCCAAAGGACACTACAGTTTCGAACTCAGGACTTCTCTCTCCGGAGTGCTACACCATACCCAAATAGACCACCGCGCTTCCCTTCTTATAAAAGGAATACTTCATTATTCATATTCCGTATGTACAGAGTCCCAATGATCTGAGATGTAAGACACCTCTGAATAATTTATAAATTATTTCTCAAAAAACTCTTGACTCCAGTTATGCATTGTTATCCTAAAAAAAGTAAAAGTATGCAACGATCAGGAAATGTTGCAATCAGAGAGTGAGAGAAAAAAAAGAGAGAACCACCACAGAAGTATCGCCTTGGAATGAACAGTAAGTATTATAAAATTTTTGGCGGACTTCAATTGAATTTACATAGCCATAACCTCACCCTCAGCTTCTGCAGTGGTTCGTCATAACATTTAGTTATTTCATCGGTCCTCGTGGTGAATCTCTAAATAGTCAATGAATCATCAAGGACAAACAAATGAATCACGATAAACATCCTGATGAATCAAAAACGAGGGCTCAACAGATTCAGTAAGCTGCTCGACGATGGAGATCACTGGGCGCCGATTAACTTACTAAAACCCGGTTAGTCGTCTAGCTAACCACCCCCTCCCCCCAAGGGGGAATTTTATACACTATGATTTTCTAAAAGTACATTAAAAAAGCTATCAAACCCTGTTTTCTGCCATCTGGAAGTGGAAGCCTTTGCGTTTTATTCTATGTTTCATTACATTACCCTAAATATTCAATTTTTGCGTTTTAATAATGGGGGGTACACAAAGACCATCGAACTTGGTCTCATTTTAATGCTTAAACATAGTCCTTTCATCCTGTGATAAGAAATGTAAAACATTTAATTTGCATATTCATGAATTTTTATTAAAACATTTAAATGAAAAAGAAACAATTAAAAGTCAATTATCCCCATAAAAACTAATTCCATGCCTAAACTATCATTCTGGCTCATTGTTATTGTACCAATAATAGTATTTGACAAATTTGTTGACAAATTTGTTGACGTCATAGACCTAATTTGCATTTTCATGAATATTAATTAAAATGACAAAAATCAAGATTTACTCTATTGCCATTTGAAGGGTTTGCGTGGGTTATAGGATGTACCTTTCATCCTTAGAACAAATGCTCATGGGTGCCAGTTTGGCCAGAGGATCACTTTTATGCCGATTTGTGTAATGCAAAATCACAGAATGTTCACCTCCATCCCTAATAAGCAGAGTAAATATTTTGGTACACCTCTGTTACCACATGTATCTTGGCTACTGATAGACCTAGAGAGCTGAAATAGGTATCAAATGATTGTTTTGGCAATGTTCTCTAACAATGTAATAAGATATATAAACAAGCTGGCTATCTCTATAAAATATTAAAAATAAGTTCAGATATTAGAAAAGTAACAGATTAAAGGAAGGGCGTATACCAACAAAATTGCTGATATCTCAGAAACCAAAAACTCTAAGAGAGATGAAATTTGTATCAAATGATTGTTATGATAATGTTCTATAATCATGTGATAAGATACAGAAAGAATCCGACTTTCTTGGTGTTCAAATATTGATAAGAACTTACAATAGTAGAGGAAAATTACAGAACAATGGAGGGGGTATACCTACAGATACATTTATAGCTCAGCAGCCAAAAGCCATAGAGAGCTGAAATTGATAACAAATGATTGCTATGATAACATTTTAATACCCTAAAATAAGATACATATATAAGCAGACTTTTCTGCTATTCGAATATTGATAAAATCTTAAAATATTAGAGAAAAATCACAGTAAATGGAGGGGGTGTACCTATGGATACTTTTATATCTCAGCAACCAAAAGCCATAGAGAGCAGGCATTGGTGTCAAATGATTGCTATGATAGTATTTGATAACCTTGTAATAAGATTTCCAAACAAACTTACTTTTTGTTGCTCAAATATTTAAGAAACTTAAGATATAAGATAAAAATGACTGGCAAAGGAAGGGGGTATACTAATAAAATTGCTAATATCTCAGTGACCAAAAGCTCTAGAGAAAAGAAATTGGTATCAAATGATTGCTATGACAATATTCTATACCCAGGTTATAAGATTTATAAACAAGCTGACTTTCTTGTTGCTCAAATAATAGAAAACATAAGATATTGGAGAAAAATCACTGCCAAAGGAAGGAGGTATACCAATTAAATTGCCAATATCTCAGTGACCAATAGCTCTAGAGAGCTGAAATTGGTATCAAAAATTGATATGATAATGTTCTATAATCATGTGATAAGATATATAGAGGATATTTGCTTTTTTGAGGTGAATACCAAATATATTTCATCGAGTGAGTTGAAAACATTAGAATTTTCACAAGTGCGCAGCACGAGTGAAAATGTTTATTTTTTCAACCCACGAGATGGTTTTCACTGTAATAATAAAAAAATCTCACTTTCTTGTTGGCACTCAAGCCCCGCTATACCCCTGCTATCCCCGGCCTTAGACGACCGGCGATACAAATGACTGGTGTATAGGATACTAAAAATGGTAATTATTTTCGATGGGACAGATGCTACAAGAAGATGAAAAATCGCCCCATCCCACATTTAGGAAAATCTCCGTTGTCCTCCTTGCTTCGCTACGCTCAGCGATTCAGAAAATAAGGTTTTAGAGCACTTTGGACCTTTTATTTTGCTTGCAGACATTAAGCGTCAAGGTCCTGTGCTGTAACTAATGTTACATCACAACTTGTAGCCTACAGACATACATCTAAGTAAGACATGTCAATAAAAACGTCGATCAAAATAGGTTATTAATGCGTAAAAAAGTACAAGTAGGCAAAGATCAGGAAAAGGCGCAATCAGAAAAAGATTCCCACTCCAAAAACCGAGGTGGGAAAAAACTAAATTAACAATCAGGTACTTATACCATGAAAACATATTGTAAGCTGAATGGGCAGCTATTTTCCCAATAGGTGGCCACTCAGTTACCTAAACTGAACTACTTTAAACATATGAAAACATACATAAGGCGCCAACAGCACAAAAAAAATTAAACACCAAGGCATAAAACAAAAAGAACCACCACAGAAGTATCGCCTTTGAACGATCAGTAACACAAAGTTACTGGCGTGCTTAAACCGGTTTTACATGGTCATAACCTCACCCTCAGCTTCTGCAGTGGTTGATAACATGGGATGTATCTAGTTGATTATATGCCTGCTGTTAGATATTGGTCTGAAGTGTTACGCTGTGCCATCTCGACTCACTTCGGTGACCTTGAGGTCAAGGTCACAGACTTAGACATTTTATGTTAATATTTTTATCAAAGTTTCTAGAGGTTGGTATCTTTTGAACATGGCTGGATCTATTTGACACTATACCTCTGTTACCCTGTAACAGACAGACCCCACTCAGTGACCTTGAGATCAAGGTCATGGACTTTGAAGTTTTACTTTATGATGGTATCCTTTCTTTTCTGAAATTAGATTTTAATAGTTTTAGAGGCAAAACACAACTCAGGCAAGCTACGCTGTCTTTGGACAGTACATATTGCATATGTTAAAAAAAACTTTTTTTTTTTCATGATGCAGCTCATTTGGTACTGTGAAATAATCAGATTACATGTACATTTGATTCAGTTGAACAATCATCAGTGCCCATTGAGATGGATGTACTTGGTTATGTTTAATGATTACATTTGTTTGATTTTCATTGATTGTACATATTTTTCCATATGTATTATTATTATTATTATTATTATTATTATTATTATTATTATTATTATTATATCCATGCAGTTCATAAACTTAAGGGAAAATGAAGTTTTCACTATCATATGTACAAATATGTTTACAGTGAATTTTAGAGACTTTTAAACCTTGATTGTATGCTGTTTTAACCCTCAGTAAAATTATGTGCTTAAAAAGATCTTAAAGGAATCAACATTTCTACCGGCGTCCCAACCTTGGGAATTACTACTAAGACAAGAAGAAGAGTTCAAGCTATCCAATAGCACGTACTGAACGGAATAAAAACAGTAGCCAATTTTTAATTTTACAAGACACCCAAGTGTGGTATATTTGCAGGATTCTGTCCATTTGAGCCCTATTGCCAGAATACCTGCCTTTGATGCTTACAGCAAGGAAAGTACCACTACCTTGGGCTTTAACAGCAGACAAGTTTCTTAGTCTAGCACTGAACCATGAAACTCCCTTTGTTTTAGCTGATAGGTCCCTTTGACTAAGACAGAAACAAATATACCGATCACTGAGTTAAAAGGCAACACAGTCTCCTTATTATCTCCGCTTAAAAAATGTGGGGCTATACTGGATTCGCGCTCTGTTATTCCGTTATTCCGTTATTCTGTTATTCCGTCATTCCGTAATTCCATAACCACGAAAAACTTGAGAACCAATTGATAGACTTAATTCGAGTTTTGCACATGCATCAATATTGACAATATCTACTTATGTGCCAATGCATGTCATTTTCCCCAAAATTGTAGAAGAGCAATTGCCCTTGGATGGCCCTTCATTTAAGCCAGAAATTCGTTTCCGCACAATATCTTGGGAATGAATAGAAAGAATTTGTCAAAGTTTTATATGCACATTAACATTGACAAGATCCAGCTTGGGATTGTTACACGTCATTTGTTTGCAAATATGTAACGAAGTTATGGCCCTTGATGCGTGTCCGAATTTCGTTTCCGCTCAATATCTTGGGAATGAATTGATGGAATTTGACCAAATTCTGTATGCACATTAACATTGACAAGACCTAGGCATTGTTACACATCTTTTTTCGCAAATTTGTAACAGAGTTATGGCCCTTGATGCGCGTCAGAATTTCGTTTCCGCTCAATATCTTGAGAATGAATAGACAGAATTTGACCAAATTTTGTTTGCACATTAACATTGACACGATTTAGCTTAAACTTGTCAAACATCATTTTCAAGCAAATTGGTAACAGAGTTATGGACCTTGATGCGCGTCAGAATTTTGTTTCCGCTCAATATCTTCAGAATGAATTGACTGAATTTAACAAAAATTTTTGAACATGTATGGGCATTAACATTGACAAGATTTAGCTTGGGATCGTTAGCCGTCTTTTTTTTCGCGAAACTGTAACGAAGTTATGGCCCTTGATGCGCATCAGAATTTCGTTTCCACTCAGTATGTTGACAATGAGTTGACCTCAACATCAACATTGACAAGATCTAGCTTGAGATTGTTACCAGTTTTTGCAAATTTGTGATGGAGTTATAACCTTTTGACTGATCTTCTTATTGTACATCTTTCAAAAATTGTTTCTGCATTTGGGCTTTCGCATGACATGAAAAGCGCTGAAGTGGAGCTATAGTCAGATTCTCTGACAATTCTAGTTTTCACTAGATGAGAAGCAACAACAGAAAGCCTAGGAATAGACACATCACAAACCAGACACCATGTGGGAAAGAATGGACAAAACAAGACAGATACAAGATTGAATATGATAATACATATGAAGAGCGTATGACTAGCTCTTTCCCGAAGAGCGTATGACAAGCTCTTTGCCAGGAAGGAAGCCACCCGGCTAGCCTCAACTGAAATTAAAATGACCATATACAACAGACGTAGGGTGAGTTAACAGGCGACTTTTAAAAATAACACAACAGAACTGCCTTTGAATGGACAGTGATTAACCTAAGGGCTGAAATCTATTTTACAGGACCCAAAACTCGCTCTTTGTCTACTGTGATTCAATAACAAGAATTCGGAATTAGACCGAACCCATTATTGTTTCCGCGTCTTCATCCACAAGTCCACAGATGGCGAATAATGAGTGAGGAACCAAATCAGCTGTTCCAAGAATTGAACATAATGGCAACGGGCGTTCACGTACGCCCGCATATATATATACGTTGATGCAAATACACATCAATCCGGAAATGACGGCAATTAGACCGATCCCACTGTTGCTCCCGCATCATCATAAGTCAGTACCTGGCGAAAAACGAGTAGGGAACCAACCATAATGATACATGCTAAGAAAGAAAAAAAAATAAGATCGTGAACGAATTATTTCGGAATTAGACCGAACCCATCATTGTTTCCGCGTCTTCATCCACAAGTCCACATATGGCGAATAATGAGTGGGGAACCAAATCAGCTGTTCCAAGAATTGAACATAATGGCAATTGATTCCATGTGTTAACATTATTATTATTGTGAAAGATGATAAAAAAAAAAAAACAATCCAAAATTACTGTTTTGATTTAAAAAAGGCCATTTAAAAGTTTTATTTTGAATGGTCAGAAAACCATTGCTATCTTGAAGCCCAATATATTTTGATAAAATGATACTTATTTATTTGGAGTTTTTCTGATGATATTAAAAGCGAAGCATAGTAAGGTCTATCTATGCTGCGAAGATGAAGTTAGCGGAAGCGGGTCAACTCGGCCTGATACCAACTCGGCTCCTGGGTCAACTTGGTCCTGTGTCTACTTGGCCGGGTCAACTCGGTCTGGTATTGTTTAAGGTAATATGACGTTGTGCGTGTTTTTGGCATGCCATAATTTGTCACAATTGTAAGAAACCTATAAAATGTTAAAACCCAGCAATTCATTTTCTAAGTGCGGGAATTTGGGCCAAATGCCTATGTGTATAATAATTTTTGATATACCAGTGAGTAAATTATGCTACAATTCTGAGAATTTACTGGGCAGCTGTGCTGTTGATCAATGAAACATGAAAAAGTGTCACAACCCTCAACATTTTGGATAGTGGAATTTGGAATTCAGAGTTTCCGTTCTTACTTTGTTGTATGTGGCTACTAATTTATTTGGTGTGGCCTAAGACAACTGAAGAACGAGACTATTCCATACAAGAATGATCCTAAGGGCATTATATAGGCCAAGTACCTGGTATATTGTGAATCATGTATTTGTGATGCCCGAGTTCTTCATAAGGGGTCAACAGGGGTCAAATACTTGTCTTTGTCAGGAGACACTATACCCGAGTGAATCTTGTAAAAGAAGGTTAAGGAGGACTGCTCCCTGCAGGCCTCCACGGTTGGCCACTCAAGCTTGTCAAGCATGTCATCAACGCTGCTTCTGTTCCTCCACCGCCTGCAGGTCCACCTGGCAGCTGTCCTCTGCACCTTCTCTACCTGGTCAATATCAGTATCATTATAGGAATGCCAAATAGGAGCCGCATACTCAAGCTGGGGCCTTACCAATGATTTGTATGCAACTTCTTTAGTATGACGAGGTGCCAAGACCAAACTGCGTCGAAGAAAGCCCAATGTCTTAGTTGCTTTACATGAAATTTCAGAAACATGTTGACCCCATTCAAGATTATCTGCAATTGTTAAACCAAGGTATTTGGCAGACTGAACTGTGATTCTTTATGTTGTTGTGCAGTATGTTTGATATGTCGACTTTTGTTGTATACGCTTAATTTGTTTTTAGTTGAAACAAGCCGGATGGCTACCTTCCTGGGAAAGAGCTAGTCATCTTGCTCTTCGTGTGTGTTGTCACATTTTCATGTTCAGGCATCCTGAACCTTCTTTTGAACTATTATGTTTGCCCTTGTTAAGTCTACATCTTTCCCGCTTGGTGTCGGGGTTGGGATTTTAAATTTAATTGCGTCCATTCCTGTGCTCTCTTTTTTACTTGTTCTAATATTTGACTATCCATTTTTTTCTGCACACCAGGAACCAGGAATTAAAGCACATATGTTGAATAGGGTAAGCTTTCATCCTATAACTAGGGCTAAACGCCCGCAAGCTTTTTGAAAAAGCTAATACTTGTAAGAAAATTATATGGTTTTAAACATTTTGGTGGTTTGAGTCCAAAACGAGGCTGTGAGGGTATGACACCACACCCTCACAATCATAAAATTAAATATATCACATTTTCATGCAAATAGAACTGAATAAACTAGCAAAAGACGTTCCTCTCATTCATTGAAAGAATCTTGTTCATTTTTAGTTTATAAAGCAAGTCAAGTGCTTTAAATACATGTACATATTTTTCAACTTTAGTCACGTGATTTCCTTAACAAAATGGCGACCGCCTTAGACGTCATTGTCAAATTTTAGAATGGCCAAAACTACAAAACCGTGAAAGGTCAATGTTTTTACCAGAGAATAAGTACTTTCTGGTTTACAGACAAAAATTATCTCTAAAAACTGAGAAACAGGTGCACTAAATCTTTTGACAGCCATGTTTAAACAGGAAACAATCCAAAGACTGTAGGTAACAAAACTTGTAATGCAGCACACTGTTCGAATTCTTAATGGCTGTATCACTAAGTACATCAGTCTTACCCTGTCCACAAAGTGGTTTGTACCATCCCTATTAGGTATCCTTAAATAATGTACAAAATAATTTGAGCTAAGATCTTTGAACCACAGAAACACAACCATAAACACACTGATGTTGGTTGCGTTCTCATCATTTTTATTTAATTTGTCACATTTTATTTGCTTCTCAAAATGAATTGTTAACTGGTTCAAAATTCTGCCGAGGTGCTTCTCTGTCAAACTCACCCATGTACCTTTAAATGCACAGTAGCAAACATTAAAGCAGAGTTAGCATCTCATTCTGGAGATAATGATACAGCTGTAAAGCTTCTGAAAATCTTTTTGGTGGATCCATATTATCTCTACCCATTATGCTTACACACACCCCATAAACATTCTCACCACAGTGAATTACAGAACGAAACAGTGCTCCTTGAGAACACGAATCAATATCTGAATCTTGAACAGAATGTAACTGAGTTGTTGTGTTTGCCACAGCTCTGGTGCATAAAAGATAACATCTGGACGACCGAACGGCACACTGTTATTCTCGGATGGTCTAATGTCATGCCTGTTCCAGGTCTCTGAAGTTTCGTCTAGCTCGAACTGAAAACAAGAACCAAAATTAGATATATGCATCATGTAATTATGCAAGATCAAATGCAACAAGAGGATCAATGGTCCTATAAACGCTCACCTGATATAAGGTCCTGATACAATTTGACCAATTTACATTGCATTAAAGACCCAGGACGTGGGGGGGGGACAAACCCGAGGGCCAAACAGTTTTCGTGAACAAATTATCTTCGTAAACAAATTATCTGTCCATTTGCCCATTTCTAGCAAGTTCTGTCATTAAATGACATTTTCCCACTTTTCCCCATTCAAATGCATAGGCGACCTTGTTGTAAAATAGGTAAAACAGTATGGTATATAAAAGGCAAGAAATTGAACAAAATTTGTTCAGCCAGCTTCATAGGTTATCTTGGTTCTTAATCTCTATCAAAACATATCTCTGCAGCATTGCAGGGTCATGTTTATATGTTCTCTGGACAGTTCCAAATTAACATAAGCATTGTATATACTACAAGCTAAGTGTCTCTATGTTGAAGTTACAACTTGCTTTCAAAGTGTATGTGCGACTACTTTTAATATTTAAAACTTGCACATTTCACTTTTTGCATACATTTGTTGTAACAAATAAAAAGGACTAAGCGTTACTGAAACAAAAATGCTTCAATTTGTTGAATTTGATGGGTATACGCTATAACACATGAAGATAGCATTATGCTAGCTTTAACTTTTTATCAGTTTTGTCCAATTTTGTGAGTTAGTATAAATGATCTTTCACTTGAAATGCTTTCATAAACATTTAACCAGCCTTGTCAGAAAAATGCTTGGCAATACAGATACAGTTAGAAAAATAATCACATTAAGTGGTTGTTTTTGAGCAAATTTTTTGAAATCGGACTTATATTCCTCACTGAAAAGTGATTTATGTATTTTTATAGAGCTCCATGCCCTGATGTTTCATGCCAAGCTTCAAAATCACAGGCCTTCTGGTTCTGGAGAAGAAGATCTTTAAAAGATTTCTGTTATTTATAGCCATGGTGGCTATCTTGGCCATGTGACCTGAATCATTTATATAAACTTTCATCCCCTCTTCATATGGATGTTCCATGTGAAGTTTGGCTTTGATTGGCCAAGCGGTTTCAGAGAATAAGAATTTTGAATATCATGGTCATTTAATTGAATATAGTCCCAGAGCAGGGGCAGACAACCCACTGTGGCAAAATTGTTTTTCAAACTCATAGGCGACCTAAGTTGACCTTTCCATTAAATAGGTCAAGGTCATCCCAGCGTCATGATTTATATCAATTTTGTAGAGCTCCATGCCCTGGTACTTCATGTCAAGTTTCAAAATCATAAGCCTTCAGGTTCTTGAGAAGAAGATTTTTAAAGGTTTTTGCTATTAATAGCCATGGCTATCAAGTCTTGGTCTTGTGACCTGGATCATTTATATAAACTTTGTCCTCCCTTCCTAAGGATGATCCATATGAAGTTTGGCTTTGATTGTCCAAGCGGTTTCTGAGGAGAAGATGTTTTAATACTATGGTCATTATGTATATGCCCATTCCCACTGAAGCTGCATTTGAGGTTTGGCTTCAATATGCCAAGTGGTTTCAGAGAAGAAGATCTATGAAAATGGTGGACGGACGGACGCCGGACGAACGCCGGACGGACGCCGAACCATTGTTATACTATAAGTTAGGAGCCCTTTGCTCAGGTGAGCTAATAAAACCTTGAGAATGAGTAGAGCAGAACAGATAATTTATTACACTCAGATCAAAAAATGACATATGCGGGTTTGAAAACTTTGTACAGTGAAAATAATTTATGGTGTACCAGAAGTCTAAAAGATGTTTTTCAGGTATTGACAAACGACTGCCATTTTTATCGTCATAAAGTAACTTATCCAACATGAGTTTGTTTATATTTGTAGGTAATTGTTCAAATTAAAGTTAATATACTAGTGTCATTTATGATGTCAGAAGCATTATTACCAAGCTAACAGGAAACCAATTTAAGTATGAAACGAATTTTTTTAATACCCTTTAGATATCAGAAAGAAAAGTTAAGGAAAGCAATGATCAGGAATTGGTGCAATCAAAACCAATGTCCCGCCCTTCAACACAGGTGGGTACCAACCGAAATTACACTAATACAAAAAAAGAAGAACATACATCAACAGATAGACGACATGTAAACATTGTGGATTTAAGCCCAGGGGGGGAGGGGTACTCGGAAATTTTCCCTGTACATAGGCTGGGGGTATTTTTGGGGTCAAAGTTTCGAATGCCGGTATTTTTGGGGGGTTTACAGAAAAAAAATGAATATTTTTGGGTAGGCAATTTTTGTGGATATTTTTGGGGGTCCAATAAAAATTGAATATTTTTTGGTGTTTAATGTCGGAAAAAGGGTTATATCAAGTGTTTTTCAGCAATTGCAGATTTTTTTTTTTTTTTTTTTTTTTTTTTTGGGGGGGGGGTATGCTAAAAATTCCTGATATTTTTTGTTTTTTTTTTTTTTTTTTTTTTTTTGGGGGGGGGGGGGGGAGTACAGAGTAGCTGCTTGGGCCCAGCCTATGCCGGTATAGGAAAATTCTCAGAGTTCCCCCACCCCCTGGGGATATAAGACGCATATATAAACCGAGCAACACAAAAATAGACACTTAAACATAAAACAAAGAGAACCACAACAGAAGTACAGCATCAGAACGGTCATTAATATGAATTAATATGAAATTACTTGGAGTGGGGCTTAAACATGTTTTTGGGGCGCCAAACCTTGCCGTCAGCTTCTGTAGCAGAGACTTTTTAATTTATAGTTATCTTAAATATTTACTAAAACATAGTAATTACGCAAAAACGAGAACTATGGTCATGCAACTGTTTGAAAACAGCCTTACCTGTATTAAAGCTGTAAAACAGAACAAAACAAGGTTTTGTCAAGGAAACTCCCGCGGAAATGACCCTCTTCTTCCAGACTCTTAAATAATCTTATCCAAGAATGAAGGCACTGTCGGCAGAGAGTGCCTCACCACCCTTCAATACGTTGGTTTCAAGTGCTGCTTCCGTCTATATAAGATGGTAATGAAGAATTTGGAGCTGTATTGTTCCAAAACAAATTCTGAAAGTCACGTACAAGTCCATTTTCTGTACCATAATCCCCTCGTTCAACACAAGGACACAAATTCTTTTACAGACTCTAGAAAATAACCTCCTATAATTATGGGATTATTGTTCGTGTTGTACACATTCAGCCAAATGATTTTTCTGGAAAATCCGTCTATGCAGCCACTTATGCAAAGTCCAAAAGACTTCAGTTTATCATAGCCGTCTATGTGCCAAATGAAATTTGGTCCAGGAACAGTGTAAGTACGTCTTTCAAGGCGCCTTGAAAGTCTGGCAGCCACCCCGTTTGGATCAAGCTCTCTCAAGATGAGTCTGTGACCGCTAAACAGTGGCCTACACATTTTGAATACATCAAAGTCGACCTGACCCTTGCAGTTCGGTTTGTATAAACGCGATGACCCTGTCAATATTACTGTATCGCCTTCATACGAGGTTTAACCATTTTATTAGACATTTTTCACTTTTGAACGTAAGTGCTGCTGGCGCTTGCGGTTATGACTTTCCGTGTGATGGGGGACGACTCGTGAGGGCATATTTGAGACGAAGACGAGGGACGATATGAAGAATTACTTAGTCAAAACTACCAATAGCCGACGAAGACGAATTAAATAAGAGAGTCAAAAAATGAAATAGTGTAGGACGTGTAGCTGTGTAGCTCAGTAGGTAGCGTGCTTGAGATTGAAAGCGAAAGGTCCTGGGTTCGAGTCCCGGACGTATCACTTTTTTCTTTTCTTTATTTGTCTCTCTTGTGACAAAAAAGCTTTGGAAATAAAACATATGTTATCAGCTGATTATGTTTTTTTGGCAAATGCAAGAATCATGAAATGCCCTACTACATTAAATTCTTAAATCGTAAAGGAATTGAAGTTTAAGACGGCAGCCCATGTATGTTTTCTCTTGTATTGGGTGCTCGATCGTATTTTTGGTATAAGAGCTGATCTATCCTCACGTCAATATTTCTTTCTGGGAGACATGAAAATATGAATATACTGAAGGCTTGTACAGGCATAATGTGGCTAGGATAAGTTAGACATCCTGAACGACTTAAAATGTTTTCCGCGGCTCAAATAGTACACTGTATAGTGTACATTTTACACTGTATAGTGTACATGTAAAGATATCTGTATATTTATTAGGTGTAAGACATACAGTTCCACGTGCTGTCTCGTGAGAGAACATAATTTATTTTGGCATGTTTATACATGTATTTCAAACAGATACTCGAAATCTTGATGTTATTTATTTGGTTGATGTTTCGTTTTGAGTCCATTAGACAATCATCTGCAAGTCATAAGTGCGATATCCTAGCTACATTTTGCATAGCCATACAAATAAGTTGAGGTTTTGTAGACCATCCACAGTATTTCAGCATTTTGAATGCGATAATTACGATTTTTGGGATTTTTTTTTTCAAAGTCAAAGGCTTTTTTCTGATCCTCATTTATGCTCTTGAATTATGCGTGATGTTTATCTGGTTGAATTCAAATAAATATAATTAAACTTCAAACTAAAACAATATTATTTTCAAGAAAATGAATGTTTATAGACTGAGAAACATACAGTTCGTTTTTTCATAATGTGCCGCGTACCTTGCTTAGCCCTGAAACAGGCTGACAATATTCTTTACGCGAGCACACACACACACACACACACACACACACGCGCGCGCGCGCGCGCGCTCGCACGCACGCACGCACGCACGCACGCACGCAAAATCCGTAGATGACTTCATGTCGCAGTGGTTAAGTCTGTCGCTTCGTAAAATCACATGTCGATAATAAATACGTACATGCAGTTGATATAAGACTGGTACAAAATTATTTTAGGGAGCGCGGTGGCGTAGTGGTAGGGCGTCTGACTCCGAATCGAGAGGTCCTGGGTTCGATCCCCACGGGCGCCACCGTGTTGTGTCCTTGAGCAAGACACATTAACTCCTTACTTACTGGTTAAACCCAGGAAGCGTTGGCTCCGTCCCGACATGACTGAAAAAATGTTGACTGGGATATAAAGCCTTAATGAAAATGATTTTGATAAGAGCATATGACACGTTAGCTCAGGAGGTTGAGCGCGAGTAGGAAACGCCTATTTTTATTGGAATTATTATTTTTATTTTTTTTTCGCATCTTTGACAATATTCTTGCGTAGAAAACAAAAAAAAAAAAAATAAATAAAAATTAAAACCAATCCAGACAGCAATTAAACATATAAATCGTAAACAATGTTATCATATGCAATGGTAACAATGATTATTGTGGTCTTCCCATTTAACTGTCTGATTCTAATGGAACAATGAACCAGAAGTGGCCTTTGACACGACATGTTTACAAAATCGCATCATCAACCGTCATGTTTGCCATTAAAGATACATTACTCGTTCAATGCGAGTCGGCCTTACAAATGCTTTGCGCGAATAAAACAACTTCCAGTGCAGAATGTTATTTTTTAGACACTCGTGTGCATAACTAGGGATCGCTAGTTCAATTCTGAGCTGCCCATGGCTTTATGGTGACACTATAAACCGAGATCCCGTCTGCATATGACGATAACTGTTGGTGGGAAAGCAACTATCAACTATTTGTTATCGCCATGTGACTTTTAACATACTGGTGCATGTATATACGAACATTGGTTCTGTTAAGCTACATTTCACTTTTTTTTGGTGAACACACAGTAATTTTTTTACACGTAAACATGGCAAGATTTACGATTTGAAACATTTAGTTGTTCTTTAATTTTATGTGCAGTTTTTTTATTCTACGCCTTACAACGTTTTGACACATTTCAAGTAATATCGAGCATGGTCTGTTATCCTTATCAGGATAACATGTTCGTGACATGTTTACCCCATTGAACAACGCTTTTATAAAGCAAAACTTGAGTATGCAGGGGTATACCTAGTTTTAGCTCACATGAGCCCTTCGGCTCAAAAGGTGAGCTTATAGGATGACCATGTCCGTCCGTACGGTCGTCTGTCAACAATTTCCATGATCTTCTTCTCTGAAACAGCTTGGCCAATCAAAGTTTAAACTGTTTGCGGAGCATTCTTAGGAAGGGGGAACGAAATTTGCATAAATGGACCAGGTCTCATGACCAAGATGGCCGCCTTGGCTATAAATAGCAAAAACCGTTAAAATTTTTCTTCTCCAGAACCAGATGGCATGAAGCATCAAACAATATTAAAATCACTACAAAGTTTGTATAAATCATTTCGCTGGGATGACCTCGACCTATTTTACGGTAAGATCAACTTTCATGTAGGTCGCCCATGCATTTAAATGGAGAAATCAGTTAAATGTAATTAAATGGGTGGAAACTTGATATGATCATACAAATGGGCAGATTTATTTTTATGAAAACATTAAGACCCAGGTGGTTGTCTGCTCCTGCCTGGGGGATATATACATGTATATGACTATAATATTTAAACATCTTCTCTGCAACCGCATGGCCGATCAAAGCCAAACTTCGTGGAAGGGGAACGGAAGTTTGTATTAATGGTCAAGGTAACTTGACCAAAATGGCCACCATGGCTATTAATTGAAAAATGTTCTTCTTCAGAACCAGTAGGCCTATGATTTTGAAACTTGGCATGAAACATCTACAAAGTCTATATATGACACAGGGATGACATTAACCTATTATAAGACAATGTCAACTTAGGTTGCCTATGCTTCTGAAAACATAGATTGTGAGTATTCGTTCTATCACGTGTCCACAATATATGTTTTGAACAAGTAAGAAAATATCAAAACTGAAAATTTTCATTTTTTTTTCAACTTAGAAAAACACACTGTATTTTGCTTGTTAAGGTTTTGTAATGATATCGTCATGATACAGGGTACCGTTTTAGTGCACATGTATTACACATGCTGACGACAGATCTACAACATTTAATCATTCTTAACCTTACTCATACGGGCCCATCTTTGCGTCCCGAACCGGGCAAGCATATAAGCACATAAGCTTCTTACTCAATCTGAATTTAAATAAATAATAAATTGAATCGGTTTGTTGATTTGAGCGTTAATCCAACAGCAAAGGTCATATGGAAACGAGACCTCAGTTTATAGTCTCATCCGACAGACTCAAGAAGACCCGGATCAAACCTGCGATCTCCTGGTTTATAAGGCTCGTGAAATAACCACTGCACCATGGAGGCTTGCTTAATAGGTTCGGTATAAACTTTATCATGATAGAAATCGTACTTTTAAATGTTAAAAAAGGACAAAAGAAGGCATGTCCTTAACACCAACTGCATTCGGCTTGCCAAGCAGCAATGTGGTTTGATAACTGATCCGGCTTGATATGATCTTTGTTTTGTCGATGGGCCCTAGGACAAAATTTCAATAGCCAAACACAACACAATTAAATTTCTCCTGTTACATGTATATATTTTAGAATCATGAATGGCGGTTCGTTTGTTTACGTATAAAAGGTCGGTAAATGGACACGTGAAATGTCTGCGTGGTATACTGTATATGTGTATTCGGGTATTGTCTATCAGTGTCAGCACCATCGTATATGCTTGCGATACAATCAAAGTCCTTACAACAAAGATTGATGCAACATCACACAACATGTGATATAATGGATTAAAACAACCTTCAGCGCAGCAATATCGTTTTGGCAACTACCAACACCAAGACAATGAACTCTTCGCCGTAGGTTGCTGCCCAATTTATCAGTCTTACAATCACGGGTGACAAAAACCAAGTTCTGCTTGTGAGTAGGCAAGTTCGTTTTCTCAGGGTTCTCCCCTTTTCCCCCGCTGTTACTGATTTACCCGTCTCCTATGAACTAAAATAATCTTGAACGGGCCGAAAATTGTATAAAAAAAACGCATCATCATAATCAGAAATGAGCACAATCAGACCAGTATCTGTAATCAAGTAACAATAAAATGACCAAGAATCTATACAATTAAATTTCTCATCCTAACATAGACACCAGGCGGGAGAGACATGGCGGTGCAACACATCACAAGCAATTTAACAACACGCATAAAAAAAACAAAATTACTAGCTCTTTCCAAACAAGACCAGCGTCCATTCTGTTAAAAGAGACAATACACGAGGCAATAATCTTAAGAAAACACATGTGTCAATGTGAAGACTGTACACACCATTATTTGTGAAACAAATGAATAATTTGTGCACTTTGTAGTGTCCAAAATTGCTTCTACGTGTATATGAAATGGCGAACATCAAAAGTAAACTGCGGCGAAGTGACGCGCGACCGCTTTACGGAGCGACTGAAACACTATGAGTCCTCTGCGGAAACACTTTAAAAACTCATGAAAATAATATAATTGTGTTAGTTTGATTTTAATTTATTTATTTGAATTCAACCAGGTGAAACAGCACGCATACTATCACACAGAATAAATGAGGATCAGAACGAAAGCTTATGTCTTGCCAAATTAATTTTCTACATCGTAACCATCGCACTCGATATGGCAGAAATACTGTTGAAAGTCTACAATAAACAAAAACAGTTGTGTGGCTAGGCATATTGTAGCTACATGTAGGGTATTGCCCCCATCGCTCTTCCTACTGTCGAATGGACTCAAAACTAGACATCGACAAAATAAACATCGTTCGCTCACGAGATAGCACGTGAAACTGTAGTTTTACATCTAATAATACACATATATCTGAACATGTACACTATACTTTTTGATTTGGTGTCTGGTCTTGTGTATTTGTTAAAATTCAGTTTTACGTCCCTTTCAAGATTATTTCAGCTCATATGAAAAGCACCAAACAGTAGGTGGGGCGAAAACGGGAATACCCCGAGAATAACCGCCTGGCACACCCGCAAGCAGAACTTGGCCTGTCTCACATGTGGCCATTGTGGGTCTCGAACTTACACCAGACACATCGGTGAGATGATTAAGTGACTATGAAATAGCGCTCTTAACTGGTTGGCCACGGGGGACGCTTGCGTATTTTTTTAGTCATTACAGGCGGTCAGCTTATCCACATTATCTGTTCCAGCCAGTCAGGAAATAAATGTTGACGTTAGGATCGGTCGCTGATCCGTTCTTCTGCCGAAAATGACGATCGAGTTATCGGCTTCAATGGGTGAAAAATCAAGACCTATAAAAACCTATACATGCGGTCTGCCTTCTCACAAGACAGTTAATCCAGAAACTTACGATTAAATGCAACAGTGAATTCTGTGATTCTTGCATTTGCCAATAGATAAAATATTATTTTCTTTTTCCTTTTTTTTTTTTTTTTTTTTCATTTCTTTTTAATTTTCTAAGCTTTATTGCCACAGGTGCGAAAGAAGGAAGAAACAAAGAAAAGGAAAAATATTTTTTGTCCTACCCGGACTCGAACCCAGGACCTTTCGATTGTATGTCTTACACTCTACCTACTGAACTATTCAGCTAGGCGTCATGGACAATTTCGCTTTTTCATTATCTTATTTAATACACCTCCGGTGGGCTGTTGGTAGTTTTGAATAAGTAATTCTTCATATCTCCCCTCGCCTTCGCCTCAGATATGCCCTCACGAGTCGTCGCCCATCACACACAAAGTCGTAACCGCAAGCGCCAGCAAAATTTACGTTCAAAAGTGAAAAATGTCTAATATTCGCTTCAAGTGTCTTTCACTTATTTGAACATCGTGCTTTAACGCTAACAAAGATACGATCGCCCTATACTACAGTCCTATGAGAAAATACAGCTCCGCCAAACACTCTGTGAAGCAAGTGTAGCCATGTTTTGGGGCGAATATCCAGCCAATCAGAGTCCAGGATTATGTCGTTTAGACGACATATTATCTTGTTATAACAAGATAATTATCTTGTTATAACAAGATAATTATCTTGTTATAACAAGATAATTATCTTGTTATAACAAGATAATTATCTTGTTATAACAAGATAGTTATCTTGATAATTATCTTGATATAACAAGATAATTATCTTGATATAACAAGATAAATAAGTTGTTTAAACAAGATAATAAGTTGTTTAAACAAGATAAAAAAGAGAAAAAAAAATGTCCCTTCCCGGGTTCCGTAACAACACATGTTGATCAAATATTTTCGCAATCAGCTCAATAGTAGCAAAGTGTGTACTTCAGTTCCTTCGTCGCAGCAGCCACAGTTAGAGGAGGGGATGTAAAGAGAGAGGGTGGGAGGAGGGGCAGTTGCAACTGAACAGAAAAATGACTAATAACGACACCCATACACTAGCGACGTTGTACTGTGGACGAGGGCTTGTTTTAACTATGTTGTGCAATAAACGAGCGGTCACTTGCTTGGGGAGAAGGTTTGTTAAGATGAAAAACGAATGTAGAACTATTTTGAATTTTTGTTTAATAAATAACTACATGTAATGAAATAAACAAATGAAAACGTTTTGGTAACTAACATACGTGTAATGCACGCCATTTCAAAAACCCTGAACCAGCGTAGCAATTTCAAATTACGAATACATGCCTATGCAATGAATAAATATTTTCAAAATTGTGAAAAACAAAGTGAAAAATTTCAGTAGAAAATTTTTAATATTTTTCCATTTTTTGCTAAAAAAACCCCATAGATATTGGGTAAACGTTAGAACCGCCTCGGCGAGGGGGTTCTGACGAGTACCCACAATGTATGTTGTGGATAAAAAGTAAGAAAATTAGGTATACCCCTGCCAAACCCAGTTTTTCTGCATAAAAAGGGGTTCAAGCATTTCACGGACATGATTTCCTGATGTGTAAACAAATGGAAACTTGAGCTTGAAATTTTACCAAGTCACCTACAGTGGAGATAGCTAGCAAGTTGTCCGTGCATTCGCGCGCGCCTTGCGTTGCCCACGCACGCTACACGCAGTCGAAGGCCACGCACTACTTCGCGAAATTAGCGCGAGGAATTTTCAGCCAATGAGAAAGTAGTCTGAACTCGCAAAGCCAACGCATTTTCTCAAAATCTTCGCGTTGGGTTTTCAACCAATAGAAACTGCGAACCACTCGCGCGAAATCTTCGCAATTTTTCCAATATTTTCGCGTTGGTTTTTCAACCAATGAGAAACGCGATAATATCTGCGTGTGTACATGTGACCAGCGCACGAAATCGGCCAGCCAATCAAATTTGCGTTGGCATTTTCGCACGATAGATTGGTTGGTTGATTGGGGTTTAACGTCCCACCAACAGCTAAGGTCATATGGAGACGGGACCTCGGTTTACAGTCCCATCCGACGGACTGGAGAAGCCCGGGATCGAACCTGCGACCCCTGGTGTACAAGGCGAGTGACATAAACACTGCACCACGGAGGCTTCTCGCACGATAGACAAAGCCCTCAACAGACCCTCAATGTGACCCTTCCCACCATTTGCATCAAAAATAAAATCTTGACAAAACAAGATACTTCTTTTTAATCGACACAATATGTCAAATAAATAGTTCGGAAAAATGTGCCGGGTATTGTTTTTCAGAAAATACTGCAGAGTCCGGGCTATACAGTTATGCATGGTGCAGTTGCAAAATAATAGATGGGTAAAATGCTCACTATTTTTCATCATTTGTCTCAATGTTATGAACTTAAAAATACTTTTTTCACATAAATGTTAAATTTGCTTCGTGAAATTTGCGTTTGAACAAACTAAGCTTTTCTTTTACTTACCTCTTTGAAGATACGCATTTTTAATGAAATCCTCCGTTTAATATCCAAAACACATGAAATATCACATGTTTAAAATAACGTTATAATTCCGTCTCATTAAATTCATATTCTGCATGCACATTCTTTTTATTTACAATATCAAAGCTAATGAAACATTGGGTAAGACATTGGCCCCGTCGAAAAAATAACCCTTGTGTGTGATTTTATTTTTCGTTATCTTGAAAGACATTGGGCGGCCACGGGCTTTTGAAAGTTATATAAGGCATTGAAATTTTGATCGACTTTGCCGGACAGCGATCGGTATGTATCTGATTTGAGTACGTATACATGTGCACCCTGGTCCAAGCAATGCTAGCCAAAACCATCAGCTCCTTTTGTCGTAAAGGGCATTTTGTCGTTAAGGGTCTCTTTAATCGGTCAATGATCACCATGCCCCACGGGCATACGAGTGTTAAGTACGTTTTATTGTCAATACTGTCAAAACATTGGGGCTTTGAAGTTACAGGGCACAACTTTTATTTTAGATCCGCGGTATTTGTTTGTTCTTCAATAAACTAAACATAAATAATCGAACAAGAACTCTATGAAAACAGAGTCTCTATAGAGACCCTGATGAAAATAAAGCAAAAATTAACATTCCTTGTTTATCCATTTACTTCAGCCGCATCATCAGAAAAACAACGATGTGGTTTCCGAACAGGTCCTACACAAACCGACTTTAAAAGCACAGAAGGTCCATAGAGGCTGCAAAATTTGGATTTGAAAATTAAAGGAATTGTACTATTCGTGTAGCGAAAACAAAGGCGCCGATCAGCTTCGCGGTCACTATGTTTTCGCGTATGTAAAATGTTGTTTTTCTCATGATGTGGCTTGTTTTTATTTATTTATTATTTATTTATATTCGAAAAAAAAAAATGCTCCGATCAAATACTAATAACTAATCACTTGAGTGACGTCAACTGGTTTGTTTGTGTACAAATGAGGTTAATGTTGCAGTCATGTCAAGACGGAGCCACCACTTCCTTGGTTTTAACCACTAATCAGGAGAGTCAATGTGTCTTGTTCAATGACCAAATACGGTGCCGGCAGTGGGGATCGAATCCAGGAGCTCTCGATTCAGAGCCCGATGCTCTACCACTACGCCACCGTGCTCCACTGGCTTCAACTGGTACCGTATGCAGGCGAAAAAATACAAGGCTATATTTTTTCTTCATTTCTCTTCGAATTCTTCTTAGAAGTCTTCTTTTTACTTAGAGAAAACACTGGATCCCTTTATTCGGCTAATGAAGGTTTTAAACAAAAGCTTAATAAATTCATTAATTAGTATATTCAGCCCAGAATGATCACTGTATAGGAATTTTAAGTATGTTCAAACACAGGCATGCAAATAACACTCCGGGCGGAGAGACTCGCTTTGCTTTCGTTGAAAGCAAAAAAAAAAAAAAAAAAAAAAAAAAAAAAAAAAAAAAAAAAAAAACATGCGATTTCGCTCGAATGGTTTTATTTTTACATTGTGAAGAAGAAAATGCATTTCACTAAATGAGGTGGTGATCTCGCGCGCACGCAACTGTCACCAATGGTAACAATGAAGTCTTGTTGAAGACTTGCGAGGTTTTCCATATACGCACATCATAGCCGAACATGCAACATAAGCTAGAACTCACATACAATGTGGTTTCATTCTAATCCATTAATATGTGTATCTAGTGCCAACAAATCGAACCAAGACTCTCAACCTTTTTTACTTTTGTAATTTTTCTATGATTTGTGTTTAAATCATGTACCTTTAAATAATTTAGCCGCGACACGAAAAATCCGGTCTTCGGTGTCTCCGACAAGGTGCGACACAAACCGGCCTGTACGGACATGGAAGCAGGCTAGAAGCTTGAAAGTTAGCATTTACGTAGAAGAGGAATTATACTATCTGTATAGGAAAAACAAAGGGGCAGATCAGCTGTGCCTTAACTGCACAGCTGATCTCCGGCTTTGTTTTCGCATATGCAAAATCCGGTTTTATGACGATGCGGCTCATTAATACGGAACAGACTAAGCGTTGAATTTTCTGTTGACTGATCAGCGGTAATACACTAAAACGCTGAAATGCTGAACTGAACTGCTGATATTTTTTTTGGTTGTACACCAGTTTTGATCGTTGTTGAGCAAATGCAAATGGTGATTTTATGGTATTTGATAACACCTTTGAGTGTATTTGTCCGTGCGCGACCATACCATTTAGAAACTGGACAGTCGTTTGCTGATGTGCTAATTTGAATTAAATTAGCTATGATGTATTGAAATACATCAAAAGTATTCAAACTGCTATGTTTTCGGTGTAGTTCCTGCGGTTTCATATATGCATGCATGTGGACAGTTTGATACGCTATCGCGCAGTCTGATCACATCACCGTAATTCGAGATAATTACATTTTGCTTAGCTTAGTAAGAACAGTGCCTATGGTTTCATATGATGTGTTGTGCTCTACTTGGTCAGAATTATCACAGAAAAGTGTTTATCTTAGAATGGGCAGTGCGGTCTGGGTTCGCAATTAGGTACATGTAGCTGTTTAGTGCAATCAGTTATATATATGACACAATTTTATTTTATGGCCAGGCCGCCTACAGTAGTCGCCTATTGTAAAGGTATGAAGCAGGGACCTCCATGCACCTCCAGATATGTTAATTAAATTAACTTTATGTAAGGACAATATTACTAGCTAAATAACATTGGTGTCATATTCAAGCAATATACATGTACACGCGTGCCATTCATTGGCTACCGTGAAAATTTGCACCTACAGATTAAAGGTGCTCTGCCTTCGTACTATCAAAACATTTGGTAATTACAAAGGTGTCATCCTGACGCAATATACATGTACACGCGTGTCATTCAGTGGCTACTGTGTAAATTCCAGTGTATAGAACGGAACTCGCGGCTTCAAATTTTTATAAAAGCAATATACACGTAAATTATGGCGGCGCATCAATCATGAAACAAGTCTTTGATACTAAAAACTGTGTCGCATATGATCTTCCAAGTTGTAACATAAAGACGGCGTGTGTCAAAGCGCTGTTGAGTAATATTTGTCGCGTGTCTCTCACACGGTTCTTTAAACTTTATTACCAAGGTGTTATTTATTACCTTTTACACCTTTAGCGACATGCCGCTGTCCTGTCCGTTTAATTTATTTCAAGACTACAATAATATAGTCTTTACGATGAAAGAAATTCCGGCAAGTTATTTTTCTTCTTTTATCATTATTACTATTATTATCATTATTATTTCATGTGACGGTAATATGGATAAAGCAATTAATGTAAAATTTTGGTCAAAATTTTGAACATAGGCAATTGTCAAAAATTTTATCTTTTTTTTTTTTATTTCTTTTTTATTTGTCTTCTTCTTATTTTTTATTTTCATTTATTTATTTCATTTAAATGCTTTTAGGAAGAAAATATTCTATATTTTAACTTATCGATGCAGTTATTTTGACCCAACGCGCAGGGAGCTAAACTATTGGCTCAAATACCCACGCGGTTACTGCAGTGCCATATTAAAGGATTTGATTGGATAAAAGCTTTCCTGCGTGTACCTGCGTTGGCTTCGCAGGTGTAAACAGGTAATATGATTGGTGTTTGACTACCTGCGCAGGCATCGCGAATAGGACTATGTCATATACGGGTCGATAATATGATTTGATTGGTTTATAATGATACCTTCGCGAAACTCGCGAAGCAACGCAGGTACTAACGCGATAATTCCCCACGCGCGGGTCTCGCACGTACAACGCAAGGCACCTGCGAAAATGGTAAACTTTTAAGAAATCTCCACTGTAGTAAAAATTGAAGTTTTTCATTTGTTTAAAAATTTAAGTTAAAACTGAGTCAAACAAAATATGCGACAATTTAGAATCTTTAATACAGCTTCCGGATGTCCATAACATTAAAAAAAGTTTCTGAATAGCACGCCATCCGATCGGATTAGCGAGCACGACATCCGATCGGATTAGCGAGCACGACATCCGATCGGATTAGCGTTTTCATTTGCAGCATAGCCTTTGTCGAGTCGCTTAGCACCGCATACAGTTGCACGATAATAATAATTTCCTGAAAGAGTGCAATGTCGCTCCATCATCTTTGCCTGTACAGCTCAGTTTGTTGTGGTTGTGCCTGATAGAAAATACATTAGACAAATTGTCTCGTAACGAAACTCGTTAGGTAATAAATACTTATTTTCAGTTTTTGTATTTGGTAAGGACGGATATTGATTTGAATAAACATTTCTGAAGTTTCTTATCACATTGGAACTTGGCTAATAACAATTACGAAAGGAGCCATCTAAATTTATAACTGCTGAGACTTAAATATAAAATATATGAGCCGCCTCATGGGAACACCAGCAATCTGCATAGGCGAAAACAAAGGCGCAGATCAGCTTCGCGGTATACCCGTCTCCCAGAATAAATTTCACCAATGAGCAATGGATTAATTTTGGTCTCCAATAATGCCAACATTTATTATGATTTTTTTCTACCGCCGAGTTAATCTGTTCAACGCCACTAAAAGGCTAAATCATTAATATGCATATGGCACATCACTATGTTTCAGTCACAAACTAATTAGAGATTCACCACGAGGACTGAACAACTAACTAAATGTTGTGAACCACTGCAGAAGATGAGGGTGAGGTTAGGGCCCTGTAAAACCGGTTTTAGCCCCCCGGTGATTTTATATTACTGATCGTTTCAAGGCGATGCTTCTGTTGTGGTTCTAGTTGTTTTGTGTTTTGGAATCGATTTTTGTGCTGTTTGAGCCTTATGTACGTTTTCATATTTTAGTTCAGTTCAGGTAACTGAGTGGTCGCCTATTGGGGAATAGCTGCTCACTCGGCTGACTATATATGTTTTCTTGGTATATGTACCTAACTGTCATTTTAGTTTTTTCCCACCCCTCGGTTTATGGTGTGGGAATTTCTTTTTGATTGCGCCATTTCCTCATCATTACCTACTTGTACCTTTTTTATCATTATCTAATCTCTATCAAGCTAATGTTAAATGTCACAATTCTTCTCTAGAAGCCTTTGATATAGCCGTAGACCTGCATAGACGCCATAAGAACATAGAAAATCCACAAGAGTATAAGTCCCATCCCACAAAGCCGTGTGGGCCATTTGGGGCCCCCGAGTTCCCCACCGAACCGCACCTTCACGTAACGTCGTATCATCAGTACGGCGATGGTCGTCAAGGCACAACAGGTGAATACAACTACACTGAAACCGAGGTTACCAGCTGGTACTTCGAACGTCTTGCCCTGCAACAAAAATGGTTTGTTATCTTTCAGTTAAAGAATCAATTGTTGTTGAAGTGTTGATTCATTTTCTTACCAATGTTTAATATATTTGGTCCCATTTAGAAAATACGAGTCTTTGTATCGACTACCCTGTTGAAAGTTGCAAAAATTCTGTAATTCTCTTTGGCTTCATGTTGCCAAATCTAACGTCACTGACGAGACTTTAATAGTCGAAACCGCGGTATGGCCCATCTCCTTTCTCATTAGTGTCTTCACTGCTCTTAAAGGATCTAAGTTTTAATTTTTATTCTGTATTTTGTTTTCAAGTTTAAATAATACAGTTTCAAGTTTTGCATAAATAACATGTTTTAATTAACAATTGACCCCTTGATTTGTGGCGTTTAGGGAATTTTCTCCGTCTTATCAGTATAGGTCCTTAACATCTTATATGGGATATGCACTGCCCTAGTGTTTTAAACGTTTAAAACCACATAAGACGCAGATCATCAGATGACCTCAGATGGATACCGAAGATCAGCGACGGACCAAGCATCTGCTGATGGGGCTTCGACAAACTTCGCGTCGGGGTCAATAGGCATTTTGGCTTCCAGCAATGTTTTAGCAATGCTTTGGTGAATAACTAAGGAAGGATACAGACTGACATGTTACGTACAAGTTGGCAGTCATTATTTCTCACGGACAGAGTTTTGTCAACCCCTACCTGTGCAGTCCAGTAACAAGATGACACGAACCAAGCCAATCCAATACCGAGGAAAACATTAACTCCGTTGCTGCCTGTAACGTTCCCAATAGCGTTGTCTGCATATTTCTCCCGAATTGCTGCAGTCTTGCTGGCGAACAGATCCGGTAAGCTGGTTCCCAAGGCCACGAGAGTAATGGCGGTGACGGCGTCTTTTAGACCAATAAGACAACCGAAGATGCTAGCCAAATCGCCAATGAGGGCGGTCAAGACGCCCATGAATACAAGACCCACGATGAAGGTCAGCCAGCCGCCCCAGATACTTGGCGGGGGCACAAAAGCAAATATAAGCTGAAACGAAATTTTCATTAAAATACATTGATCATACAATCCTTGATTGAAAGCTTGCCTCACAATTCCCAAATTTGCAGTTGTTATTTTCAACTTGGAAACCCGTATGCCTACCTAAGTTTACAATTAACCTAGTAACAGAACAGCTTGTAGCATTATGCACTCATTTTAGCATCATATTTATTGCAAAACCGGGGAGTATTTCTCCATATTTTGAACAGAAGAAATTCCAAAATGGCATCTAAAATGGCTAGCCGCTACCAATAAAATCAATGCATGTAGTATTAGGAATTTTTGAAAATGTTTTCAACATTCATGTTTTAGAATTCTATCATTGACATACCTTCCAGCCAAAAGTAAAGAAGTGCATAACATAGTCGAGAACTGTTGCTGTTTCAAGGTCACCACCATTTACATTCATCGCCTCTACAAATTGTTTGCCCCATGTAGCCCTTTGTACTCGCATGGCATCCAAGTTACCATTGGTCAGGTTTGCTATTCTGCTAACAAAACCATTGAATTCTGAAGCATAAAAGCAAGCATTTTTGATAACAACAGTACAGCGAGAAATTTGTGTTAACTTATCGACCTGCAACATTATTACAAGGCTCCTGATGCGGCTATTTCAATCGATACTGAAATTCATTATCGGTCAGATCTATTATCGGCCGGATCTTTTCCTAAGATTTGTTGCTCTTTACGGCGCTATTTTCACTGCAATTAGTGTTGTGCAAATGACAAATATGTAGATTTTATTGGCATTACATAAATTATAATTTCCGAAATCGCAGAGACAGATTAGATTATATTTGCTTCCAAGATAAACCAAACTTAGGACACATACCATCATCATTGACTATAGTCACTACTGTTCTATTCAGTCTGCCAAGTTTAGCCCCTTGAGTGCTGACAGATTCTAAGATAAGTTCGAAATTCTCATCTTTTTCGAATTCCTGAAAATAATATATACCCATCAAAAGTTTTGCACCATTTAGATTGTTTCATATTTTTAAGTGACGTTTTGACTATTAAATTTTCAACTTAGCTTTTTGAATTTGGACTGTCTGAAAGAGTTTGATAATGTGTGTGATAAGACCAAAAAAGTTGCGGAAACAATTTAAGGAAAAATTTAAAATTCACATTTTCTGTAAATACAGAAAATTGGAAAATCGAAAAAAATCCACCAAAAATGACACAGAGTTAAGAACACATTTTTGTTTCTCAATTTACACACAAGAGCCCCAAAGCTAATGATTAAGCCTAAAAACAATTTTAAAAATCTTAAAATTTTGGTAAAAATGCATTTTTGACAAAATTGCAATTTTTGAGAAAAATCATAAATATTGGAAAAAATGAGTAAAATCAAAATTTATTTCAATTTTTTGATCACTACGAGATGTTTTGACACCAAAACCTGCCGCTTGGCTTCTTTTTGTCAAAAAGATGCTCCATGAGTATGTTTTTGATATGCAGCTTTTTAAAAAGTTGGAATTTGGATGGGTTGAAAAGCAGTACCCCCCAGTTAAACATTAAGGGATGTTGCATGCTGTGTTTGAAGGAAAAACAACCCATTTTATTGGAGAAAGAGTTACTAAGCTTTATCTGAGAATTTAAACAAAATCTCAAAAATCGTTATTTCTGGTCAAAAATAATGTTTTTGTCCACAAAATCAGTTTTTAATTTTTTTTTGCTTTAAAGGATTGCTTTCAGTATCTTGAGTGAGGATGTGAAACAAATTCAGGTTTGGAAGCCCAGAAAAAAAGATGCGGGCTTTTTGCTGCATCCCAAATTTTGGTGTTTTCAAAAACATGCAGTTTTTGCACATTTTTATTTAATCTTTTTAAGAAAAAATATTGATTTGTTATTCACGAAGTCCAGGCCTTCAACATGGTATTAAGTTTTAAAAGTTTATTTGAAAAAGATCTAAACATTATTTTAAAATGAGAAAAATATTAACTGGTGCAAAACTTCTTTTGATGAGTATATAGTAACATTTTTGACACTGATCTTAGAAATCAGTCGCGAGTAGGAAAGCAGATACGAAACTGTGAAATCAATGCTAAGTTTATCAAATTAAAGTACATGTATGCACCAAGATTCATGCATTGTCTTTTATTTTGCTCATGACAGATATTACCCTTTGAAATCGTGTAGAAATTTCGAAATAGACTGTCTGACATAAAATCTCGAAATCGGGGTTATTTTTTTTAATCCTATATGCATAGTACAGAGCCTATGGAGACAAAACTGTAATTAAATCAGATAACGAAAATTAATTCACATTGTATAATGTTTTGTTTACATCTGGTTAATCCACACTTTTTAGACCAATCAATGAGCATCTCATTTAAATATATATGTTTTCTTGTCTTTAGTACACATGTACTATTCACAAGTGCCATCTATCTATCTTTAGTGGCTGTACTTTCCATACAAGGACTGCACTGTTGTCACAAAGCTCATCTCAATCTTTATTTTGTACTATAATTCATGTTACTGCTAGTTAATTTGCACTGCTGAGTGCTGATCACATTATAAGATTTACAGGGGCTCTTTTTCATGATGTGGCTTATAAAGTGTCCACAGAAATTTTGGGTTAAACTTTATTTCTATTGTATAACATGTAATAACGACAAACATGATGACAACAATACAGATTTTACATACAATAAGGATTCGGAAGTAAGTCAATGAAGACTTTTGTGATCCGTTTCCGGGATCCCGAAGTGACAATTAGAAACTGCACTAATTATTAGACTCGTGAAACAATCGTATTTATATATTATACAAACTAATGGATGTGATACCAGAAATAAAGTATTTTATGCTGAACAGAAGAAGCATATTATTGGCAATATACGACAAGTTAGGATATATATATTTGCATGTAATCAAGATAGTAAAAACCGATGTCTTATTACTAAATAAACAAGAAAAACTAGTTATAATTTAAGTAATATAGCTCCACGGGGAAGATAGGAGCCGCACAGCCTCAAGAATGGTAAAAAGGGTGAATTAATCATATCAATATTCGTTTTACTTGTTTTTAGGGCATTGTTATGATTATATTAAAACGTTTTGATTTTGATATGAATCTGTGAACAGCCTTAAAGATTACAGTGTTATCATTAATTGAAACGTCTGGGCTACCATAGATTAAAATATCAATACTGGGGATACATATTGCCGAAATTGTTGCTAACATGTCTATACGAATAGCTTGATAAAGGTTACATTCTAGAAGATAATGGCGAGAGCTTTCAATTTCGCCACACAAAAATAAGTTAATGGGCACGATATTTCTTGAAAACAAATGTTGATTTAAGGCACTACTGCGCGTCTTGATTCTGGTATGATTTATTTGATCTGAGCGGTTTCCTGTCAAATAATATGCTGGGGTGCCATCAAATTACTATTCAACTGGTGTTTAAAATTACTAGTAGCAAGGGAGGGAGATCTCGAACGGCATGGGGTAGATCATTCCATTCTCTTATGGTGGACGGTAAAAACGATTTATGGTAAAAGTCAGAGTTAGTATTGATTGTCTTTATATCATTTGCATTGTGCAAGCTTTAGCCAACAGATGACCCGACACTTGTCGGGATGAGAGAAGACAGATACTCGGGACATAAGCTGTTATTTATTTTATAGAACATGATAAGTTTGTGCTTTCTCCTTCTGTCACTAAGAGATTCCTAGCCTGTTTCGGTTAGAAGTGATTCAACTGATGCTAGTCTGGTTGCCCCGGTAACGATGCGAGCTGCTTCATTTTGGATAAGTTCTAGATCTTCGGCTTCATATTGCGCGCAGTTATTCCAGACAACATCAGCATATTCAAGTAGCGGTGTTATAAAGAGAAATAGATAGTTTGGAGAGATTTTCGATCAAGTTGAAATTTACAACGACGCATAAAGCGTTGCCAAGCTTTTTTCTTTACGTATTCTATATGTTCGTGCCATGTACACTGGTTTGAAAAGTATATTCCTAAGTGTTAATGACTAGTAACTTCTGTCACTTTCTGATAATTCATAGTTACTGGGGGATGGTAGAGTTTGTTAACTTTCCTTCAAAAGAGAAGAGACTCAGATTTAGAAGGATTAAACTTGACAAGCCATTGAGAGGCCCATCTGTGGATTTTGGAAAGGTCAGAGTTTAAAGTGACTGCAGCGCAGAGTGGATCGTCAACAATTATATAGAGACTCGTGTCATCAACAAATAATCTAATTGAAGACTGGATGTCAACTACAATATCGTTAATATAAAGGAGGAAAAGAAGAGGGCCAAGGATAGCTCCCTGGGGAACACCAGCTTGCACTGTAGAGCACCCGGAAGAACAACTCGTTGTTTCCTATCTTGTAGATAGTCAGAAAACCAAGAGAGAAGAGAGCCTGTAATGCCAGCACGCCTTAATTTATATAGTAAACCTCTATGCCATACTCTATCAAAGGCCTTGCAAAATAGCACGGACGTCTTTGCCGTCATCGAGAGCTTTACAAAAGGTATTATACAAGTCTACAAGCTTGTTGACAGTAGCGTCCCGTGGTAAGAATCCAGACTGGAGAGATGTAAGGATGTTGTTGTCACGAAAGAAATTGAATACTTGTTTATGAACAATCTTTTCAAAGACTTTTCCAATGGTATTTAACAAAGAGATAGGGCGATAGTTAGATACATCAGACGGATCATCCTTCTTGTGTATAGGTGTGATATTAGCTTCTTTTCAAGAGTTGGGAAACTGTCCACGTCGTAAAGAAAAATTAAACAAGTCACAAAGAGGCGAAGACAAAGATGTTGAAAGCTCTTTCAGCAGTTTATTACCGGCTAATTGTGTCGAGTCCTACCCCAGCAGGCACCTGACGTCTGTTTGACGTCAGATATTGGTTATATTTTGGTCGCGACGTCATATAACCAATTTCCAACGTCTATCAGACGTCATTTCCTGACGTCTTTTGGACGTCTGGATTGGACGTTGTTTTGACGTCAAACTAGTTCGTCAGTGAGACGTCGTAATCAAGACGTGATTTAGACCTTGTGTTTTTCATACTTCTGACCATGTGTGGTGTGCAAATTAATGAAACTTTACTTTGGGTAAAAATCAGATCATTCGTTTCGTGTGTTTCTTTTGCTTTCTTCCTTTCTTTTTTTTCTATGTTACTTCCAGCAGACATTTGACGTCCGTTGGACGTCAGATTGACGTCAGACTCCAACGTCATAATAACGTTGGAGTTAGGTTGATTTTGAAAGTTTGTTTGTTGTCAAAACTAGACGTCAATCTGACGTGCTAAAGCCAACGTCGGTTTAACGTCTGAAAGCTGACGTCAATCTGACGTCCTAAAAATGACGTTTGAATTCATGTCATATAAATAGTTTAAGGTGTATATTTTTTCGCATTTTTGAATAACAGTGGATTCAGAAGAGCAGTGATGCACTTTTGATAGTCCCTTTCACTCCTTTGATAGAGTTTTTCGGAACATTCAAAATGTTCAAGATATTAATTCAGCCTGATGTTGGTACATCTTATTTAAGCAAAATTTTATTGCTTTATGGTGCTAAAACCAATAAGACATTAGTGTGAGAAATAAGATTATTCTGAACAATGGTGAAATAAATATTAAAATATACAAATTTTATTTTCATCTTAATTGAAAGTTTGATAATTTAGTGAAAGACTTTATTTTGATTAATAGATAATCATTTTTTTTCTACATCAATTAAGCATGAGGGCGAAATATGGGATTTCCCATACGAGACTCAGATATGACTTTTAAGTGGCAAGGTTGAAATTATTATTTGAATTTGATATTATATAGAGGATCTTACACGAGTGGTCATTTCATATGAAATTTATTAAACGAGCCTTCAGCGAGTTTAATAAATTTCATATGAAATGACCACGAGTGTAAGATTCGTTTTATCATATGACTTCTAAAAAATAGGATTTTATCGCCTTCGAAGTGGACATATTTTCAATGAAAATTTACATTGTTGTTACGGACGTCGTCAATGACGTTACGTATTCCCGCAAAAGTGTTATTACACGTGTGGTCATACGATTTTTATAACATGACGTTATCCACTGGAAAACAGCGACGTCATATGATAATACATAATATATATATATGTAAGAAATTATGTCAGTTTAAGGGCAGCTAACTCTGTCGACATATATGAAAAACACGTCCCCACGGCATTTGACGTCAACTTGACGTCGGATATTGGTTGTATTTTGGGCACGACGTCATACAAACAATAACCAACGTCCACCTGACGCCCAGTCCTGACGTCAGTGGAAGTATTGATATGACGTCGAAATGACGCCGGATTCAAACGTAAGTCTAACGTCATATGTCGACAGCGTTAGCTGCCCTTGAACTGACATAATTTCTTGCGCAAAAGTAACAACATCAAATTAAAATAATAATTTCAACATAGCCACTTTTAAAAAAGCCATATCTAGGTCTCGTATCGGAAATCACCATGCTTAATTAATTTAGAAAAAAATAATTATTTGTTAATCAAAATAAAGTCTTTCACTAAATTATTAAACCTTCTATTAAGACGAAAATGAAATTTGTATATTTTAATACTTATTTCACCATTTTAAATTATTGATTGTTCACAATAGTCTTATTATTTACACTAATGTCTTATTTGTTTTAGCACCATATAGCAATAAAATTTGACATGAATAAGATATACCAACATCAGAGTGATCATCTTAAACATTTTGTATATCCCGAATAACTCTATCAAAGGAGTGAAAGGGAATAACAATAGTGCATCACCGCACTACTGAATCCACTTCAGGATTTCAGAATGTTAATATAACTGCGAACAAACATTCACGATATCGGTTTCAGCACGTCAGATTGACGTCTGTTTTTGACGTCAAACAAACTTTCAAAATCAACCTAACCCCAACGTCATTATGACGTCACATTTGAGACATCAAACCAACGTTGTTTTTCTGACGTCAGAATGACGTCTGTTTTTGACGTCAGAATGACGTCTGTTTTTTGACGTCAAACAAACTTTCAAAATCAACCTAAATCCAACGTCATTATGACGTCGGAGTCTGACGTCTATCTGACGTCCAACTGACGTCAAATGTCTGCTGGGACTGCTTTGCCCACTTTCAGATATTTTACTATCTCTAGAACTTCTCCTCTGGTAATGACAATAGAATTAAGAGTACCGTTGTTTTCACTGAAATTTTGAAAACAGCTGTGTCACAACAAAACTTTTCTTAATGAACAGTACAATTTATACAGTCACAGTAAGGCAGAGACATTGATAAAACTGCACAGTTGTAACATGCTTATTTGGATCTTACAGCTTAAAGGATATAACAGATAATCAACTGATTTTGGCTTCAAGTTCAGAGTTGTGCATGCTCAAATTATATATAGATTTACACCTTTTTCATGCCGTAGCTTGTTACACTGTACCTTTTTGATGATGTGGCTTGTTACACTGTACCCAATGCCACAGGAAATGTCAAAATAAAACAAAGCTGTGTCACAAAAACTTGTCTATGAACAGTACTATTCATACAGTTACAGTAAGAAAAAGACATTGATCAACTGCACAATTGTATCAGAAAGCTGACAAGGATCTTATACAGCCAATAGGATAAATCAGATGATCAACACATTTATGCATGAAGTGCAGTGTTTTGTAGATTATACCACACTTTCAGCGACCTTTCATCCAACCTTCACTCGCCTTCGGCTCGTGAGGTTATGATGAAAGGTCACTGAAAGTGTGGTATAATTTTCAAAACACTGCACTTCATGCAAAAATCAGTTTATTATCTATAACTTAATTTACATATATATGTACTACATGAATGTACAAACTCACCAAATCGTCGTTGATGATGATTTCAATATTTTTCGTACATTCCCCATGTTTGAAGACAATTTCTCCCTCTGAATTCTCGTAATCCTTTCCTGCGACTGCGGTTAAATCTTTGGTTCGCCATTTGACCCTCAGCTCACCGTCGGCTCCATTCTCTCGCACGACAGGGATGCAGGCTGTCCCAATACTCTCCTTGAACAGGAAACTTGGCTTTTCAAATTGTATGGTTCCAGGGTCTAAAAATGCGAAATTGTATGTTTTTACCATGTATTACTAGAAAGGACCCCCTACCTTCTTTACTGATGCATGTGTATTCATTTTTCTGCATCATAATTCTTATCTTTGTTTCCGCTAATCCTTTTGTATCATGCCTGGTCTACACTCTAAAGGTCACATGAACTAACACTTACCATCATCGTTGAGAATAACAACTTGTGTGATCTGTTGCCTCCCAATCATTCCCGGTTGATCAGGGTCCATACTGAGCTTGACAAAGAATACTTCATCTGGTTCCCATTCATTGTCATCTATAATCTCAATCTCTAAATCCTGGGATGTCTGATTGGGCTTGAATACCATGGATTTCTTGATAGGAATGTAGTCTGACTCGGCTTCCGCTGTACCATCATATGTTTCGACACTAGAAGTATACAAGGTCAAAGTTTAATTTTAATCGTTGCGAAGGCTTTTAAAAGAAAGTTGCTGGAGGAACTCGACATGTTTAAACTAAAATTTAAACGAATCCATTTAAAACAAGTGAAAGGGAAAAATATTTGCATTTCATTTCAAATAATGTGTCATATGCCGGATTCTACATGGAATAAGAATAGTTTAAAGGTAAGGTATTTTACTTCAATTAGGACCGCAGAGTGTGTTATCCACTACGCTATTCAGGCCCCTCCAAAGCATGAGCAAAGCCATAAGCTTTAATTTGATTGTGTGACGGAATAGCCTCCCTTGGAAATATGCAAATTTCAAACTCGAGACTAGGTGAATCGAGTAAGTGTTGGGTATATAGCGCAGTAAACCACCCTTGGTGGATGAGCATGCTTTTCCACCGACGGGGTTTGCTGTGGCTTGGCTCGGCTTTCGTTACATTTGGTGGCAGCGGTGGGATGATGACAACTGCCAGAACGGAGTTGCCTTACCCATGTAGTTCCCAGGCTAAGACTCGGGGCGAGTCTTCTCGGAGGGGGAAGTAATGTGACGGGATAGCCTCCCTTGGAAATATGCAAATTTCAAACTCGAGACTAGGTGAATCGAGTAAGTGTTGGGTATATAGCGCAGTAAACCACCCTTGGTGGATGAGCATGCTTTTCCACCGACGGGGTTTGCTGTGGCTAGGCTCGGCTGTTCGTTACAATTGTTTTTCCATGACCGTTGTAAGAGACAACTTTCCGTCCGTTTAGTTCACTGGTTTTAAAATGTTAGCAAACCATTTTTAAACTACCACCTACTTAAAGATGACTTGTTTCTTCAGATTACCGTGCCTCATCAGCGTCACTTTGACACGCTTATCTTTTTCTAGGACAGCCACAGAGGGAGCGGCGAACTCCACGATGGCTTTATGAGCATCCTCTTCTTTGTAGAACAGAGAGGTCTGTGAGTCAGTTGTGTCTTCGGCCATTAGCATTGTCTCTAATAACTGAGAAAAGAAACTCGTTTGATTAAATTTTGGAGAGGACAAAAATATAATACAAGCCTAACAATTAACTTTTGTCAGACCGCTTGGACGTCATCTTGATTTCTTCAAAGAATCATCATTTGGAAATTTTATCATTGACCAAGAAAGACAACTACTTTATAACACTTCGATACCCAACGGATCCATTGTTTTATCCTGCTTCACAAATGTCAGAGCCTTGTTTGATCTGAGCACGGTATACCGTTAAGCAACTGCTGGGCGTTACGGCCTCGTCACATATACGCGAAAATCTCTCGACGTATACTTGCGTTTAATTATTTTAGTTTGTTTGATTTATTGTTTTACGTCCCAGTCAACAGCTATGGTCACGTCGGGACGTTAGCTGTTGAAAGGGACGAGTCAATGAGTCAAACATGCAATGTGTCAAACATGCAAGAATTCATTTATGCAATAAAACGCAAGTCTACTTAAGTCTACGTCGAGGGGTTTTCGCTTATGTGTGACGAGGTCTTTACACCGTAATTTCAGGACTACATCGAAGTGGAGCAACGACGCTAGTGGCAAATTATTCCGTTTATGCCGCATACCCATGAAAATCCCTAAAACTTTGCATGCCCTCTCAGTAACAGCTATATACCCCACCTCTTTAGTATGGCTATCGAGTGGCTGGTCAAGTTTTGGCGCTCCCGTCATATTCTTGATGGCATTTCTGCGGTACCAAGCCCGAGTTTTCGGCATATCCTTGTTCATCACATGGGCCACCAGTTTAGCGACATCATTCTCCGAGTAACCCTTCTCGTGCTTCATTTTCTGTAACAGTGAATTGAGATTCGCTTATAACAGATTATCAAAAAAAAAAAAAAAAAAAAAAAAAAAAAAAAAAAAGTCTTACATGGAGCGAGTCGTTAAAGTTTAAATATGCAATTTAATAGCAAATATTCAAATTAACAAATTCGCCAATTCTTTGAACAACTAGCTCCAGGGTGATTTAAATGGGTTATTTTTTTTTGCTGACATAATCTTTGAAGTTGTATATTACATGAATAGAGTCGACTTAAAATAAAAATAAAAATTCCATCTTGCTTACTATTATTTTTGTAATATATGGCTGTGTGTGTGTGTGTGTGTGTGTGTGTGTGTGTGTGTGTTATTAATATATGAGCCGCCACATGGGAAAACCAACAATCTGCAAAGGCGAAAACAAAGGCGCAGTTCAGCTTCGAAGTAACTGCGAAGCCGATCCGCGCCTTTGTTTTCGCTGCACAGATAGTACAAAACCTATACTTTATAAATCCAAAAATTGAAGCTTCTAGCCTGCTTCTGTGCTTGCACAGCTCGGTTTGTGTCGGACCTGTTCGTAATCCACATTGTTGGTTTTCCCACGTGGCGGCTCATATATATAGAACAAAATCAAGATAGATTTCAAGATGACCCCCACAAGTATTTAAAGGTGTGAATATAAATAATATAACGTTAAATTTATTATTACGGTAGATCATGATGTAACAGAATGTCTCTCACCTTAACGAATTCTAGTACAAGTTTCTTGTTAGCTTTTACTTCTACCCCTTCAGGTAACTTCTCGCCACTTAACATCGCTTCTATGGTAGAAAACAATGCATATAGTTGTTGATGGATTTGCAGTTTTATGTAAACCACTTTTAGGTTGAAAAATTTACTAACGATGGATTTCATTAAATGAGGTGACTGACAGAAATCGATAAACATACAGTAAAAAGTATCAGACAACATTTTAGCATGTCATTATTAAACTGTATCAAAGTTTCCGTCCTAAAACAGTACCATGGTATTCATAACAAGATATTAGAGAATTTGCATGCTGAATTCGCTATGGTCCCTACTAACAGAAATTTGCCTATTCAAAGACCTATATTTTCGCTATCAATCAATAGATATGTCCTCCGCAATACAATTCGTCCAACTCTATGTCCGACAACACACAGGTGAATAAAGAATAAACGTAATTTGCAATATACAAAGAAACGTGAGAGTAAATTGAAAATGTAAGAAAAATGAAAAAGAAATAATTAATTATAATAACAACAATCTTCATCAGAAAACTGACAAAATGTCAGCATTCCAATTATTCAAACTACCAATAATACACAAAGTGCATGCAGTCAAACAAATTTTCCGATAAGCTATGTGCTAATTTCCAAACCTTCCCAATCCGAAAATGCTGAGCTAGCTAGTGCGAATAAAGTCGGACTGATTTGATGTCCAGACTGATTTGATTTTTTCTTATTAGGTCGTACGTAGTTAAGAAAACGACTTACTATTATACTACGTACATAACAAATCAATAGAAAAGCGCACATTTTTAAAAGAAAATGCAATTTATGACAAGGACCGGCGAAAGACCTTCACTCTAAGAGGCAAAGAGGAAAATGTAAATAAGACATAATTCAAAGTGCAAACACGCATGGCATGCTTAACCAAGTGAGTCGCCATTTCCCACCACCATAGAAAAAGTCATAGGGTAGAATAACAATCACATACATGTATACACGTACTTTATGTCGTATATGTATTCAGTGCGAGTTTAAAGTGTTATACATTTTAATGTTTTAACGTGACTTTATAAATGAAGAAAAAAAAAAAAAAAAAAAAAAAAAAAAATCAAAAAAAAAAAAAAATCGAAAATGTGTAATCGAAATGAAAAGACAAGGAGGCCCGATCCTACTGAAAATTAAGGATTGACTTTTGCTGTTAGGCATTAAAATTGAATTAGAATTGAATTATTTCGATGTTATGCGAACACAGCAAAGCAGATACTTTTGTACTCACGCAATGTGCACTTTAAAATGACACTTTTCAATTGGTATTTGAGACGTTTTCCTAATGTTTATTAATTTGTGCTCATAACATATGGTATCGGTAGTCAAAAGAGGTACAAGTAGGCAAAGATCAGGAAAAGGCGCAATCAGAAAAAGATTCCCACTCTAAAAACCGCAATCAGAAAAAGATTCCCACTCTAAAAACAATCAAGTACTTATACCATTTTGATAGAGTATTTGGCAGAGTATAAAAGCATGCATTACCTAATACAAAGCCGTGTATTATAAGCATGAAAGAATGCTAAAATGACGACAATGCAAAATGTAAATTCCATTACCAGTGACAAGGTGACATAGAAATATGAAATTTAATGTACCAGATAAATACAAATACCCGTTGAATTTTGTCTTTTTAGGCTTGTAACAAGAGACATCTTAAACCACTGAAGCAATGTGATTAATAAAATCTTTGCAAAGCTTTCAAATACACATGGGTGTGCCTTATATAATATTTAACTGATATCAAAGTGAGCCTAATAAGTCGTTTCTACATGGGTTTGACCTACGATTCTTCCATAATTAAGATGCAAATGCAAAAGCTAAAATGAGGAAGAAGCTGTGTCATTTGATTACCTTGAAATGAGTCTTGAGTTTAGGATTACGATCTCATGGAATATAAAATTGTATGTACGAGGGTGACCCAAGAAGTAAGGCGAACTCATGTGTAATTTCTTTCACCATTGCCATTTTTCAAGATAGTTTACATCAGAATAACGATACATTTCCAGATCCGATTACTATTTTGACTGAATCACATAGCAACCCGCGTTGCCTAGCAACAAGAGAATGCAAGGTAAACGACCTTGGTCACGGTTAAAATGGATTTTATCTATGTAATGAAATGTAATAATGTAAAGCATAATTACGTCAATAATCGTTTTACTCCAAAGTACAATAATCCCTTTAATAAAGTTACTGTACATACCTTGATGAGTTGAACATAGCACAAATTATTGAGGTTCCCTAGAATTTAAGTCAATTTTTGTCTCTCTAAATCTATACATTTTCATCAACGCCCCTTCTACTTAACCAAAAAGATAAAATTCCATACGATATATATTTTTTGAATAGAAATTCTTCGTTGTGATAGGCTGTGGGCATAAATGTCGATATTTACACCCTTATCTGGGTCAAATATACGCATGAATTATGGGTATATGTCGTACTTTGTCGAAATTGCGATATTTTTGTCAGATGCCGTTGCTAGGCAACATAGAATAGTCCCTGCTGATCTTTGCATTTCGTATTCTCTATTATTTCCAAACATAAGGCATATATAACACAACGAATATGATTTGTGTGTATACACATATAAATGTCAATTTGATAAATTGGAGCACAAAATCTTTCCCTGTACCCCAAACAAAAATGACATTTTCAGTCAATTTGGGTCGACACATCAAATAATCCTTATATCTCAACTCGTCATCTGAACTTCATGATATTACACCTAATTACTGCACATATATGCACGTGTAAACATGCCAAATTATTTAAATGTATATGCATTGGTTACTAAAATATAGATGTGTTCGCATTACTTCTTGGATCACCCACGTATTCACACTGCCGGCACACCCTAAAAGTGATAACATAATATTAAATTATATTAAATTTTATATCGAAGCAAAATAAAAATGTAAATCTTACCTAAATCCAATTGTTTCTTTCCACAATAATCTTTATCAGCTATATAAGCTAAAACCACCATGGCGGGAAGCATCAATACTGTCACAACAGCTTCCCATACATCTACATAATCCGGTGATGTCACAGTCAGAATTATAATTAACCAGATATATGCCATTACTGAAAATACTGCAGTCACCGCAAATACTTTTATATGCATAATACATCTGAACTCGTAATTCGGAATCGCCATAATACAGACACCAGTTATGCACATTAAATTAAAAGCTGCCGACCCGACTATAGTTCCTGGGCCTAAATCACCGGCGTAAAAGTTATTTTTGAATACTTCTATAATGGATAACATAATTTCTGGAGCGCTTGAGCCCAGTGCCATTAATGTTAAATTGGCCACGGTACCATTCCATATTTTAATTTCAATTTCTTTATATTCATCCTCTTCCTCAGGGTCAGGTATCTTTAATATTTGTGTTTTCGTTGTGATTGCCTCTATACCGGCCATGAAAACGTCTGCTATAATGGACACAGCCATAAAACTCCATAATAAACCAATGCCGTACACAGCGGCACGAAATCCATGAGCCCAAGTATACTCGTTCACAAAGGGCATAAGCAGCCCCTTGTCTGCACAAGCGTAGTTTTCTAGGTCACACGACATCTTTCCTTAGAAGTCTTGGCAGCCCGAACTGCGACAACCCTATTGCTGAAAAGACAAAAACAAATCTGTGTATACCCATAATAAATTGTCCAAAATGTTAGCGCCTTAACGAGCGATAGTTATTTTATTATTGATTTAAGTCGAAGTTCACAAAACTGTCTGGTTTGGCAGCCATATTGAGTGCCATCTTGAATCTCGTAATTTTAACAACGATGTCAGTGATGGAACCGTTGAAGTGAATAAATTGGTATTGACTCTAATAGAAACGGTAAATTTTGAATTGGTGGTAGCAATTAATACATTATGAATGGTAGGAAGGACAGTCTCTTTTTCTAGATTTCGAGTTTCATTTCAATTTTCTGGTGTTGCATGGGTATTAGAGGGTGTGTGTGTGTGTGGAAAAAATCATGAAAGTCTAAGCTGTATTTGGCAATCATCTTGAACGTCAGCTTCATTGGAATGACCAAGCCAAGCATAACATAACATACACTTTATTCACTCAGGTCTACATATACAGACATGTGAGGTTATATCATGAGCTCTACATGGTGGATACATAAATACAACATACAGAAGTAAATACAAGATAACAACTTAAACATCGTACAAACAGATTCTGTTGGGGTGGGGTGAGGGGAAAATAATTTTTAATCTCAAAAGAGCTTAATAGATATGGATATGTATAACATTGATATCAGACAATAACACACAAAAACACAAACATTTTGTCCTAGCTGAGCATATGACAGGATACTGATGATTTATAGATATATCATTGTAACCGATACAGTGTATATCTGAACAAGACTTTTAGCTTGGAAAAAACAAGAATCAAAAATATATATATTGACGGTGAATTGCTACAATTTTCAAAGTATGTGGAACAATGTTTTAACAATATCTAGTATCTAATAAAATACATAGCAGGCAAATAATTCATGAACTTTGCTTTGCTTCCGTACTTTTATCCTAAAAAAAGAGAGAACAAAACAAACATGAACTGCATGTGCTAAGCGTGTGATCGTCATGGTGAAATCTACATTTCATGATTTTTATCAAGTGTTTTGTAAACAAGTGGATTCTTTAAAGGTAGGAAACAATTAGCGTTTTAAACATATTTTTATTTAAAAATATTCATTGATTTATCTCGGTATTTTTACGTATGCTGTAACTCAAGCTGACACAGACATGTACATTGGCTTAATCAAAAAAGAACAAACATTTATATACAGGCATATATAGACAGATTATGTGTGGCAAAGTGTATTTATCAGCACAAGACAGGTTGCCTCCAGCCATCAAAAGACTTACATTTAAAGGTTTCCGCCACAAATCGTAATTGGTCGGGAAACAGTTAATTCCGCTGAATGCAACTTTTACTTATGTATACTGCATAAATCAGACAAGAGAGAGAGAGAGAGAGAGAGAGAGAGAGAGAGAGAGAGAGAGGGGTGTAATGAGATGTTTTAACATATAAAACAGTCTATTCTGAAGGTATGTGTAGGCAGTAAAACAATAATTAACACAGTGAAATAGTATCAAAGATAAAATATAGTATTAAACGTGAAACTGCCGGATGCTAACCGCCACCCCTTATCCAACGAAATCGAAAAGGGAAGGAGGTTTCAGCTAGCAGTCCGACTCTATGACCCAGTGTATGATCCCCAGAATACGGGGCTGCCAAAAAATTATGCATCGTAATTGAAATATGGTCACTTGAGTGTATTGAACAATTTACTTTGAAATTTTCAACATCATTGGACATCTTTTGTGGTATAGTGTACACATATATAATATTAATACTGGCCATTGCTTTATAGTGCCTAACTATTACCAATATTCATGTTTTTAAGTGTGTGCTAAGGGAAGTGTACTTCGATTTTAACATTCTGCAAAAATACAGATGACAATTGATTTCATATTTAATTGGTCATTTCGTGTGCCTTATGGGAAAACCTAAAATACCGGACATTGTTAATTGGTCAACAAGGCTCTGCGATATAACTACCAATTCAGAAAAATAGAACATTATACAAACTTTCGAAATATTATTTGTGCAAATTGACTTAATTTTCTCATCTGGTTTTCGTTTGTGCTTCCTAGAAGATTACAGAATTTATACATACTTGGGCGTTTTATATAATAAGGCTTAACATAAGTTGCTCTCTCTGCAGCAAAGTATGGACATTTGCATATATAATGATATTCATCCCCTATATCGCGCGAAATACATAATGGACATATTCTTTGATGTCTTGCTGTCTTAGGCCTAGTCCAGCGTCCAGTTTCCACGGGTAATTTATGATTGGAAGTACGTAGTTTGAAAAGAGGTAGATATACACGTACTTTACGAGGCACGGTTAAATAATATTTTTCCATCTCAAAATTATGTTTATAACAGAAATATGTGAAGGCTTTTACGGACTTTGTGCAATTGCTACGCCATTCCTGTTTAAATTGTTCAACGAGAATTCGCTTTGTTAATGATGATAACGATTTTGACTGTACATTTTGTTGAAATAACCAGATATCGGGGCGGCCGATTTCAGTCAAGATGTTCTTAATACTACTAGCCCACTTTGACGAAAGATTTTCGGAATTCATAAGACATTGGTACATAAGGAAAGAGATTTTAATACCCTTGCTGTGTATTAGTCTATTCCAATAGCTGATCATACGTGACTTGATAATAATTTTCAAAGGGAATCTGCCCGTTTCACCATATAGCATATATAGTGGCGTGCTTTTTCTTGCTAGAGTAATTTTCCTTAGAAAGTCGTTATGTACCTTTTCAATCATGTCGAGGTTTTCAAAACCCCATACCTCTGACGCATATGTTAATATTGGTAGAATTGTGTGGTCAAATAGCTTAAGCTGTAGATCAAAAGGTAAATCTAAATTTTTTATTCTGATGTATAAGAATATCATAGCTTTTTTAGCTTGCTGTACGATATGATTCCTTGCATTAAGAAAACTACCCGATTCTGAGAATATAACTCCTAAATATTTATACCGATCTACAACTTCTATTATCATATCGTCGATTTTAAATTTAAATCGCTTATTTAACTTTTTGCTACCGCCAAAAATTACAATTTTAGTTTTTTCAGTATTTATTTTAAGTTTCCAACTTCTACAGTATGAAGCGAATTCGTTTAAACAGTTTTGCATGTCTTCAGCACTGTCTGCCATTAAGACAGTATCATCTGCATATAATAGGGTAAATAAGCGCATATATATCATAATTTCATTATTAGTGATATCTATAGTTGTGCCTTTAAGGTCTTTATGTAAGAGAAAATGTTCCAGATCATTGAGATACAATGAAAAAAGTATAGGCGATAAGTTTTCGCCTTGTCGTACGCCACAATCGCATGCAAAGAAAGTGGAATTTTCTCCATTAACAGAAACGCTGGACTTAATACCTTGGTACATGTTATGTATTATGTGTAACATTTTTCCATTAATTGAGTTGCTAAGTAGTTTCCCCCATAGACCAGTACGCCAAACCGTATCAAATGCTTTTGAAAAATCTATGAAAGTGCAAAATAATGTTTTCTTATGATATTTAAAAAGTTCCAAAAGAGAATTTAAAGTAAATATATGGTCGGTGGTAGAATATCCTTGTCGGAAACCAGCCTGATTCTCGTCAAGAGTTCCATGGAGTTCAAGGTACTTGGTGAGCCTATTGTTAAGAATAGCGGTGAACAGTTTTCCAAGGCAAGACAGTATCGTAATCGGGCGGTAATTTTCTGGATCAAAGTGACTACCTTTATTTTTGTATATGGGTCTTATTTTTCCTTCTAACCAGACGTCGGGCAAAATTCCTGTATCGAAAATAATGTTAAAAAGTTTAATGTACAGAGGCATAAAAGTGAGCTTAGTGGATTTTATATATTCGTTCAATATTTCGTCATAACCGGGAGATTTTCCTGACTTAAGCGCATTTGTGGCTTTTAAAATTTCGGTCTCAGTTATTTCCGAGTTTAGAATTTGATCAGAATCATCAGCATTATATTCAGATTCGTGTATATTGAAAGATTCTTCGTTTTCTGAGACATTAACAGTTTTAAAATATTCGTAAAAGTCTCGCAGGGGAGGGTTTTTAGTATTAGACTTGTTCTTAGTTACCGTGTTTAAATAGCGCCAATATTCTTTTGGTTTAATTGTGTGCATTTGTCTGAGTCTGTTCATGTTTTTCCATTTGTGTTTATTAATTTGACGATTCATGGTTCTTCTATAGGCTTTACCTGAGTCCTGCAGTGATTTGCGTGTATATTCGTTCCGTAGTCGTCTGTATTTGTTTCGCGCTTTATAATATTTTTTACGGGCATTATGACATTCAGGTCCGAACCATGGTTTGTGATTCGCCGAATTTGTTTTATGAACATGTACAGGGAATGATGTTTCTGCTGCATTTTTAAACAGATGCGCGATTTCATGTACCGCTGCATTAATACATGGTTTGTCGGGTTGTAAATTTAAAACAAGGGCATTAATCGAGTCCAACGAGATATTGGACATGAAAGCATCTATATGTCGAGAATCCCAATTTTTATAAGTTTTATTTTTTACTGAAGTATTTTCAATTTCCTCAACTGCCATCGGTCGAAATGACCATTTCAGTAGGGCATGTCCGTCGCTAAGTAGAAAATCCGGATCACCTATTTCAAAGTCATTCAATATTTTTATGACATTAATAGAACAGATAGTATAGTCTATTAAGGATTGTTCTCTGAACGTGCATCTGCCGACATGTTTATCTTTTCCGAAGCGACCGTTCAGAATGAAAAGATTGTTATTAATGCATATGTCAATGAGTTTGCGTCCATTTTTATTCGTATTTGTATCCATGGTTACCCTTCGTGTATTGATATCTAGCTTGCTTAACTCTTCTGATTTGTTAAAAAACTGTAGCGTTTCCTGATCGAATTGCATGAAATCCGCAATGGTTTTATCTGCCGTAATAAAATCGCAAAGCTGGGACGTTCTTGCATTCATATCACCTGTAAGACAGATATAGGAGGACAGACCACACATTGACGTAATTTCTGTCTCGAGGCAGAAATATTCATCTTCGTTTAGAAACCGGGACTGGGCAGGGGGGATATACAATACGCCTAAGATGAGGTCTTCATCGGTACTTGTCAGTGAACGGTCAAGTCTGAGCCACATGATATAGTCGGAATCTGTAGGAATTACTCTCAGTTTTCCTTCATATATACTCTTGTAAATAACAGCGATCCCCCCAGAGCTACGTATGAAGTTTTGTTTCCGTTCTTGTGAAAGGAATCCATAACCTGGTATATTAATAACGTCTATGTGATCGAGTTTAGTTTCCGTCACACACAGTATGTCAAAGTTAGAGAGGGTATCAGAAAATTCTGGATACGAGGACCGAAGAACTAACTAAATGTTGTGAACCACTGCAGAAGCTGAGGGTGAGGTTAGGTACCTGTAAAACCGGTTTAAGCCCGCCAGTAACTTTGTGTTACTGATCGTTCCAAGTCGATACTTCTGTGGTGGTTCTTTTTGTTTTATGTCTTGGTGTTTAAAATTTTTTGTGCTGTTGGCGCCTTATGTATGTTTTCATATTTTTAGTTAAGGTAACTGAGTGGCCACCTATTGGGAAAATAGCTGCTCATTCGGCTTACGATATGTTTCATGGTATAAGTACCTGATTGTTAGTTTGGTTTTTTCCCACCTCGGTTTTTGGAGTGGGAATCTTTTTCTGATTGCGCCTTTTCCTGATCTTTGCCTACTTGTACCTTTTTAGGCGACGTTTAAGGCCACATACATTAATACACCCAAAATGCAATGCGTTTGTATTACTATTTCGTGCATAAGCATCTGTGGTCACCCCGGCGTTCCCCTATTGTGTTTTGGATGGATGCGGTTCGACTGACTGTGCTCTATGGTCATCAAGTGCAGTTGCAGAGCGATTGGCGGGAGTTTGTGAACGAACTTTGCTTACCGAGCTTCGCTTAGTGCTTTGAGAACGCGACATCGGTTTTCGGTTAGAGCGCTGTTTGCTGCGCGCGCGGTGAGTGCCGTTACTGTCTGTCTTTGGGTCATTTTCCACAACGGTTTCGCATTCGCGATGCTGCTTGAGTAATGATTCCGCTAACGAGCGTGGTGACAAGAAACCCTGGGTTGGGCGAGGGCGGGTCGGAGATTTTGCAGACTGTTTCGGTTTGCCGCCTTGACTTTGCGTAGTTGTCGGATCCGAGGTTGATACCTCAGCTAATCGATGGGCGTTGAATAACGAGTCAGCTAGCGAGCCCGGTGACAAAAAACTTTGATCTACAGGTCGAGCCGGTGAATTGCCAGTTTGTTGCAACGCAGAGCTTTGTTGACCATCTTTTTGGGGGCTTTCTCTGTTTGAAGGGGAGTTAGCGGCTTAGTTTAACAGAGTTTGTGTCATTGTTCGACTTTTGCTCAGCATAGCAGTTTTGTGTGTTTGTCACAGAGTTAGTCATGCTACTTGGACTTTTACACGGGGTAGAGTTCATAGGAGCACACGCACGTGGGTTGATTTGATCCGATGGGTTACTAGGTTGGAAATTGTCCTCAGCTTGTTCTGGTAACACGTTTTGTCTGCCCGGCTGATCGTTACTTGAATGGAGATTTAAAGTTCCTCGATCAAGCGATGGGTCACTGCCTCCCCAGTATATCCGGGAAGCAGAATTTCTAGGACAGGGCTCTTGTTCATATGTTAATCCTCGACCACTTCCAACACCCATATTGGACCCGCGACCTTGCCCCGGCATGAACGCACTTAAGTTTTGTGGGGTTAACACACTAGATATATTGTGGGGGCGCGAAGGACATTCTTGGGTTTCCATGAGCTCAACATTGTTCCCTGGATAGGAATCATCATTTTGATATCTATCATTTGCAGCAGTAGCTATATTTGAATGGGATGTTCCATCGGAATTATTTGTCACACCACTTTGTTCTAACGAAATTCTACTACCCTTCATAATCTGGTCCCAGTCTGGGAACATGTCACAAACAACTGCACCGTTTACTAAGAGTTTGGCTGGATAGCTGATGCTAACTCTGTTTGAGGGATGTGCGCGCGCTGCCTTAAACTTTGGCCATAGGGTTCTTCGGGCATTCGTTATCTCGACGAAGCCAAGCACTATGTGACTATGGCTTTGTTCAGCATTTATACTAAAACAGAAAAAAATCTATGTTGAAATACCTGGATACTAAAGTATAATTTGTGAAAGTGTCTTGAAAATATTTACATAATCCTAGGCGACAAGTGAGGGCTGGACCATTTATATCACGGGGTAGCCATCAGGAAAACATGTCCATGCAGTATATACCCCATTATACCTAACTTTTGTATAGCAAAACTGGGGTATGCATATGTATACATATTTTCGTATTTTTGCTCCAAAACATAGATTGTGGGTACTCGTTAGAATCGCCTCGCTGAGGGGCGTTTCTAACGTGTACCCACAATCTATGTTTTGAGCAAAAATAAAAAAAAACAATACTGAAAATTTTGAAGTTTTACAACTGAAGAAAAATCTATATATTACATGGATATGTGCATGTTTTCGTAATGACAATAAGTAGGACTTTGACATAATAGTTTTCAGATAATAGGACATAGACAAAAGATTTTTTCACAGTCCAAAGAATCGACAGAGTGAATGATATACCATAAATAGAAAATCTAGTGCACAAGCTTATCAAATTACCATTCAATTAGATGATCCTCACATTAATTTTGCAAGCTAAATGGCTTTCAATAAGACTCGTGCGCAATGACGTACATCATATTGAATTGTAGAAGGCTCTATGCCGAATTGGGAATTACCCCTATAGAAGTTCATATTAAATCACGTATGATAGGATTTTGGATAAAACTGGTTAACAGTGATGATATAAAATTGTCTAAAACTATGTATCATATTATGCAGAGTGAAATTGAGTCAAACCCACAATATAAATGGTTAAATTTTATCAGAAGCATTCTAATATCGGTTGGAAAAGTGGATCTTTTCAACGCATACAATATTGAAAACCCCAAATCAACTAAATCCCAAATTATTAAATCGCTAAACGACCTTTATATACAAAAATGGCACTCAGAAACCGAAGAATCGTCAAAAGGCATAAACTACAAATTATTTAAAGACAATCAGCAATTTGAAGCATATTTAAACATTCTGACAAGGAAAAGTTACATCCCCCTTATCAAGTTTAGAACTGGCAACCATCGACTACCCGTTGAAGTAGGAAGATGGGAGCGACCGAAGATACCGCTCCATGAGCGCATATGTACATTATGCAACACTAACGATATTGGAGATGAGTTCCATTATATTTTGACTTGCCCCACGCTCGCAACGGAAAGAAATTCCCTGTTAAAACCATATTATTTTCGTAGGCCTAACATTCTAAAATATAAAGAATTGCTAAATACTAGAAACAAAAACACACTTTCAAAACTCTCAAAATTTGTCGAATTAATAATGAGTAAATTCTATACAAGTCCTTAGTTTATTTGTATAGTATACTCCTCCGCACAATGTTTATACGTTTCTTATACAACCAGTCAACTGCCCGAGTACGACTGCCTATTGTAAATACTTTTGTTTTGTTTTCTACATGTTACTATCACCAACCCTTGCTATAGTTTTGTTGACGTTTTTTTTCTGTGCCACTTTTTGATGTTTGTATATGACTTTCTTGCAAATTCATGATCAGAAAAGCCAAAATGCACGTTTGCCGTATATACAAGATTTGTAAGACAGAATATGCGTCGGCGCACGAGATTGCAATGATGAGGCAACTCGGACCGGAATAAAAAGATATTTTGCTCAATCACTAAATGCAAACCCGACACCTCTACTAAATGTGTTTAAGTTATACAAGACAGACCGTAGAGCGCCGTCGCATATTCTAAACTGTTAGTATCTTACTTGTTTTTGTAGCAGAGTAACCTCTGTTATTTATATATATATATATATATATATATATATATATATATATATATATATATATATATATATATATATATATATATATATATATATATATATATATATATATATATATATATATATATATATTCACTAAACTTTCATGTTACTTGCATCCAAGATATTTTTAAAGTTCTGATGAGTACGTGCAACATATTCTTTTACTGGCAAACACACAAGAGCAGAAATCGGATTTGCAAATTTTAAATAAGTACATGTATTTGTCAACAAAACACAAATATCAATACTGATGCGCACATGTAATAAGATCTGACTACTGTGCACTCCTCCAAATGCAAGTATAATGTATACCCTAATCCAATGTTTATGTTTCTCGCCATATTTGTTTTTCCACGTCACATGTATGTTATAATTTGTTCATTTATTCTTGTACGCCACCTACGAGTGGCCTGAGATGTTATATCTGAATAAAGTAATGTTCTGTTCTGTTCTGTTCCGGCAAGTGTCACTTGCTGCCATGAAACGGCACTTACAACAATAAGGTCGTGAGATTATAGGCAATTATATAGAGTACATACCCACGGGTGGTAATCATGGGAACTAGCTCCAAAACGAGGTAGTGAAATTTTGTTCCAATGGCAAGTTCGAGATCGCATCAAAGGTTGGAATAAAGTATGAAGATTTTGGATAGTGTTAGTGAAAACAGGAACATATCGCAATGCTGTTTCATGTAAAGATAATCTGTTGTTGGTACATACGGTGCAAAAAATCGGTTGAAACCGAATTAATTCGCGCTATATTCACTTTGTGAAAGCACCAAATCATGTTAGAATCGGTAATAAAAAGGTACAAGTACGCAATTACCAGGAAAAGGCGGAATCAGAAAGAAATTCCCTCTCCGAAAACCGAGGTTGGAAAAGAACTAAATTGACAATTAGGTATTTTTACTTAGAAAACATATCGTAAGCCGAGTGGGCAGCTATTTCTCGACATGCGGCCACTCAATATTACCCGAACTTAACTAAAACTATGAAAACGTACGTAAGGTTCAAATAGTACAAAAATTCGACTCCAAAACAAATAGAACCACAGCAGAAGTATCGCTTTGGAACGATGAAGTAATATAAAATAACTGTGGGGCTTAAATCGATTTTACAGGGCCCTAACCCCACCCTTAGGTGAAAATACTTAGTGGAAATACTTCCGGTTTCAACCGTCATTTTGGGTCTTGATCATAGACATTATCTTTGAATAATTATAATGTTCAGCATTGCAATAATCATACTTCTTTAATTTCATTAAATACGTCGGATGTATCCACAAAAGCCCTGAGACCTATTTCTGGTTACTTTTGGAATAATCTCGAAATTACCATTGGGACAAATTTCCACTACCTCATTTGGAGCTCGTTCCTATGTTTTCCACCCGTGATATCCACGTCTCTCTTAGAGGTGTGAAAACTAAATTAGTTGTTGTATGTTCGTGTGGAGGTGGCTTACAAATAGAAAAAATGTATTATGCATTAACCATCATCGAATAATAAACTTTGCTATCGTAGTTTTGGCACTCGTGTCTGTATCCTCTACAAGACGTTATTTTCTTCAACTTTGTTTTTGTGTGTAGCATTTCATATGGACTTCAAAACTCCACTGATTATTAAAATGGAAGTCTCAATTCGTACACATCAATGTTTTTATTGAAATTAAAATGACATTACGGACCATTAACCATAGTTCCTTGTGGAATCTTTGAAACTCGAATATCAGCGAGTTTTTGTTAAAATATTGGGCTCCATATATTATGTAATCAATTTAGGCACACAACATCACAAGATCTGGAATATACATAAGTGAACGCAGCTGTATATGGAAGTAGTACATGTATTCACTCGCCGATTTTCGTAATAACTGTCCTTTTTTCTCTCATGAAGATGTAACCATGATGTCATATTAACCATGTTGCTAAGTACCGTTTAAGGTTACTATACATATGAGCCTGTGCGTGAGAAAACCAACAATTTGGGGTTCTGACCAGGTCTGACACAAACCAGCTTGTACAGTCACAGAAGCAGGCTAGAAGCTTGAAATTTCGGATTTAAGAAGAAGGATTGTATTATCCATGCAGCGCAAACAAAGACATTGATCAGCTTCGCAATTACCGCGAAGCTGATCTGCGTCTTTGTTTTCGCCCAAGCATTTGGTTTGTTTTCTAATGCAGTGGCTCATATCGAAGATGGATTAATTATTATTATGATTGGATAATAAGAATTGATCTGTATCATAATTAACTTGCTAAAGTAATAAACATATATTCTTCAAAATAACCTAAAATATATTTTTCATTGTACCAATTAACCTACCTTTTAACTCAAGTCCATATTAAGCATGAAATAATTATTGTATAATTATTGTCTAATATTTGTTAAATATTAGTTACGATCTTACGATTCAGTTCAAGAACAGGTTGTTTGGCTGTTACTAAAACAATAGGAGGGTATTGATCGGGGATTGAATTGTCGGTGGTGAAATAGGGGAGATAAATCCTGCTTTAGCTGAATTGAAAGACGGTATAATATGACTGAGGGACGTGGCTTTGAGACAGTTTAACGTCACCATTTGCTGTATCGTATCCTTGTCTACAACAAACTGGATGTGGCAGCCTAACAGTGTTGTGAAAAAAAATCGTTGCGACCTGTGTACAAAATTTACCCCCCGTCCATTGGGGCCTACAGAGATAGACGGGCTTCTTGTGCCTCCAGGCAAAGCTTATACGCTACTGACAGGTCATCTGATTACCGGTTAGCCGTCCGGTTTTGAGCCTACCCAGGAAATATGGTTTCAAGTCAAACCATCCATACATACAAAGCTTAGTGGCTTACTTGTATGGTTATATTTGAAGCACTCTTTGGATGTCATGGCATCCTAATTTGGGGTAAAACTCCCATAAAATTGAGGCAACGTCCAAACATGACCATTGCTGTTGACTAGGGCGTTAAGCATCAATTCAAACAAACAAAGAAAACAAAAATTTAACACAGCGGACATGAGAACGTCGTAGAAATTTAAAAATCCTGCGCGAATACATTTGCGTACTATCATTGCAGGGCTTCAGCTAGAACGCTCTATGTTTTAGCTACAGTTTATTAGTTTCGCTCAACCAGACACACTTGTCTTGGACTCTGGTTGTACGATGCCTCTTGTGACGGCCTTACGACATTCATGGGTTTGAACGCGCATCACAAATACTATTTTACATCAAACTGCTGCGGGATGCGATTTCTCCGTAGGCAGCAGGCCATACGTACGGAGATGGTATCTAGCAAAGTCATTTATAGCAAAATCGCGACGACAGCTCTTTTTGACACGCTCGGTAGTCGTTAAGATGGTCGGTGGTCAATTTGGACCTCCACTACTGGTCAGTTCGGACCTTTTTCAATTGGTCAATTCGCAACTCAATAAGAAAAAATATCAAGTTGGTCAATTCGGACCCTTTCCATTGGTCATTTCGGACCCTTTCCATTGGTCAATTCAGATTTTTTTCCTTTGGTCAATTTGGACCTTTTCCATTGGTCAATTCAAACCTTTTCATTATTAATCAGTTAAAAAATAAACTTCGTTCAGGTTCAAAACGAGCCATCCAAACATCTAGACTGAGACTTCAATTCTTATATTGGTCGTACATTCTGCTGTTGCATAGTTCTAATAGACTATGTGTTGTTTTCACGGCTGTTGTAAGCAAGCTTGACTGCTTTCTTGTCGTACTCTAGGACGGTCTCAATGCAGACAGACATCCCTTCTCGACGACGACCAAAATTAACATGACTTCGCTTGCTGATTATCATGGTCGCAACAAAAAGTACCTGTAAGAAATAGTCGGGCTGCTTATGCCTAAGGACAAAGCTTACTGACTACTGACTGACCATCAGATTACTGTTTAATCTCTTAGAAGGTCTGACCCTTCCCAGAAAAGTGGCTCAAGTCAAAGCATCCATACATACAAGCCTTAGTCGTTTTCTTGGGTGAGTGTAATTTCAAGCGCGTTTTGGGTATCATGACATCGTAATGTTGGTGAAAGTCCGACAAAATTGAGACAACTTCCGATGTGACCATAGCTGTTGCCTGGGGGCGCCGAGTCACATATCAATCAATCAACAAAAGTATTTCACTCTCGAATACTACATGAAATAATGGTACAAATATTACAATATTTTTTGTGGTAATGATTTTAAGACTCAGGCAATACTTCTATCTTGAATCAGCTCAGACGTTGGCTGATTCGGACTTTATTTCAGTGTGACATTTGGTCAATTCGGACCTTAAGCAGATTCTGACATTGGCTAATTCGGACCTTAATCCGATTCGGACCATGGCTAATTTGGACACTATTTCAAACAATTCATTGATCAATTTGGACCTCGAATATGCGGGGTCCGAATTGATCAGTGGTCGAGGTCCGAATTAGCCTAGGTCCGAATTGTCCACGTACCTTTAAAATAAGGTTCACACAATACACACTTGAACAAACAGGGTCAGAAATGTGTCAGTTAAGGATGTTCGCTGCCAATGAAAAAGTATTCAAACTTTTTTTCTAACCACGCTTTTTCGATTCCAAAATACAACACAAGACATTTGAAAACAAAATAAATATAGGGTAGTGTGCATTTTTTCAAGCTACAGGCCTCTGAATGAGACCTCTGAGCACAATGTTTTAAATTTAGTAAAATTAGTTTAATTTTTTATTCTTTGAAACAAATCTGTCTTGAACGAAAATACACCTAGAATGCTTTCAAAAGTCATAATATTTACCTTACGAAGACTATTTTGGACCACAGGCATAGAAAAATTTGCAACTTGAAGTGCATGAAAAAATTTTACGACTCCTTTTCCAACCCTACCCCCATAATTGAAAAGTCGGAAAAACTCAATATTTTGAAATGAGCCAAATCCATATTTGTTGATTCAAACTTTTTCTTGTATTTTCACACAACATAGAACTTGGTAATATTGTTCGAATAAAAGAAAAAAATATATAGGGTAGTGTGCATATAAGAGAGAACCAACAACTTGAAAATCGCCATTTTCAGCCTATTTTCGGATGTTTTGTTTCTTAAGGCCCATTTCATAAAATCACATAAAATTTTAAAACCAGCACACCAAATACACAAAGACTGACTTAGAAGACCATGCACACATATACTGCAGCTAAAATAAACATCGAACTAGTGCAATTAATTTGAAGATGAGTAATATTCAAGTTTAATCTACCCTACCCCCTAAATTTTCCTGAAAACTTAAATTTCCTGAAAAGTTGCAGAAAATGGGGTGAAAAAATGAAGATTCTAAGATTGACAATTTTCATGGCTCATTCAATGCATATTATCAATATGTATCCAAATATAAAATATTAGGAAAATATCTGCAACCGTTTACGAGATATTCAACAAAAGAAAAACCGGAAGTTCCGAAATGTCAAATGTTCATGATGTTAGCAGCGAACATCCTTAAATGCTTCTACAATACCTCACAACACTGAAATGGATACAATCAAGCAAAACTGACATTCTAACACACCTCGCCTATCAGTATAATAGCCAATGGTAAAAAACGTGTTATATTGTGCAACAATTTCACTGGGCGAATAAGCGTGACGTTGCTTTGCGGCATTTGTGACGTCAGCTATCCCACAAAGCAGCGTTAGACGGTGAAACGTCGTTTTAACGCACAACAAACGTAATAAGTGTGTGTAAATACCAGCATTACAGGCAAATATTTGGCGGGATATCTGCAATGCAATGGCGGAAAGCTGAACGATATCGACGGTTTCAGCAACATTTATTCCGTTTATTGTGTGTTAGAATCGAAATAGATCAGCTCAAGTGCGTGAATTGTTGTCGCTACGCGCTCGTGATTTGATCTTCTTTACAACTGGCCTCCAAACAGTGAATTATTACTCAATAATTCACTGCTAGAGCTGATCTATTTCTTAAATCAACAGGATTTTCTGATCATAAAACACATGTTGATCAAATATTTTCGCAATCAGCTCAACTATGAACTTTTAAGAATGAGGATACGTTCCTTCGTCATAGCAGCCAAAGTTAGGGGAGGGGATGGAAGTGAGAAGGGGAGTGGCAGTTGCAACTGAACAGAATGATAATAAATAACGACAATTACGACGTTGTACTGTGGGCAAGGGCTTGTTCTAACTTTGTTGTGAGTCCTCCGTCAAACCACCCATCATTAGTATTCGAGCAGCTACTTGCATGGGTAGAAGGTTTGTAAAAATGAAAAAAACGAATGTAGAACTATTTTTAATTTATTCAATAAATAACTACAGGTAATGAGATAAACTTTTGAAAACGCTTTGGTAACTAACATACAATGAACGCCATTTCAAAAAAACACTGAACCATCGTAGCAATTTGTAGCAAATGAGCCTAGATGTGAGAAAACCAACAATGTGGTTTCCGAACAGGTCCGACGCAAACCAGCCTGTACAGTCACATAAATAAGACGGCTAGAGACTGGAAAGTTTTGATTTAGAAAGTGAGCCGCCTCATGGGAAAACCAACAATCTGCATATGCGAAAACAAAGACGCAGATCAGCTTCGCGGTTACCGCGAAGCTGATCAGCGCCTTTGTTTTCGCTACACGGATAGTACAGTTCATCTTCTACTTAAATCCGAAATTTCAAGCTTCTAGCTCTTTTCTGTGCTTGTACAGACCGGTTTGTGTCGGACCTGTTCGGAAACAACATTGTTGGTTTTACCACGAGGCGGCTCAAGTAGAGGAATTGTACTATCGGTGTAGCGAAAGTAAAGGCACTCTGATCATCTTCGCAGTTACTGAGAAGCTGATCTGCGTCTCTGTTTTCGCATATGCAAAATATTGGTTTTCTCTTGACGCGGCTCAAATGGAAAGCTTAAAATTTTACCATTTTGAAGCTCTCCATTTGTTTACAAATTAAAGTTAAAATTGAGTGAAACCAAATATGCGACAATTTAGAATCGTAAATGCAGTTTCCGTATGTCCATATAGGCAGAACTGCAATAAAACAAGTTGCTTTTAAGGTTTATGAATAGCATGACATCGATTGACGTTTTCATTTAATGCCAGTCGCTTCATGGAAAGCAAAGACACCGGATACAGTTGCACGATAATAATAATTTCTTTACTTCTTAAATCAGAATGAATTCAAGTGTCTTTCCACCCTATTTGCCTGTACAGCTCAGTTTGCTGTGTTTATGCCTGATAGGAAACACATTCCAGCAGGCACATGACGTCAGAATGACGTCAGATCAACGTCGATGCGACGTCATGACGTCGCATCGACGTTGATGACGTCGCATCGACGTTGATATGACGTCATTCTGACGTCATGTGCCCGCTGGGATAAGACCAATTGTCTCGTAACGAGACTCGTTAGGAAAATAAATAATACTTATTTACAGCTTTTGTATTTGGTATGGACGGATATTGATTGAAAAACATTTCTGAAGTTTCTTCTCACATAGCTACTTGGCTTAACAATCACACAATAACAACTGCACGAGACTTGCATATAAAAGATATCACATGCTTAAAAGATAAAATATCACATGAAGTAATGCCATTGTATAAATAAAAATCCAATCTCTAAACGTATTGGGTGAAATGAAAGAGAGAGAGAGAGAGGGGGAGAGAGAGAGAGAGAATGACAAAACTCACGGAAACTCCATATACAGAATGCCCTGTCAAGTAAAGTTGAGTCAAAAAGAGAAAATGCACGTGACGTAATGCAAATACATGCTGCGAAGAGTAGAAAAGAGAACAGAGTCTAGAAAAAAGTCTTTCGAAATAGCAAATAACTTTAGCATCAACCATTTATATCAAAACATGAACACGCACATATACCCGAATAAATTTCACAAATGAGCAATGGATTAATTTGGTCTCCTATAATGCCTGTTATTTTATGTGTTTTTTGTTTTTTTCTATCGATGAGTTAATGCACCAGTCATTTGCATCCCCGGCTCCCCCGGGGCCGGGGAATAGCGGGGCTTTTAACTTTTCAATTTTTAAAGCCCGGCTAAAAGCCCGGCACTGCCGGGCAAGAGTTTTGGTAAAACCCCTGCTAGAAGCCCCGGCTCCAGGGGCTGACAATAACGTGGAACAACAGCTGGGAGTTGTTCTGATGAAACTGAAACGTGGGAGAAGGGCCTCATTTTATGCATGTAAATGTTTAGGTGCATTTGGAAATTAAATAAGTACCATAAAGATAATTAAATGTTAAAAATATCATTAAAATCTAATTTGAATTAATGTGACAGTGTATTGGCGGGAAATCATAACCCCGGCAAATCCCCGGCACTGCCGGGACACATCAGAGGTTAAAGCCAGGCACTTTAGCCCCGCTATGTCCCCGCTATCCCCGGCCCCGGGAGAGCCGGGGATACAAATGACTGGTCCATAATCTGTTCGACTCCACAAAATAAGGCTAACTTGAGTCATTGATATGTGCATACGTATGCCACATCACTCGGTTTCAACCACAATCAATGCACAATGCTGCTTCGACGTTATTATGCTATCGAAATTTCTAATCTCTATCAATCTAATGTTTGAAATAAATTTCGAAATAAATATAGCAATTTCTTCTCTAGAAGCCTTTGATATAGCCGTAGACTTGCATAGACGCCATGAGAACATAAAAAATCCACAATAGAATGAGTCCTATCCCGCACAGCAGTTTGGGCACCTTGGGTCCACCTAGTTCCCCGCCGAACAACTTCACGTAACGTCGTACCATCAGTATGGCGATCGTTGTCAAGGCACAACAGGTGAAAACAACAACACTGAAACCTAGGTTACCGGCTGGTACTTCGAACGTCTTGCCCTATGATAAAAGAAAATGCATTTTTGTTATTTTATAAACAAATGACTAATGAGATAAAAATAAAAAAACTTATTTTATACACATTATTCAAAAGCATTAAAAGCAAGAAAGTAGACTTAATACATGCATCTGAAATGAAGCTGTTTCCTGGTATTGAAAAAAAAAAAAAAACAATGCTGACTATTGGCGATGTGGGTCAGCTGGAGATATTAAAATATTGAAATATATAAAATCAGTTACAGGAATAGTAACAGACCCAGCATCAAACGAAAAAAAAAAAAAAAAAAAAAAAAAAAAATCCGACAAGCTAAGTTTTAAACGGAGAAGCTTCACGTCGGGGTCAACAGACATTTTGACACCCGACAAAGTTTTTGCAACGATTTGGTTATTTACTAAGCATACCTACTGGCGGATTACATATAAGGTCAAAACAATTTTAGTAATGTGTCATTATAGGCCCCCGCCCACTGGGGCCTATGAGAAATAGATGGCCAGGCAAGGTTTTTAATCTACTGACCGACCATCTGATTACTGGTTAACCGCTCATGTCTGCGCCTGCCCAGGAAAAGTGGTTTAGTCAAACCATCCATACGTATAAGCCTTACTGGCTTAGTTGGGTGGTTATATTTACGAAGCTTTTTTGAGTGTCATGACATCCTAATGACAGGTAAAAGTCCCATAAAATGGAGGCAACGTCCCGATATGACCACTGCTGTTGACTGGGACGTAAAGCATCAATTCAAACAAACAAACAAACAAACAATTATTTTTCAAAGACACTGATTTACGAGGGTATATTAAAGCTGTTTCAACCCCTACCTGAGCAGTCCAGTAACAGGATGACACAAACCAAGCCAATCCAATACCGAGGAAAACATTAACACCGTTGCTGCCCGTTACGTTCCCAATAGAGTTATCTGCCGTTTTCTCCCGAGTTGCTGCAGTCTTACTGGCGAAGAGATCCGGTAAACTGGTTCCCAAGGCAACGAAAGTAATGGCGGTGACGGCGTCTTTTAGACCAATGAGACAACCGAAGATGCTAGCCAGATCGCCAATGAGGGCAGTCAAGACGCCCATGAATACAAGACCCACGATGAAGGTCAGCCAGCCGCCCCAAATACTTGGTGGTGGCACCAAGGCAAATATGAGCTGAAACAAAGTTTTGATTGAAAAGACTGTTCATTGAAACCTCAATTATAAGGCTATCTAACAATTCCCATGTGGCACAGTTGTTACTTGAACTTGTGAATCATTATGTAATATCTAAAACACATTCACAATTAAACTAGATTATGCCCATATATTCAACATGGCATCCAAAATGGCTACCAACTAACAAATCATTAGTGTAGTATTGGCAATATCTAAATGAAAAGTCTTTTCAACATTTGTGTCTTGCAGTTGTATCTTTGATCATATGGGGTGCCGTTTTACTATAAAATCCCGATTTTTTTTTAAATCAAAATTCGAATTTTTGATATCACAAATTATTTTTTGGTATCAGAAATTCGATTTTGTAATATCAAAAAAAAATATTATGTAATATCAAAAAATGGAATTTTTGATATAAAAATAGCCTTGATTTTCTATATAAAAATCGATTATTTGATGATAAATTCGATTTTGTGATATAAAAAATAGCCCTGATTTTTTAAATATCAAAAATCAATTATTTGATATAGCCAATCAATTTCGTGATATCAAAAAAAAAAAAAAAAAAAAAATTCTGATATCGAAAAGTCTTGGTTATTTTTGATATCACAGAATCCAGTTTTTTTTATATAAAAAAAATTGATTTTTTATATAAAAAAAAAATAGAGAGCATTTTATAGTAAATAAAATAGAGAGGATTTTATAGTAAAATATGCCTCATATGATCATCTTTGGCATACCTTCCAGCCAAAAGTAAAGAAGTGCATGACGTAGTCGAGAATTGTTGCTGTTTCAAGGTTGCCACCATTTACATTCATCGCCTCCACAAATTGTTTGCCCCATGAAGCCCTTTGTACTCGCATGGCATCCAGGTTAGCATTGGTCAGGTTCGCTATTCTGCTTACAAAACCGTTGAATTCTGAAAGATAATAAATGCGATAAGAACTGTATGGCGAGAAATTTGTGCTAACTTGTCAACCTGCAACATACGTTGTAATTACACGGCCTCTGATAGGGCTATATTGTACTTCATCCGACAATGAAGATCAATATCGGTCGGATTTGTTTCGTAGGATTTTGTTGATCATGATAGCGTTTATGATAGTGTTATATTTCATAAATATGCAATTAGTGTTGTGGTGTGTTAAAGACAAATACATTTGTAGATTCCTTATTGGCATTCCATACATTGTAATTTCCGAAATCGTACTGACGGACTAGATTTTTCACCAGATAAACCCAACTTAGGACACTTACCATCATCATTGACTATAGTGACTATCGTTCTTTTCAGTCTACCAAGTTTAGCCCCTTGTGTGGTGACAGATTCTAGAATGACTTCAAAGTTCTCATCTTTTTCGAATTCCTGAAAATCGTATAATAACCTTTTCCATAATGATCATAGAAGTGAGTCACGTCAGAGAAAAGCAGGTGAGTGAGTGACTGTGAAAATAAATGTTGGGATTATGGAAATAAAGTTTGCGCAAGGAACCATGCTCTATCTTTTACTTTGTTCATTATTATTATTACACTTCAACTCGGCATGCAGCAATTTTGAAATAAACTGCTCGACTTAAAATTTTAGTTACTTCCCTTTTAATCTGCTATGACGTACAAACTCACCAAATCGTCGTTGATGATTATTTCAATATTTTTCGTACATTCCCCATGGTTGAAAACTATTTCTCCTTCTGAATTCTCGTAATCCTTTCCTGCGACTGCGGTTAAATCTTTGGTCCTCCATTTGGCCCGCAGCTCACCGTCGGCACCGTTTTCACGGACGACAGGGATACAGGCTGTCCCAATACTCTCCTTGAACAGAAAACTTGGCTTTTCGAACTGTATTGTACCAGGGTCTGAAAAATGCAAACTTGTAGTTTGAAATTCAAAAGTTTATTTGTAATAAACATAACGTTCATGCAAGAAAGATTTGCCACAAAGAAATACCAATAGCCATACAGCGGAAATTCAAAAGTTTATTTGTAATAAACATAACGTTCATGCAAGAAAGATTTGCCACACAGAAATACCAATAGCCATACAGCGGTGCAGCAACATTGTCGAATCTACTGCTCAGTACCATGTATCCCTGTATTACTAGAAGACAGGCCCATCAGTTGATTAATTTATTTATTTCACTTTATCATAATCCTTATTTTTATTCACGCTGTTCTGTTTGCATCCTGTCTGATCAGCACTGCCAAAGACCACATAATTTTAAAAACACTTACCATCATCATTAAGAATAACAACTTGTGTGATCTGCCGCCTCCCAATCATCCCCGGCTGATCAGGGTCTATGCTGAGCTTGACAAAGAACACTTCATCTGGTTCCCATACATTGTCATCAATTATCTCAATCTCTAGGTCCTGTGTTGTCTGATTGGGTTTAAATACCATGGATTTCTTGATAGGAATGTAGTCTGACTCGGCTTCTGCTGTACCATCGTATGTTTCGACACTGTATAAGAACGAAGATACAAAGCTTACATATTATTCTTTGCAACTCGTGTGATTTTATAGGAAAGCGTACGACACGATGTCATTTTTAGCATATCGTCTCAGGACTGAAATAACTATATATTATGCGGAAATTTAAATGAGCGGCGATATCATAATTAACCAGCTTCTTCAGCATTGACTTTATAATATAATGGCTGTTCACTTAGCCCTCTGCATTTACTTGTTCTGTCCAAGCTAGCACTGTGACCACCTAATACCTTCAATAGCTGCTCACTCTGCTTTCCGTTATTCATGTTAAACGTTGGTATCTATGTTTAGTATTTTCTTAATATGATTTCTTATTTCTTGTTTATCGCTGAACCACTACAGATGCTGAGGGTGAGGTTAGGTACCTGTAAAACCGGTTTAAGCCCGCCAGTAACTTTGTGTTACTGATCGTTCCAAGTCGATACTTCTGTGGTGGTTCTTTTTGTTTTATGTCTTGGTGTTTAAATTTTTTTGTGCTGTTGGCGCCTTATGTATGTTATCATATATTTAGTTAAGTTAAGGTAACTGAGTGGCCACCTATTGGGAAATTAGCTGCTCATTCGGCTTACGATATGTTTCATGGTAAAAGTACCTGATTGTTAGTTTGTTTTTTTCCCACCTCGGTTTATGGAATGGGAATCTTTTTCTGATTGCGCCTTTTCCTGATCTTTGCCTACTTGTACCTTTTTATTTACTTGCAACCGACAGTTTAGGTCTCAACTGTTTAGTCAGCCATAAAAGAACTCACCAACGCACGTAAAAATTTAATAATCAACTGTGTTAAATGTATACAGATGCTCTTTGTTCAAAACCACTTTACATTAGCCTGATTACTGACCTCTGTCGTTGTCAAAATTGCGTGTCGTTTAGCAAAAGATGATATACGTCCATTTTTTTCTTCAAAATAATAGCAAACCCTGGCTTATAACTCACTTAAAGACGACTTGTTTCGTCAGATTACCGCGTCTCATCAGCGTCACTTTGACACGTTTATCTTTCTCTAGGACGGCCACAGAAGGAGCGGCGAACTCCACAATAGCCTTGTGGGCATCTTCCTCTTTGTAGAACAGTGAGGTCTGGGAACCTGTCGTATCCTCAGCCATTAACATCGTCTCTAACAACTGAGAAAAGAAATTCATTCGTTCAAAATTTGCCGTATTTTGTGGAGGACATAATGGAATACAAGCATACGTAGCATATCGGCCCTCTTTGACGCCATCTTGATTTCATTTAATGTTCAACAAAGGCAAAGTATCATCGTTTGGATTCTTCAAGAAATGTTATAACAACATGAAAAATTCTTTTTACCACTTCAAGACCCAATGAATCAATAGTATTAATCTGCCGAATTAACCCATATTTGAATGGATTCTATCATCATTATCAATTGGGTGAGTCCACTTTCATTTTTAGGGGCGTCAGGAGTGATTTTTAAATTTCATTAAATTTTTAGATGAAAATTCTCTTCAGCAAACAGAATAGCCCGAGATGGGACGCCGCCACATCTGGGGCTATTCTGTTTGCCTATGGCCCATAAAAGGGACACCAGGCTTATATGAGTTAATGCTAGTGTAAGCTGTTACCGCTGATCAACATCATAGACCTTATGATAAAACAACATCATAGCAACTTCAGGGACAACGATCCTAGGAGCAAACTATACTGTAAACATACATGTATAACTTGGCATATCTCTTTCAGTAACAGCATCAGCTATGTACTCTACCTCTTTAGTATGACTATCGAGTGGCTGGTCCAGTTTGGGTGCACCCGTCATGTTCTTGATGGCATTTCTGCGATACCAAGCCCGAGAGTGGGGCATTTCCTTGTTCATTACGTGGGCCACCAGCGACGCAACATCTTTCTCTGAGTAGCCCTTCTCGTGCTTCATTTTCTGTAACAGAATATTGAGATCTAGCTTTTATAAATTGAGCTACCGCATGAGAAAACCAACAACTTGTATAGGCGAAAACAAAGCCGCAGATCAGCTGTGCAGTAACTGCACAGCTGATCAGCGCCTTTGTTTTCGCTGCACGGACAGTACAATCCCTCTTGTTCTTAAATCCGAAATTTCAAGCTTCTATCTCGTTTCTGTGCTTGTACAGGCCGGTTTATGTCGGACCTGGTCGGAACCCAAATTGTTGGTTTTCTCACGCACATGCTCAATTATCTCTAACAACAACAACAACAACAACAACAACAGCAACAACAACAATACCCAGTTGCACAAGGCTTAACAATGTCGGTAGTAATGTAAGATGTGTTGGATGCAAGTCTTACAAAATACGCTACTATTTTTGTTGGAAAAAGTGTTATCTTTTGCAGTATCAAGTTGCATCCTCGCATGTTTCAGAAAACTGTTGAGTAATGATGTTTCTGGTGTATATTATATAACAAGTCGGTGTCTTAACAATTTCACCAATGCTTTGAATAACTACTGCCTATTCAGCATCTTCCAGAAACTGCATTTTTCAAAATCTCACTTTTCTGAAAGATCTCAAGAAAAAAAATGCCATGTCTCATGCATTCCAAAAGTCTTAAAAAAAAGTGCCACAAAAATTTGAAAATCGATCAACAAAACAAAAAAAAAAATATATGCCAGAAAATAATTTTGAAAAGCGCTTTTTCTACATGTATATATGTCAGCAAAGGGAACTATTTTCCCCGGAAAAAATCTAAACTGGTTATTTTTTTTTATTTAAAATGCACCAAACCAAAACAAAATTGTATTGTATGCATAGCTGAGTAAAATTATTCCACTGAATTGTTTGATTTTCAATTTAAGGCGGTTAGGATTACCTCCTTTGCACCTGCAAAATGCCAATTCAAAATAATTTTTGGGCGTAATTATTTTATTAGTGAACCAGTTTTCAAAATTTTTGCGGCACTTCTTACGACTTTTGGGTTGCAAAAAGATGACATGATCGTATTTCTCTTGTGTTGCTATTTCAGAAAGTGCGGTTTTGAAAAATGCAGTTTCTGAAAGAAGGTGCACATACGTACAGCAGCTTCTGGATTACTATTCTTCTGTCTGTATCTAGGCAAGTTTGAATAAACAAAATCGGACAAATACATCGTAACTTACTAAATGCTTAAAGCAGACTTTGTCATGTGGAGGAGAAAAATATGGAGCATAATGAAATTGATCTGTGGTTTTTATATGAATAATAAAGTAAAAAGGTCAACAAGACTTAATTCTTTGCTGACATAATATGAGCCACTGCATAAGAAAGCCAACAAAATGCTTGGGCGAAAACAAAGGCGCATATCAGCTTCGCGGTAACCGCAAAGCTGATCAGCGCCTTTGTTTTCGCTACACAGAAAGTACAATCCTTCTTCTTCTTAAATCCGAAATTTCAAGCTTCTAACCATTTTCTGTGACTGTACAGCCTGGTTTGTGTCGGACCTGGTCATAACCCAAATTATTGGTTTTCTCACGCACAGGCTCATATTTGAAGTTTCTATATTATTAAACATGAATAGAATCACATTGCACATTTGTTCAAGCCGATCGATATAAAAGATTTAAAATTCCTTCTTTCTTACCACTATTTTTGTGGTGTATGACTGTTTTCACAGTTTTATTTTTGACGATATTCAAATATAAAAAAGATAGATTCCAAGATGGCCACCACAAGTATCTAACTTTGTATTATCCTATAGGCATAGTACAGAGCCTATGGAGACATATGATTAAATCAGATAACGAAAATTAAATCATATGGTATAACTGTTTGTTTACTTTTGTTTAAACAACACCTATAAGACTAATCAATGAACATCTCATTTAAATATTATTATCGGCTGGTTTCCAGCTTATATACAATCATATATTAGAAATGCAGATAACCAAAAACATGCTGACCTTCAGGTCTTTAGTACACTTGTATTTTTCATATGTAAATGGCACAACAAATTCTATCTATAGCGACTGAACTTTCCATACAATGAAAATGGAGACACAGATAAGCTGCTATGTTGTCAAACAGCTGATCTCAATCTTTACTTTATACTTAAAGGTCATGGTAATGCTAGTTAATTTGCCATGCTGATCACATATAGATTTACAGCGGTACCCTTTTCTTGGCCAATACAGGAAGTGTCACAGTGTCACAAGAGTACAAAGCTGTGTCACAACAAAACTTATCTTAATGAACATTACTTTTTGTACAGTTACAGTAAGACAAAGACACTGATTACCTGCTCAGTTGTAACAAGCTGGTCTGGATCTTACAGTCTATAGGATAAAACAGATAATCAACTTCAGCTCGTAAAAGGTCCTGATGAAAGGTCATTAAACTATGAATTAATTTCCAAAACACAGCACTTGAAGAAAAAATCATTTGATTATCTATAACTTATATTTATAACTATGTAACATAAGGTATCTCACCTTGACGAACTCAAGTATAAGTTTCTTGTCAGCTTTTAATTCTACTCCATCAGGTAGCTTCTCGCCCTTTAGCACCGCTTCTGTGGTAGAAAACAAAACTTAGTAAAATAGTTATCTAGATCATGGAGCCTTAAGTAAATCACTAACGAGTTGGAAAGTTTAACAGGAATTTGATAATGATGGAACGTTACATATAACCAAAACAGATACATGAATACATTTAAAAACATCAAACAACAGTTTTGCAAATCATTTTGAATGTCTAATGATCGAAATGCCTTTACTAGAATTAATGGGAAAAGTCAGTAAATGAATATAAACAAAACTACAAAAGAAGAAACTCACAACAAAGTGAACTGAATTACAGTTTCCCCTTCTTTATGTTCCATCCTAAGACTGCACTATCATATGCATATTAGGATAATAAAACATTTTCGTGCTAATTCGACATTGCCTCCACCAAACAGAATATTTGCCTTTTTACTTAGGGTTAATTTTAGACCCATACTTTCTTGAAGTGAAAAAAGGCTCTAATTATACTGTACCGATATAGTGCCTACACATGCTCCGCGTCTCTGCTTGATTAAAAGGTTATCATGGATTTAACATGTCCTCCACCATACCATTCTTTCAAATCAAAGTCTAATGACACACAAGTGAATAAAGAGTAAATGTAATATACGAAGAAATGTGACTGTAAAGTGAACGTTTAAGAAAAATGAATAAGTATAAATTAAATTATAATAAAAAAATCTACAAATCAAAACTAGCAAAAATTATGTTGTGTCTGATAAAGTCAGCGTTCCATATTATTCCAAAACACCCATCATGCAGGAAAGTATGTATACACAGTGCATCTTATGCAGTCAAAAGAAACGTTTCTCAGTTTCTCGTCAGATATTGTCTAATTGTCAGGTATTCCCCATCCGAAAAAAAAAAAGGCTGAAGTGCACCTTAAAGCACGCAGTAAGTGCTAACAGCGTAGATACCAACCCCCATAATAAGAAACACAGCCACCCAGAACACTGTCGCCTTGTAATGGTTGAAGTAGTTTTATTTCGAAATAGCTTTCGTCGATAGGAGATAAAACCGAGTATATGAATAAAGAGAGGTAGTACAATAACAGAAATAGAGCAAATATTCAGCATCAAATGCCGTTGAACCAGCATGCACTACTTAATATTTACATTTTTCTAAAACCTCCTTAGATGAACCATTAGATGTTCATCTGTGTTCATACTTCCATGAACAACATTGTGTCACGCGACGTGACGTAATCCAAACTTGACGTAAAAAAACATGAATCTCGCCAATCTGATTGGACGTTGTAAACGTCGACGCCGTTCCGCTGTTTGAACACACACTGCGTGTAGATTCTCTGTTTGCTGGTAAATGTGACTGCCTTGGTGATTTTTCAACAAGCGATAGAGAGAAAGGAATGTAAATATAAGCAATGAGTTTAATTTTTCTGTTGTTCATGGAGCTATGAACCGCAGTGGGTCGCTAGCAAAGCTTACATGAACCCCTTTGGGGTTCATTCACTTTGTACGTGACCCACTGCGGTTCATAGCTCCATGAACACCAGAAAAATGAAATTCATTTCTTAACAAGATCAATCCTAATAAGTATCAAAAACTCAAAAAATCTGATTATATATTAGGTAAGGAAATGTTAAGCAAACAGGATCATACATACATTTATTTAAATAATGGTCATCGTTTTAAATTATTAAAAGAAACAAATGAAAACCGGTTTCACAACATAACACATTCTACATATCTAACAGTGAATGACCTGTTTCTTGTGGTAAAGGCTTCAGTTCTGTGGAGGAAATGGTACAAAAGTGACGATTACAATTTACTTTAATGTAATGTAACAGTCATCGTGACGTACTGGCACAAATTACGAGATATACAATTTGATTACTTGGACACAACCGTAGAAAAAGTCATAGGGTAGAATAAAAATAACGTATTATTTGGCAAATAGGTTACTGTATATGCGGCAACTTTGATATTCATATCTGGTCGTGGTCGGCTAGTCGATTTGTTCAAGTAAGGACATTATAGAAAAGGCGAACTCGGCATAGTCCGCTGTCACATATTTTCCATTAGAAATCAGCTACCATGCAGTATGTTGTCAAATCCTGTGAATTTAGCAAATTCCTATTTCATTCTTATTTTCTAATGGAAAACCTGTGAGTTGAATCTTTTAACTGCATACTTTTAGCTTTTACCTATGTCAAAAGTAGTATAGGTCTAATAAAGTATTTATGAAGGCAGTCCATACAGTAACCTATTTGCCGAATTATATATATCGTGTCGTATATTCACTATATTGTGTTAAGTGCAAGGACAACGGGAATAGACTTTAATAAAACATGATATATATCGATGTAGCAGGTAGTTTCTATTAAATCTGAACTTGCAAATTCTAGCATAGCGTACCGTTCATGATTCTGGCAGAATATTAAAGCATGCATTACCTAATACAAAGCCGTGTATCATAAGCATGTAAGAATGCTAAAATGACGACAATGCAAAATGTAAATTCCATTACCGGTGACAAGTACTGTAAATTATAAAAAACACAGAACGATAAAATATATTGTATCAGACAAATATGCGTTGAATTTCTGTCTTTCTAGGCGTGTTACAAGACTATAATTCCAACTTCACCAATTTCCTACATTCTGATTGGTTGTTTGGAAGACTTTATACTTCGATAAAAGCAACGCGTAAGAATACTCGGATTTCACCTTATAAACGGCGCGACGTTACGTAATTACGTGACGTTTCTTTGAAGAAACATTGACGTCACCAAATCTAAACGTCATAAAAACAATGGATGAACGCGCTTTGAAGGCGTCGAAATGAATATTTGGAATTTTTATTAACTTGGACGCTTTTTGTTTTAACAGAACATCGTACGGTAAGTATTTTGATCTTCTTGTTGTGTGTTGAAATTTGACGTTTGAATTTCTAATATTCCGAACCCCAGTTCAAAATCGACATGTCTTTCTATCGGCGCAGACGGCGATATTTTCTCCCAAAAGCACAATTTTGAATAAAGGGAAGCTGTTTTAAAGCCCCCGCTTTGACAGCCTCCCTACAGCAAGCCAGTAACTTCTATTTATTGTGAGAATATAGGGATCAACCATGGTTTTCAGTGTTCAAACATTCGATGGATCACGAGGAAGGTGTTTGAACACAAGGCCGCAGGCCGCGTGTTCAAACCCCTTCCGAGTGATCCAGCGAATGTTTGAACACTGAAACAAACCATGGTTGATCGCTATTCTTGCATTTTCACTCCAATCCATTTAAAATCTCTTGAAAATAACATTAACAACGTAAAAACGCACCGAAAACCGCGGAGCTTCTTCAACGTCGGCCATTTTGTTTCTATGAAATACATGACGTCACGTCACTTTGACCAATGACGTCGGCCAAAACCCATGTTCAAACGGCACGTGAATTTCATGATTTGAACATGGGTTTTACGGTTTGAACACGGCTTTCGACCAATCAAAAACGGCTTCAAAGAGCTATGTGCATAGATTTCTATGCAAGAATTGAGTTTTATGCTTTAGAAATTTTCAAGATGGCTGCCTCATGAACTCCGTTTTGCTCTAGAAGATCTATTTTCCTTCCGCTGGCTATAAAAATTTAAATAAAAGTAGACAAATGCGCTGTAACGAGACAAAGTTGGAATTATAAGGAATGAATTATTATTTTTGTTGATTTTATCGATGTGTAAACTCAGGCGAATCACTCACAAACTTTTTCATAAAGCCCTTCGGGCTTTATTTAGTTTGTGAGTGATTCGCCTGAGTTTACACATCGATAAAATCAACAAAAATAAAATTCATTCCTATAGAAGCAGTAAGATTAATAATTTTTGCAAAGCTTTCAAATACACATGGATGTTTGTTATATTGTTATAACTGATGATAAAGTTAACCTAATAAGTCGTCTGCGCATGATTTTGACCTACGAATTTTTCATGACTGAAATGCGAAGAACTAAAAATGAGAAAGCTGTCATGGAAATGCCATAAAATGAGTCTTGAGTTAAAGATTATGCTCTCATAGAATATTAATCAAATGTTTTCACATTACAGTATTACACACCTCTAAATGTGATAAGATATATAGAATTTTATATCGAAGCAAAGTAAAAGTGAAAGTTTTATATCTTACCTAAATCTAGATGTGAGGATGATTCTTCATCTGGTTTCTTGCCACAGTAATCCTTATCAGCGATATAAGCTAAAACCACCATGGCGGGAAGCATCAACATTGTCACAACGGCTTCCCATACATCCACGTAATCCGGTGATGTCACAGTCAGAATTATAATCAACCAGATATATGCTATTACTGAAAATACTGCAGTTACTACAAATACTTTAATATGTTTTATTCTTCTAACCTCGTCCTTCGGTATCGCCATTATACAAACACCAGTAATGCACATTAAATTAAAAGCTGCCGACCCGACAATTGTTCCAGGACCTAAATCACCGGCGTAAAAGCTGTTTTTGAATACTTCTATAATGGATAACATGATTTCGGGAGCGCTTGAACCCAGCGCCATTAATGTAAGATTGGCCACGGTACCATTCCATACTTCAACTTCAATTTCTTCAACTCCATCTTCTGCTTCTGGATTTGCGATTTGTAATTTTTGTGTTTTTGTTGTAATTGTTTCTATACCAGCCATGAAAACGTCTGCTATAATGGACACAGCCATAAAACTCCATAATAATCCAATGCCATACACAACGGCACGAAATCCATGAGCCCAAGTATACTCATTCACAAAGGGCATAAGCAGCCCCTTGTCCGCACAATCGTAGTTTTCTAGATCACACGACATCTTTCTTTAGAAGCCTTCTTGGCAGCCCTAACTGCGACAAGCCTATTGCTAAAATAACAAGATTAAATATTTGTATACCCGTAATCAATTGTCAAAAATAATATAAAATAAATAAAATAAAATTAAGCGCCTAACCGTTCGATAGTTATACCATTATTGATTAAAGTAAAAATCTTTGGTTTGGCAGCCATATTGAGTGCCATCTTAAATTTAATTCTTACAACGATGAAACCATTGAAGTGATAATACCTTGGTGTTGGTCGAAATAGAAATGGTAAATTTTGACTGGTGCAATTGATGAATTATAAATGACAGGAATGAAAGTCTCTTTTTTTTTAGATTTCGTGTTTCATTTCAATTTTCTGGTATAGCATGGGTGTTTGAAAGTATTTGGCAATCATCTTAAACGTCAGTTGGATACATTCATGAAAATGGACATTTAGTATCCTAATTCTACGGAACGATTTGAATCTGACACTGTCATGCCAGGCAATACTTTGTTCAGCATTAACAGAAAAAAAAATCTATGTTGAGATACCTGGATACTAAACTATAATTTGTCAAAGTGTGTTGAAAATATTTACATAATCCTATGCGACAGGGAGGGCGGGGACATTTAAATCAACATGATCTTTAACTTTTAATTGTATCACTTAATGCACTTACGTATTTGAAAGCCTATTTATTGATTGCTTTCTTAAACTCATTTAAGCCTGGCGTCCCTTTTATGGGACATGGGCAAACAGTATAGCCCCAGATGTGACGCCGCAGAACTTTGTGTTACTGATCGTTCCAAGTCGATACTTCTGTGGTGGTTCTTTTCGTTTTATGTCTTGGTGTTTGAAAAAAAATTTGTGCTGTTGGCGCCTTATGTATGTTTTCATATTTTTAGTTAAGTTAAGGTAACTGAGTGGCCACCTATTGGGAAAATAGCTGCTCATTCGGCTTACGATATGTTTCATGGTATAAGTACTTGATTGTTGGTTTGGCTTTTTCCCACCTCGGTTTTTGGAGTGGGAATCTTTTTCTGATTGCGCCTTTTCCTGATCTTTGCCTACTTGTATCTCTTCAACGGAACTGGCATCTGTCGCAGCCTAAATGATAACATTGCTTTTCTATCTCCTGTCCTTTGGTGTACCTCTTTTCGTTATATTTCTGTTGTAAGATTCGTGGACTTCGTGGCGCGTTCCGATGCAGTCGGCGAATATTCGTGATCATTCAGTATAAACTTCCATATTAAATTCCATTAATCTCCAGCTTCTAACAAACTCGTAGTTAAGTCGTGAGTCATTCGTGAGACTCTTGGTTGATTCGCATATTGCTGTGAATTCGTAGATAGTTCTTCCCTATTTCGTATCTGCGTCGGTGTGTATTCGCGATATTCGTAACGGATTCGTTGTCAATTCGTAGTTGGGTAACAAGCTCCGGAATTCCCGAAAGAGTTACGAATGCATCCGAATAAGTTACGACGTCACGGAATACACTACGACTTAGTTGCGAATTAAATGCGAATAATTTTGGTCGAAAATTCGGGACCAAAGTTTTGAACAGTTCAAAACTTTGGCCACGAATTTTTGACTGACTCACGATTCGCAAGAACTTACTACGAGCTGTAAGAATTTGTTAAGAACTTCACGAATCGATTACGTTTCAGCTACGAATCGAAAAAAAATGTCAAAAATGTCAATTCGTGGCGATTCGGGAGACAATTTGTCGTAGTGTGGTAGGGGCATAACCAGTACTGTAGGGAGTGTGTTGCTCAAGGACACAATACGGTGTCGCATGTGAAGACCTCTCGATTCAGAGTCCGATGCTCTACCACTACGCCACCGCGCTCCCCCAATCATTTTCTGTATCCGTACGAATCCTTTGAAATGATCTATCTTTTGAGGTGTACGTTCCCAGCATCGTCAGATCATGGCCTTATCACCACTGAGGTTTACGACCCTCGATGCATTACGTGTCATATCGAGCAAGTCGACGGTCAGTGCAGTTCCTCGAAGTAGTGTACCTTCGTTCTAAGGACATTCAGACTTTGTCACGGTTAGCACGATAATTAGGACTTTGATATAATAGTTTTCAGCTAATAGCTCATAGATAAAAGATTTTTCAAGGTCCAAAGAATCGGCAGTGTCAATGGCCGATCAAGAAAAGAAAATATACTGCACAGGGCTATCAAATAACCATTTAATTACGTGACTCCTCACATTAATTTTGCAAACTAATGGCTTTCAAAAAGACTCTGTGCAATGTCATACAACGTATTGGAATGGTAGCTGCTGCTATGAAACGGCACTTGTGAAATTATACCAAGAAATATCCACGGCACTCTAAGAGGTGTGAAAACTTAATTAGTTGCAGCTCGTACTGCCTACGTATGAAGAATGGTTATTAAAAATACAATTACATTTGGAAACAGAAAACAAGTTCATCACATGTATCAGGCTTTTTTTTTTTTTTTTTTTTTTTTTTTTTTTTTTGCTGCAATTGTCTTCTTATGTGACTGTAATTTTTGCTGAGGTTTTGTTCTAAGCACCTCATTAACCCCCAGGCCCGTCTCTATATACACATAAACGTTTTCTTACTAGGCTAATAGCCATGGAAATGAGAACGGCTAGAATTGTTACATTATGATTTAACGTCAGGGAATCTAAGGAACGTGTTTGTTTCAATGCCCGATTACATAACGTCTGGGTGTCGATGTGGACTGCGTTCTTACCTCATAGACCAGACGATGAAGTGTTGAAAATGGCTACGACTACCGATCGTGTTTAACCCATTTTTGACGAATGGATTCTTCCATCATTATTAATTGGTTGAGACCACTTTTATTTTCAGGGGCGTTAGGAGTGTTTTTAAATTTTCATATAATTTTTTGATGAATATCCTCTTAGGAAACAGAATAGCCCCAGATGGGATTGCGTTTTACGGCGTCACATCTGTGGCTATACTGTTTGCCTATGTCCCATAAAAAGGACGTTAGGCTTAAATGAGTTAATGCTGTAGTTACCAAATGCTATTCAGATCTTCATTACGCATGAAGGTTATATTAATGAAAAAATCTACAGAAAATAAAAAATAGAGTAAACCGACAACAGGTTTTCGCGTAGTTACATTTTGGTACCAATCTGCATCTTTTTCTTTTACTCGTATCCATGATGTCTTGTCAACCATTTTGCTATTACCGTTTACGGTTACTACATACATATCGAAGATGGATTAATTATTAATATTATTGAATAATAAGAATTGATCTGTACCATAATTAACTTGCTAAAGTAATAAACATATCAACAAAGCAAAATTCTCCAAAATTAAAGATAAGAAGATACCTAAAATATATTTTTCATGGTACTGATTGACCTACCTTTTAACTTAAGTCCATATTAAGAATGGAATAATTATTAGTGTCCAATATTTGTTAAATATCAGTAAAGATCTTACGATTCGGTTCATGAACGGGTTGTTTGGCTGTTGCTAAAACATAGTATTGAACTGAAGGAGGGTATTGATCGGGCATTGAATTGTCGTAGGCCAGTGAAAGTGAGCATAGGGGAGACGAATCTTACTTTGAATTGAAAGGAGGGATAACGTAACTGATAACACTGATGATATACAGCCGCGACGCCACAAAACCGGTCTTCGGGATTTGCGACCAGGCCTGACACAAACCGGTATGTGCTGTCACAGAAGCAAGCAAGAATCTTGCTTGAAAATTTGGATATAGATAGAGGAGGAATTGTACAATCCGTGTGGCGAAAACAAAGGCGCGGATCAGCTGTTTTCGCATAGACAAACGTCCGGTTTGCTCATGACGCGGCTCAATTTTCAATTGACAGGCTGGACGTTGAAGGCAAACATGAGGAACCGGCACAAAACCAAGGTGGAGAAACTTTCAAAGAACAAATTAGTACTGATACAAAGAGAAAAATCGGTCACCCAAATGAGCAGCTCTTTCCCAAAATGAAAGTAACTCAGTTATCCGTTTCACTTTAGCCTTGCGGTTGACATGCTTTGCATACATTTAATGTGTCTACGAAAACTTTCTTGTGAACAGTAAGTCACAGTCCTGATCGTAGGTGCCGCAAACATGTTTATTTCTTTGTGGCCAATTCTTTTTACAAGGAAAGACACAAGCACGCACGACATTCGCCGTTCGACAGACATTTAGAGTTCACAGATGGGCATTTTTTGCTTAAATTGGAGAAAAAATATAACCGACCGTAAAGTACATGTATGAGCCCATTTAAATTGAAGAAAAACACTGCCATAGAGCGTGTGATCGTTGACAAAAATAAAACTGTAGGAAGAGGAGTTGCGCACACAAGGTACATACTAAGGGGGTGGGTGGGGTGGGGGGGGGGGGGGCAAACGGAAGGCTGAAAACTAAGTCCATCCGCTTTTCTTCGAAAATGTGGGGGACAAAAGAAAACTTTGTACGTGTGGACCCAGATTTACTTTAAAGACCATATCTTCCTGATAGGAATATTTGTTTAAAATGCCACAACCCTCATGGGGCATTAGTCTACGCAGAGCATCGGACTCCGAAACAAGAGGTCCTGAATTCGATCCAAACTGGCGGCACCGTATTGTGTGTCCTTGAGCAAGGCACATTTTTAAAAAAAACTCCAAGGTACTGGTTAATGCACAGGAAGCGGCGGCTTTGTCTCGACATGACTGAAAAATTGTTGACTGGAACTTTAAACCTCAAAACAAACAAATCATGCATGATGTGGGACCATTCTCGATCAGCGCCATGAATTGGATATATATAAAAACTGGTTTTCAAAATGTCAGTGACATTGTAGATTGTTTGTCAGAGATTAACGTCCCAGTCAACAATTTTTCAGTCATATAGGAATGGAGATACCGCTACTTGTGTGGATATATTAACAATACAAGTACATGTATTACGGGGGTGGGGTCTGTCTTGCTCAAGGACATTACACAGCGGAGGTAGGTTTTTAACATAGAACTTAGCTTAGACGGTAACCTGGAACAGTAAGGGCATAAATTTTAAGGTTGTCTTAAGACCATTGTAACAATGCCGTAAGTAGGAAAACAATGCCTTCGAGTTACTTATCCCTGATTGTTAATTTAGTTTTTTTCCCACCTCCGTTTTCGGAGTGGGAATTTCTTTCTGATTGCGGTATTTCCTGATCATTGCCTACTTTTACTTTTCTTTACACATAAAGCTGCATTCAAAGCCCTTGGTGCTGTATCACACCCACTAAACGGTCAATTTGTACACCGTCGGAGTGAATCGTATATATAATTTGACCATTTTCCGGAGTGAAAGTTGACCTGGTAAACAAACCGTAAAAAAGGAGAGAGAGTTAAACTAACGTAAGTTTATTTTGTTATTTTACTTTTGTTTAAAAATCCGAGAATGTCATATGATGGGTATTTGAATAAAGATCATACACGCACAAAAGCACATCCAAAAGCTTATGCATTTTGCCAAAATCATTTTCGGCGTGGAAAATACCTACGTGAAAAATGTTGCATCGAGATGAAATGCAACCTGGCATTCCAATCTAAACAGTCTGGCTAGGTTTTTATATGCCAGGGATGCCAATAATATTGGGAAATAATTATTAATCATGCCGTTTTGGAAATCATGCGTTTGTGGAATCTGCGGAAGGGCCGTATTTCCAAAGCGTACTAATTGACCAGCGGAGCCCAATTTAACTAATAGAAAAATGTGTTTGAAATGTTTAAGCGTTTTTCATGAAACATATCAAACTCCAGAACTGAAATACGGTTGAATTTTCTTGATTATTAAATATATGTTATAATTCAAATAAAAAAGAAAAGAAAAATGACACGAACGTTTAAGAGAAACGTTCATTTGTACTTCCCTTTGAGACTCTGCATGTCTTTTTATGTTTACATCTGGAGGTGTCATATTTTATCAGGCAAGAAATTTGGTGAGAAAAAACGAGGGAAAAGATGCTTACCTTGCAGGAATTTATTTTTTTCTTATTTGTGTACCATTTGACAGCTTGGTGTAAAATTTGACATACGGAAAAATATTATAGCTGATGTGTACCTCCCAGGTTCGGATTGGCAAGTGCAGCTGGTACCACACTATTGGTGGGGGGCAAGAGCCCAATAAATACAATTGCGATAAGGAATATGAGCCGTCTCGTTAGAAAACCTTTTTCAGCGTGGCTGATCAGCATATCTTTTTTCGATACAAGAAAGTCCAATTACTTCGCTTTCTATAGTGTCAGACATGTAGCCCAATTAGTTTTCTTTCTATATTAGAAGTACTCAATATATAGCCATCTTCTGTGAGTGTACAACCTGATCCGGTCAAAATGCCCAAACCGCATTTTTGCTCATTTGATGAGTAACTCTCGGCACCTTGAGATATTTTTAATTAGACGCCAGAACTCTGCAAACGGTGAGTGAACGAGATACTGAGTAATCAGAGTGTAGGTTAGCATGTGGCTTCTTTCAAATTTCCAGTACACTGATTTCAATGGCAATCCACAGGAAAACAGAGAAATAACATAGATAAAAAATAGTTTACAAATTTCGGTCTTTGCTTTTACTATATTGGAATGTTGTTTTTTTTTCGCTTTGCATGCAATGTCTGGATTATACTTAATCATTTGCTTACAGTATGAAATAATTGGTTGTCGTGTCGGCCGGTATGTGAAAATAGGGTTTTATGATAAAAATAGACCCCCACAAATGCAAAGAATGCTATTTCTATGGTTCTTCTCTGCGCTACTACAACGTCTACTGGTCGAACGTTTAACAATTGTACTTGATTTTAAAAGAAGATATTATATAGATAGATGCATCTGGGAATACAGCTGTATATTTTATTCTATTCAAAATTCTAAAAATCATTTTACCACAATCTGAGGGGGAAACGGCTCTTAAACACTTTACTCCTTTATTCTTAACGATTTGTTAAGTCCCGATGCCATTCGAATTTAAGCAGGAATAATAAATCAGATTCTTTGATGGGATATTTATGCCCCCAACTTTGAAAAAGTTGGAAGGGCATATTGCTTTCGGCTTGTCTGTTTGTCTGTATGTGTGTGGGTGCGTCTGTTAACTTTTGAACCATGAATGCTAGGGTTTTGAAATTTCATATGCACATTCCTCATGAAAAAATAGTTGACCCGTATTTTTTTTTCATATCCGAGTTATGCCCCTTTTCTGAGTTATGTCCCTTTGAAAACAAAATTTGAAAGGCTTGTGTGCAAGATATCTCAAGAAGTGTTTGAGCTAGAGCCTTCATATTTGGTATATTGGTTGGGGCTGAGGAGTAGATTACCTAATTAACTTTTGAGAACTTTACCGCAAATTTTGACAAAATTATGGAATTTTGAAAGTTTGCTTATTTTTTTCAACTTTTCAGTGAAATTTGAAACTTTAAACTGAGAATGCTAGGGTTTTGAAATTTCATATACATATTCCTCATGAAAAAATAGTGGACACATATTTTTGTTCATGCCCAAGCTATGCCCCTTTTCTGAGTTATGTCCCTTTGAAAACAAAATTTGAAAATCTTGTGTGCAAGATATCTCTAAAAGTATTTTAGCTAGAGCCATCATATTTGGTATACTGATTTTTGCTGAAGAGAAGATCACCTGATTAACTTTTGAGAACTTCATCTCATATTTTGACAAAATTAGGCAATTTTGAAATTTTGATTGATTTTTCCAATTTTCGGTGAAGTTTGAAATTTTTCGAGGGTGAATGCTAGGGTTTTGAAATTTCATTTACAGATTCCTCATGAAACAATAGTTGACCCGTAATTTTTTCATGTCCGAGTTATGCCCCCTTTTTGAGTTATGTCCCTTTGGAAGCAAAATTTGAAAATCTCATGTGCAAGATATCTCAAAAAGTATTTTAGCTAGAGCCTTCATATTTGGTATACCGATTGGGGTGGAGAAGAAGATCACCTGATCAACTTTTAAGGACTTTAATTCAAAGTTTGACAGAATTACGGAATTGTGAAATTTTAACTCCATTTTTAAGAGTGCATCTGTTATCACTGTTAGTCCTCAAGTTTGCTATTTGTGCCCAGGTCTACTATGTTTGCATACATGATTTTCATAAAAAATAATGAAATAAATGAATCACATAAACTGTGCCAGGTTAGAGGCAAGCATACAGTTGGGGGCATAGTGTTTTACAAACACTTATTTCTAGTTTTAATCTGAAAAACAGGTGATTTGTAGCTTTTTCAATGCATCATTTTGCTTTTTTAAACCTTATACTTGTTACTCTAACCATCATTCAAAAATACATCCATTTATCGACGTTGTTTGCTTTTTGTAGGATGGAAAATGTCAGGAGAAAAGCATTTGAATGCGACACGTGTAAGAAGCAGTACACCCGGTTTAAGCCCGCCAGTAATTTTATATTACTGATCGTTCCAAGGCGATACTTCTGTGGTGGTTCTTAATGTTTTATGTAATGGTGTTTAAAAGTTTTTGTGCTGTTTGCACCTTATGTGTGTTTCATATTTTAGATAAGTTTGGGTAACTGAGTGGCCACCTATTGGGAAATTAGCTGCTCATTCGGCTTACTATATGTTTTCATGGTATGAGTACCTGATTGCTCTTTTAGTTTTTTTCCCACCTTGGTTTTTGGAGTGGGAATCTCTTTCTGATTGCGCCTTTTCCTGATCTTTGCCTACTTGTACCTTTTAATTATTTTGATCTTTTCAACGTTCTTTTTGCCCGAATAAGCTATTGACACGTTGACAGGCGAATTTCCTTGGTGGCTGACGACAGCGGTCTTGATCATCGATCATCTAACCATTGTCGCTCGTTCAAACGTGGCAAAACCAAGTTCTGCTTGTGGGTGTGTCTTTAGGTTTGGCCAAACCTATACCGAATGTTTCATCTCTATATAGTAGAAATAATCTTGAAAGGTACAAACTGAATAAAGAATATCTAATCGTGAAAACACAATTAAATAAAAATTGTTAATTTCGAAGTACTACATACTAAATGCTGTAGTCGTAGTTTGTTCTCGTTACTATAGTGTAACGCAGTCAGTTAGGAGTAGTCAAAGGTGGCCAATAAAATCAAAACCCCACTTTAAGGCAGTGTAAATGAGAAAGAATGTCGAAGAGTGAGACACGTCAGTTATTGTGGCTGGATTTATATGAGTCAAATTGGACGCTCCACTGTCAAATAGCACACCTATAAAATCTAAGAGTAAAGTTAAAGAATGCTAAATTTTCTCGCGCTTGATACCCATATTTATCGTGCATACACATCTATACTACATTGTAAATATACTGACAACCACTTAATATTAGATACCTGCTTGTACTGACCACCATTCAGTCACTTCCATGAGTTTGCAACAGAAAAAAGCAAGAAAATCTTATGATATCTAGACGTATGAAACTGATAGTATGTAAGAATAGTAGCTTATCATAAACATATTCGAAATACAACGTAGCGAAAATACTGATGACCCGAATTTAAACTAGGCCAAATAGCATTGCAAATGTCACAAGTTAAATTGTACACCACTAGTCAATTGGTACGCTCGCAAAAATTTGGACCCATTCTCAAAACTGAGGGCAACCCTTTCAAATTTAATGCCTTGAATTGAAAGAGTATTCATAAATCTTGGTATTTCGTTGCTAAGATGTTTTTGGGACTGTTAAAAAAGCTTTCCTCAGATAATTTTAGCTCGGTCTAGATTTTAAAATTAAAATATTGTATACGCTAAAAATGATAATTACATAATCTTGTGACTTTTTTATGAAGTCTCGGTGTCTTAGAAGCCGCAAATTTATAGTCCATCATATGACATTTTCGGATTTTGTATAAAACTAAAATAGAAGAAGTTATCTTACTTTGATTGCGATAGTCCTGATGTTTCCGTCCTATTTATACCGGTCAACTTGTACTCCGGAACTGGTCAAATTATTTCATAATTGTACGCCTTCGGTGTACAAATTGACCGTTTACCCGGCGTGTGTATTCTATGCAATAAAATGTGCAATTTAGCCCATGGTGTTACATTTTAAGTACATAATGCTGCATTCTGTATTTCTTAGCCCCAAAATGCTACATTCTCAGCTCCTTATGCTGCATTCTAAGAGCAAAGCTGTGCATTCAAAGCTCATAATGCTGCATTTTTAGCCAATAATGCTGCATTCTAAACGCATAAATATGCATTCCAAGCCCATAAAGCTGTATTCTAAATCCATGCTGCATCTTGAGCCCATGATGCCACATTTTAAGCACATAAAGGTGCATTCTAGGCCCATGGTGCTGCATTCTAAGCAAATCATGGTGTATTCTTAGCCAATAAAGCTGCATTTGAACCCCATGTGTGCTGAATAAGCCCAAAATGCTGCATTATAAGCCCATAAATGTATTAAAATGTATTCTAAGCCAATAATGCTGCACTCTATGCCAATAAAGCTACATTCTAAATCCTCATAGAGCCCATAAAGCAGCGTTCTAAGACCATGATACTACATCTTAAGCACATAATGGTCCATTCTTAGACCATAATTATGCATCATTCTAAGCCAAAGGTGCTACATTCTTAACTCTTGGTGATGCATTCCAAGCACATCATGGTGCATTCGCCAACTTTCTATACCTACAGTGCTGCATTCCAAGCCCATCTAAGCCAGTAAGGCTGCATTTTAAAAGCATGGTATTGCATTCTAAGCCCATAATGATTCATCCTACGAGTATTAAGGTATTCTAGGCCCATACTAATGCATTCGAAACCCTTATTGTTGCAATGTAAGCCCATGAGGCTGCTTTCTAAGACAATGGTGCTGCATGCTAAGCGCATACTGGTCAATTTTATGTCAATAAAGCTGTATTATAAGCCCTGTCTTAGCATGTAGTAAGATTGTTGTCTTTTATGCTGTATTCTAAACACATAAAGCTGCATTTTGATCCCATAGCGTTTCATTTAAAGTCCATCCTGCATTTAACATTTTTACTTCCATGCCTCAAAAAATCAATATCTGACTGCAAAGCATTCAGTTTTATTATTTATTATCGATTAATTATTTATCGAATTTATAGATATATGCGCACATCATGTACCACTAGAAAGGACATTTTATGCTGAAAAATCTGATATCTGATATATTTACCTTCCTTTAGAACTTGCATCTATAACCTGGGACATACCGGTAAAATGACTTTTGTCGTCAATGGTAGTGAACGGTGAAAAATGACTACAGTCCAGTAGCGGATTTAGAGGGGGTTCAGGTGGTTCGCTTGAGCCCCCTTCTGGAACCAAATTATTTAAATTTCATGAGGAAATTTATGAAAAATAGTAAAAGTTGAAAACGAATCCCCTCTTGATGGATCTGAACCCCCCTGCCAGAAATCCTGGATACGCCCCTGCAGTCGTTGGTGGCAGTAAATGTGTAAAAAGCAACTTAATGCTGCATTCTAAGCACATAATAACCATCAATGAAAATCACCAACAAAGACTTGTATAAAGAACTACAATTTTGCCATTCTCATAATATCTGTCTAGATTTTTTTTTAAATATTTTTAACAAAAAGTTCTTGATAATGTTGTTGATTTATTTTGTGTTTCCCACTCAACAGCTAAGGTCTTATGGAGACAGGATCTCAGTATAAAGTCTCTTCCGAAAACTGGAAATACCAAGGGTTGAACCTGTGCTCCTTGGTTTGCAAGGTGAGTGGTGTCAGCCTCTATGCCACAGAGATTTCTTCTTTCTTAATGTGACCTGAACTAATTACTGTATGCATACTGTCACATAGTGTCTCAGGGCAGCCCCCGTGGCCAAGCGGTTAAGAGTGCTGTCTCTTAATCACTCTATCATCTCACCTCTGTGTCTGGTGTGGGTTCGAGCCCCGCTCTGGCCACATGTGAGACAAGCCAAGTTCTGCTTGTGGGTGTGCCAGGTGGTTTTTCTCGGGGTTCTCCCGTTTTCGCCCCACCTACTGATTGGCCCGTTTCATATGAGCTGAAATAATCTTAAAAGGGATGTTAAACTGAATTAAAAAAAAAAAAAAAAAAAAAAAAAAAAAAAAAAGAAAAAAACATAGTGTCTCCAGGTGAAATTTATCTTTCACAGGGTAAGAGCTTCTAGTAAACTGTTTTTTTGTTTTTTTTCTTTAAAACGGTGGGCAACGACAGATATATCTCATTACGAAAACATGCCCATGCAATATATAGAAAAATTTTTGGTTGTAAATACTGAAAATTTTCACTGGAAAATTTTTGATATTTTTCTTAGTTTTGCTCAAAACATAGATTGTTGGTATGCGTTAGAACCCTTCTAACGAGTACCCACAATCTATGTTTTGGAGCAAAAATAAGAAGAAAAGCTATACTCCTGCATACTCCAGTTTTGCTATATAAAAGTGGGGTATAAAAGGGTACACATTTCACAGACATGGTTTCCTGATGTGATGACACATAGCACTATAGAATGTCTTTGTTATAAGCTCAACTTGCAAGCCTGTATGTCGCTAAATACACAAAACAACAATGTTTTTCATGTTTACTTTTACATTCTTAACATCGCTGATGTTGATGAAATGATATTTACATGATGTAATGGAAACAATTACGAATGAGCCTGTGCGTGAAAAAACCAACAATTTGGGTTCCGGCCAGGTCCGACACAAACCGGGCTGTACAGTCACAGAAGATGGCTAGGAGCTTGAAATTTCTGATGAAGGAAGTAGAGGGATTGTTGCAGTGAAAACAAAGGTGCTGATCAGCTTCGCGGTTACCGCGAAGCTGATCTGCACCTTTGTTTTCGCATATGCAGATTGTTGGTTTTCCAATGCGGTGGCTCAAATCTGCACTGTTAGCAGCCAGGAAGTGCACTATCAATTGAATGCTTCTGAAATGTTATGAAATTAATACACCGGAAAAATCATCAACAAAGAATTACATGTATATAAACATTACAATTTCAGAACAATTGCAATAGTTCATTCATACACAATGACTTGCACAGATTTGCAATGTATTTTTTATCTATTTCTTTTTTTTTTTCTTCTTTTTCTTTTGCAGTTACAATATGTATTTATTTATCACCAAATTCAGAGTGCAGTCCCTTTTCACCTTTTATATTACTTGCTTTTATGATATCTACGAATCTAGAATTATAACCACTACTCATTCAGTCACATGATGCTCATTCTGCACGTTCAATAATGTTGTTAGCCAAACACTGCCCCGCATTCTTTTCTATATGAGCAGTTTTTCGATGCTGTTTTGGATCTGTTGTATGCTGGGCTTCAACTGGGATCCCTCATTCACTGTCACTGAACAGGCAATCACCGGACGACTCACACCACAAGCACGACCCAGGGCTGAAAATATACCCAAATTAAAATATCATTAATACGCCATGGCAACATAGGGTGTACATAATAAATGAGCCTTATCAAATATTAGAATCTTACCGTATTTAAAATTACAGTAGTTAAAAATTTTAATCACATATGTCTAGCCAACTAGTGGAGACAAATGCCTCGGTCAATAGATACTTTTTGTTCTTGTTGTATGTAACTTATGCATCAGAATTCCTAAGCCGATAACTTTTAATGAACAGTTTTCAGTTTATGTATATATCACTGTGAAAACTGGCTGACTTGAATGCTAGAATCTAGATTCTTTAACCCCAGATTTATCGCTTTCAAGTCTGACACTCCATCACAAAAGATTTGAGCCACCTCATAGGAAACCCAATAATGTGGTTTCCGAACAGGTCCGACACAAACCGGTCTGTGCAGTCACAGAAAAGAGCTAGAATCTTGAAATTTCGGATTCAAGTAGAAGAGGAACTGTACTATCAGAGTAGTGAAAACAAAAGGCGCTGATCAGCTTCGCAGTTACTGCGAAGCTGATCTGCGCCTTTGTTTTCGCCTAGGCAGATTGTTGGTTTTCCCATGTGGTGGCTCATTTTTCCATCTATTTAAACATGATAACCTACCTTGTTTGGACTTTACAAACACATAGGGAACATTCTGAAATATAGGAAAAAGATAACAGATTTTATGGAAAGTATATCAAATCTGGTCTGACATAAATTGATCGATTGCATACATGTATGCTGCACTCAGTAGTCAAATATATGTACATGTATTTGTACTTAAAAAACAACTTGTATTCTTCAGGAGTAAAGTTGCGATGTTTCTAACAAAATGACACACCAATATCTAAAAGATGAGCATTTTGGATTCATATTACTATTAAAACAGAGGCTTTGAACTATGTATTTTTAGAATGCATGTAGTGAAAAGAAAGGTCTAAATACACAATTGTGCTGAAACCTTCATTTCGTATATGGAAATATCATGCTTTCTCGTGAAGCAGATTATTTCCATTTAATTTTTTTTTAAAAGCAACAATTTAGCCGCCTCATGATAAAACCAACAATCTGCATATGTGAAAACAAAGACGAATCAGCTTCGCAGTTACTGCGAAGCTGATCAGCGCCTTTGTTTTCGCTATACGGATAGTGCAATTCCTCTTCTTCCGAAATCCGAAATTTCGAGCATCTAGCCATCTTCTGTGCTTGTACAGCCCGGTTTGTGTCAGACCAGGTCGGAAACCCCGAAGACCGTTTTTCTCATGACGCGGATATATATGTAAAAAGGTGAAACTGAAATATATCTAAAATACACCTGCTCTCAGCCACTGAGAACAGGTGTTCATGTATCAAACTTGCATAAAAAATACAGTGTCTGTGGACAACAAATATGTCAAAAAGTCTGGATATATATCTTTTTTCTAAGCCTCAGCCCCTTGTAGCCACATGCGTTTGACCCTGAATCAAGAGGGTGTACACACACAAAGTCTAACTTCAAAATTGTTATCTGTTTATTATACTAATATACAAGTGTTTTATCTGTTTTACATATACAGATATATCTCTGTAAAGGTTTAATAATAAGGACGCATTGTAACAGATATGATTTATAACTTAGTGATATAGTTTTCTAATTGTTCTATCGACTCATCCGCAATTTCGGTGGCACCATGGGCTGACATTGGTGCAATTCCTGATAAGTCTACATCTCCATACGAGTCAATAATTTTCCAATCTGTGTGGAAAGTTATACCGGCAATGTGTGGAATTTCTGAGTCGCTGGCATTGATTACAATTCTTGTACCGCCCACACGAAATTCTACTGGCTCTGCTAGCTGATGGGCCAGTTTACTGTTGCTCTCTTCACCCATAAAGGAAATAATTCGTTCTTTATGCTTGAGAAGTTGGCTAAAATTCAGGTCACAGATGATTAGTCGAGGGAATCGCATAATGAGTGTGCAGAAAGCCATATAGCGATACACCGTAGTTTTGCTGACGTTTTGCATTTCTATCCACTGCAAGAACTGGTTTTCATCACACATGTTGTGAGCTGCAACGTACAACAACCCCCTGTAGAATCTATAAAAATTTTCAATGATTTGAATGCCTTTTTCCATTTCTACAACTTTTTTGTGAGCGTCGGCAAGGTCTTCCAATGACATAGTGTTAAAATCAGTTCTAAGGTTGAAATTAACATTCACATCATAAATATGCTCACTTAATTCTTCCAGTTTTTTAACTCCATCTTTGATTATCAGCAAAATATGCTTTTCAAACAGTTCCGCGTTGGTTGGAAGCCGTCTTCTGGTGGTTGTTTTCTTTGAATTGTTCTAGTTTTGATAATGTTTGTTGAAGATTGGAACGTTCTTCAGTAGACAATTTTTCCATCGCCCAGTTAACAGCATTTTCAGGATATCCAGATATTTTTTTGAGAGAAGACATCTTGTACACTGATGATTTTTGTCAAACTCAAATGACTGAGGTGATAACAATATGTCTATGTAGTTGATATCTTATCTGTATCCCTGGTGATATCTATGCAGCCAGTTTACTTACTAGTCGTTATCAACCTTGTGTAAGTAACATGTTTTATCAAATCAAACCAGTTTAATATAATATAAACGTAACTATACCTAATTTAGTGCGAAAGATCAATTGTGAGTTGTCTCTCTTCACTTAGAAATAAGCGCACACATTCCTTTGTAAACTTGAGAGAAAATGGAATGTTGGGCGGGAAATTCAAATACGAGATTTTTATATACAACTGTATACTGGTTGTGGATCACTCTTAACACATGATATACCAATGCTAAGTAATAGGGGTTGTATTGGAATCATCTCAGACCTTAAGGAACCATCACAGTGACACCAGATGACATCACGACATACGCTCATAGCTACTCACAGTTTAGCTTTCACAATAAATAGGTGGCGGCTCATTAACAAATACAAACTTATTAAAAAACATTATGTGCCTTGTACTTTTTTTTGAATGACGCTTAGAGCTTGTGCTTTACCTTCTGCAATCAACTTCTGTTTTTCTGCATCACTCAGTCCTGACTGCTTGGAACATGTCTTATCTTTCAAATCATTAAACTTATTCAACTCATCGAGAACAGTTTTAAATTCTTGTTCTGATATTCGTCCATCACTTAATGCCTCGGAAATCGAATCTTTAATACTATTTAGTTTACTTTCTGCTATAGTTTTAATCTCATAATGTTTCTGTGCTTTCGACATTAATTTACGTCTAAATGCCTTGACACAGACACCCATGCATCCACAAACAACTGCAACAATCTCTAAAGGTAACAAAACTGGTATGGCTAATCCGACACCAGCCAAAATAACACTAGTAGAAATTAATAAAGTATCAAACCCATCTGTAAGATTGATTCCCCGTTTATATTTTTTATATAATGCTTTTCTTAAACCTCTCTCAACTAAAAGCTGCTTTTCTACATCTGATATCTTTTGTAATCTGTAATTGTGGCCATCGTCAGTCGAACCATTCAAATCGGGATAAATTGGTGCTGTAGGCGATTTCATTTTTTTAAATATGATTTTTAAATAAATTTGCTATAAAAAAATAAAATGATATCTCACACTTTTACAAACGTTAATCAAACTTTTCAGCTTCAAGAATACATTCCAAATATGCAAAATACTAGGTTAGTATGTTTGAAATCAATAATATATTGGATTGGATGGTACAATGTCAAAGGTAAACAGCGTATTGCAACCAAAACTAAACAAATCGACATTGAAAGCGGTTTGTACAACTTTAAAGATCTGAAAGATATCTTTTCAAAAGAAAACATTGACTTATCTGTCAATAAAAACAATGGCATAGCAACATTAGAAATTCCAGTCGGCACCGAAATCGAAATATCTAAAGGAATCTTGGCTTTACTTGGAATAGTATCGAAACATGGACGATTCACCGCAGGTCAATACATTGGAACTAAAATGGTTGATTTTGCTAAACCAAAGGAACTTCATATATATTTAGATCAAATCAATACCACAGACAACTTTGAAAATGGTGTGCAAAGTTCACTGCTGGCTATAATTCCAATATCTGACATATCTTTTGGTAAATGTGTCCATTTATCTTTTGATCGCCCAGTTTTTAAAAATCTTACTAATGGTTGCATTACTGAATTGTCATTTAGAATTACTGATGAAAACGAAGTTCCCATAGACAATCATGGGCTACCGATTTTAGTTGAACTAAATATTCAATAATAAAAAAAATATTGCAGTTATAAAAAATGAGTATATTCGGATCAAATTATATTTATGAAGATGACACTTATACCATATCGGGTGACCTTGATATGGAAGGCAACAGAATAATAGATGTTCAAAGCCCGGCAGATTCATACGATGCTGTTAACAAGAGGTATGTCAATAAACGTTTAGAATATAAAACAAAACTTTTAGACGACAAGCTTGCAGAGGTTAACGCTAGACTTGACCAAGAAAGCAATGACAATCTTAAACAACATCAAGAGCACTATGCAAGCATCCAACAGAATAAAGATGAAATCGATAAACTAAGAACTGATCTTCCAGAAACTACTTCTCTGAATACTGCAAATATACACAATCTTCAAAATCAAATCTTAGCTCTGCAAGACGTAATCTACGGAACCGAAGCATTACAATCAGATTTGAATCTTGGGTACAATCGTATAACAAACATTGAACACCCCCGAAATCCTCAGGAAAATCCAGCATATGATCGTGATGTTGTCACTGCTAAATATTTGTATGACTATGTTCAAATAGCTGATAAAAAGTTTTTATCGAAAGATGAAGCTGAAACCTTTTTAACAAAGGAGGAAGCTGAAAGTTTTTTACAAAAAGAAGAAGCTGATAGAAAATATCTAAAAGCCAACGAAGACAATGTGTTGGATGGAAGGCTAGATATGAAACAGCATAGAATCATTGGTCTCTCTGACCCTGTACAAGAAGACGGAGCCGTTACAAGACGGTATATTAGCTCACGTATCCAGGCACTTGTAGATGAAAATTCTGTTTTAAGAAGACGTATTGACAGATTAGAAAGACTGGCTCAGCAGTAATTTTTTTTTTCAACAATTAATTATGTTTCAAATAAAAAAAATGATACCAGCCGAGTTCAAGTATAACGATAAAGCAAATTATGCCACAGGTTCATTTCAAAAGAAACATATCGATCTCATCAACAGAAATATCATGGTAACATCAGACAGAAAAAGTTTTAGCACATCGTTTCCACAACTATTTGAAAAATACAAACTGCATGTTACATCAGATGCTGTGGTTAAACAATGGCAGAACGACCCAACAACATTTTGGCAAAATCAGTTAAACTTTGCTGTTTGGTGCGCCACTACTGGATCTGGTGTAGATTTTAAACATCATCTTTCTGACCCAGGATTTTTGGGTTCACTATTTAAATTTCATGTTTACTATCAGATAAGAAGAATATTATTTGAGATAGGTGCAGCGATACCAGGTAATTCCAGCTGGAATGAATTTACTAATGATTATAACCGTGGTGCTTATGCAAAGATATGTCAAGAATTCAATGTTGACGTTAATACTGACTGGAGATTAAAGTTAGATGACAATGATGGTCTTGGTAGAATGTATTATTGGGCTAAAAATGTTGATAAATATATGCCATTTGATAAAGGCACTAAATATAGTGGTCAAGATGGTTGGGTCTTTTCATTTACAAAACCAAATAATAATGAAGTTCTTAATATATCATACATTGAACAAGAATTCTCAGATGATGGATGGACTACATTTATTCTAGATGAGTCTAAAGGATTCACACGTGCAGGTATAGAACGTATTAATGATAGCATAAGAACCTATTGTTGGGCAATTCTAGGATCTCAAGCACAAACACGTACCGGTATCATAGGAGTTGGTACACAGTTTGATACTCAAAAACAATTTTTAGCAAACATAGAAGACACAATAAACAGTCCAATTGACTTACCAAGTCAAATAGCAAGATATCAAAATACATTGAAATATGCAAGAAGTAAGGTCGATTTTGTTTTTGGAGTTGGTTTGTACATGTCACCCAGCAATATGACATTGAGAATTGGCACTATACAAGACTACAATAATGAGATAGTCATAGCAACTGCTTCTCAAAGTCTTGGACTAAATAATGATGTCAATGTAAAGCCTGTTCCACCTAGTCAACCACAGACAATTAAAGGAACCAAAACAAAACAATCTCATCCTGAATCTTCTTATCATAAAGAAGCAGAGGCGTATGCAAAATCACATGGTTTATCACAAAAATGGGTAGATGAAGCTGGGGATATAAGTGAAAAAATAGTAGATCAAATTGCACAAAAATACAGTCTGGGTAAATATCATCACCCAGATGTAAAACAAGATTTAAAACAGAATTCAAAACAAGATCCAAATCAGAACCATGAAGACAAAAAGACTGCATTAATAGTTGGCAGTATTGCCGTTGGTATTACCATAATGATTTTATATAAAATTTATTAATTACTTTGCAATCCATTCTTTTGCTGCAACATACAACATCCCTGCAACAGCAACAACTAGTGCCCATAGATTATTTCCAAACCAGTTTACAACTTTACCTGTAGCAGACAATAACCATGACACTATTGACCCAATGATTCCAGGCAATGCAGCTGCTGCCTTTCCTGCCAGAGATGCTAGTAGTTTTCCTAGATTTTGCAATTGCTTTTTAACCCAGTCTTTCACGCCTGATTTAGGAGATGGTTTTGGTGGAGTTGTTCCACCACCGCTCGGAATAACAGCCTCAACAATCACACCAATGATCATACCGATGGCAGTTAAAACACTGACAATTGTAATACCTTGTTCTCGAAATAGTGTTCTTAATCTTTCACCTAGTGTGGTGTCTTCTTTCAAAACTTTGTTTATAGTTTCTTTTATTCTGTTTATCTGACTCCGCAAAGCTTCTTTGTTAGCAGTGGCAGCTTCAAGCCTTGCACCTCTTTCATCTTCTAAGTTTTTCAATCGAGATTTTATATCTGTTTTGCTTATTTCATCTTCTGCTTCATCGAGCTTTTTTCTTTCTTTGGCTATGTCTTTGTCTAGATCAGTTAGCTTCGCTAAGTTATTAGCCAGTTCACCGCGAGTGCGCTGCAGTGCCTTATCTAAACCCTGTAGCTCTCTGAATGTTAATCCTTCTGTTTGGGTATGTGCATTTGCAACATCTGGAAGCTCTAAGTTCCAATCAGTTAGTGAGTTTAGTAGAGATGTTTCAACTTGATTTGCTGTATCAACTGTATTTTGAACATCTTGTGTGGTTGACAGATCTTGTAGTGGTATTTCTTCTGTTGCAATCGTATCTTTAGTTTTTATCAATGCCTGAAATGCTGCTCTACCTTCTTTAAGTCGTGCAGCAGATGGTTTATAATCAGATATACCTAAATCATCTCTCATGAAACGAACACCATATTTTCTTTGAAGTGTGTCAACCGAATAGAACTGTAAAATAGCATCAGGTTTGTTTGATTTATAATATGACATCTCATAATCTTTTCCATCTACTTCCAAATATAAAATCGGTCTACCGCGACCATCGTTTCTAATATTCCACTCTGCTTCATCTACATCAAGTGTCATGACTTCTTGATTTCTTTCATAAAATCGTTTTACCAACATTTTTAGCAATTTCATTGTATGTTCATCTAGAGTGTTACCTTTGAGATCGTCTAATGCTTTATACTGGTTATTCAATGTTCTTTGAAAATCTTCTTCATCCATAAAAGACTTTTCATCGGTTTCATCAACATCATCTTTATCATAATCATCTCTATCGAAGTCTGGATTTTCAAATTCATACCCACCTTCTGCCATTGTTTTATTTTAATTTATTTTTTATTTCTCTGAAAAAAAAAAATATATAAAAACATGTCCGCTTACGGAAATAAACTCAACCCATACAGAAAACTAAGAAAACCTTTAGGTGTCCGAGGCATTCGTCAAAGCGTAGTTATAACAAACAATCCAAGCACCATTGATCAAAACCAACAACTTTTAGTACGGTTTCCAAATCTAGGCAGTAATGATGTTATTGTCCCCAGAAGTGCTCGCCTTGCATTCGAAATCGAAATTAAAAGCACAGATGCTAACGCCACCGTTTACCAAAATCTAGGAAGAGCGATAGTAAAGAAAACAACAATTAAAATCTCAGGCAATGAAGTGATGTCTATTGATGACAGTGATATTTACCATTGTTACATTGATCTGTGGAAATCACCATCTGAGAGACTTAACATGGCCTACCAAGGCGTAGGCAAAGCAAACATGCTAAAACATCGTGTTGGGGCTGGTAATGCAGGTTCAGACAAAGAGGATGAAGCAATTGCTAAAGCTTTTGGAACAAGGTTCTGCATCCCGCTTGACTTTGAATTACTGGAAACACACATGCCATTTTATCAAGCAGGATTGGGAGACAGACTTGAATATGAACTTACATTTAATGACTATAACAAAGTGATAAAATCATCAGATGCTGATGCAAAATATGTCATCACAAATATCTGCTTAGAATTTGATCAAGTTACCGACACTGAATTGGCTCGTCAAATAAGAACACAGTATGATGGCAGAATGACAATATTCTATGATCGAATACTTCGACACAGAAAAATTACAAAGAAAAAACTTGATACACTATGGAATATCAATCTGAATGTCCCAGCAAAGAGTATGAAAGGAATTCTTATGCTATTTGAAGACCCAGACAGAACAAGCACAGAAGACTACTTTAATCCAAACATTACAAAAGTAGAAATGACTATAGAAGGTGTACCGAACCAATTATACAGCCAGGGAATGAATCATATCAACAGTGGGATGAAGTTAATAAATACTTTGCTCTGACATCAAAGAGAAATGAAGAAACAGATATTGTTGCCAAGGACTTGTATTTAACCACTGTTACAATAGGAAAGTATCTCACTAATAATTATGCACTGTGGTTAGACTTACGGTCAACAGATGACAATACACTTCATGGCTCAGGAAGAAAAGTTGAAAACGCATCTGAAGGTATTACAATTCAGATAACAAAAGAACAAGGAGCAGATGAACCGATTAATTTATATTTGTATGTTGTTCAAGATGCACAAATTAATTTTGAAGATGGAAGATTTAAAGATGTTAGATATTAAAAAAATTTAGGATAATAAAACCGTCAAAAAACTGACAATGGAACTGCCAAAATATTCGCATTGTGCAATTATCTGCGGTCAAACAGGATGTGGGAAGACCGAGTTTGTTTTAGACTTGCTGGAGACTGAATATAAAGGTGTTTTTGAACACATTATTATTTTATGCCCCACTATAGAATGGAACAAAGCATATAAGAGTAGGTCTTGGATTGGCAACATCCATAAGCCTAAGAATAAAAATATAAAAATTGTCAACCCTATTAACAGAAATGGAGAAGAGATGCTGCAAGAACTGCTAAGATACTTTTTCAATAAATATGCGGGTTCCCCAACCTTATACATCATAGATGACTGCAGTGCAACAAAAGAACTAACAAAGAAAAAAGACATGCTATCACAACTTGCATTCTCTGGTAGACATGCAGAGCAATCAGTGTGGGTGATTTCACAGAGGTATAATTCCGTTTTGAAAGATTTACGGGAACAGACAAAATGGCTTTGCATGTTTTACACAAAAGACAGAGATAGTTTTGAAAATTGTCTGCGAGAAAATGATGTAATCCCCACTTTAGAAGATAGGCAAAGAATCAAAGAAAAATTAGCCAAAGTAAAGCATCGTAAGTTAATTTTAAAAACAGACCAGCCAACTAACTATTGGCTTGTTGATTAATATTTTTTTCTGAGAGTATTGATAGCAATACTTATAGCAATGCTTATAGCAATGTTAATAATGGCTTATAGCAAAAAACATGGAGATTGATGGGACATTTAGCACTTTGCTTAAGCATTTCTTGTAGCAAATTTAGCAATTCTTATAGCAAATTTAGCAATGCTCATAGCAATGCTCATAAAAAAATAAAAATTGCTTATAGGAAAATAGCAATGCTTTTAGAAATGATTAATATAGCTGCGTCTATCATAAATATCTCAGTTGCATTTGCTGTTGGATGTTCGATACTGTATTTATATTTAAATTATTTGAAAATAAAAATTAAATTTCATAAAATAAAAATGAATCCTGAAGAACTATTACAAGATATTTCACAAGATCTGCCACAAGATCACATAAACCCAAAAGATGAAAAACAAGACATAAAACGAGAATGGTTATCAGCCATTGTTGCTGGTGGTGGTAGTAAACAATATTTGGGCAAAGAACTGCAAATCTCAGACATAGACAATATGACACCAGAACAAATCAATAAACTCTACTGTCGATACGAAGCTAGGTTAGGGGCAAGCATGACTAAGACATTGGGCAATGCTTTTATTAATTTATATGTCATGGGTGTGTCAAAGTATTTCAATGTTGTCAACCCTCCAAAACTGATGGAAGACTTAGAAGAAGATCCTTTTATTAATCATGCATTGACCAGTGTCTGTTGTGAATTGTATTATCAGTATGGTATGTATTTGGCTCCATTCACGGCAATGCTGACCACAGTGCGACATATTGATTTTTCTAATAAAAATAAAAATATCGAGTTTGAAAATAAAGAGTTTGAAAATATACAAAATGAACAATGAAACTGATAACACTGATCTAGAGTCAACTGAGTCAATTAAGTCAACCAGCAATTTGATGCCAGTCAGACAGAAAAATCCAAAACGAGTTGAAGCTGGGAAAAAAGGTGCTGCTGCAAGAAAGGCTAAACGTGAAGCTGCTGAGGCTGCTAAGTCTGAAACTGAGTCAGCTAAAACAGAGATAGAACCATCAGAGATAACAAAAGATGAGCCAGAAATAAAACAACATGTAAACTTGCCAAAGAACTACAAAAACTATTTTATACCCATAGCCATTGTTGCATTAGCCACTGGATTTTATTTCATCAGTGCGCAACAAAAGAAAGAAGAAAAACAAAGTAACCACACTGCAAAGACCGCTGTAAAGAAAGTGTATGATCCTTTTGATGATTAATTTATTTTTGAAAAATATATATTCTGAAAAATAAAAAATGGCTGCAATCGATGGCAAACAAATTGTAAATATGTTATACCACGCAGGAGTAGAGACTGTTTTAACTGTTGGTTATTCAGAGATTGGTAAAAAACTACTAAGAAGACCGCCACCTAGAGTGGATTTTAATATGGGTGATATTGCGATGTTATCTATTGATATTCTGTTGGCTATGGCCACAAGAGACATGCTGATTAAACAAGGTATTATACCAGCTGATATTATGAAGTAGTGTAATAATTATTTTGTACTTATTTTTTTTTCTGTTACATAAAAAATGGCAACTGCCGTGGCAATGATGATTGGTGGTGCAATTGTAAATGCCTTAGCGTTTACAGGAGGAAACTATTTATTCTCGAAACTAGGCAAAAGCGATGATGCAGAAAAAGAAAGAGAAAGACATGACAAAGCAGTCGAACAGTTAGAAGCGGCTCAAGCTGCATGGAGCAAGAAAAGAATGCAGAGACTAGATTTTATAAATGAACAGATGCAAAACGAGCACCATGCTGTGCAGACTTTTGAAGATGTAGATCAAGCTATGAAACAGTATTATTATATTACTGGCAAGCAACTCAATCCACTTCCACCAGAGCCTCAATTAAGTGATTATTATGTTCCATCGTCTAATCAACAAGATAAAGAAATTGTGTTTATTGTGTTGGGGATGTCGGCTGTTGGGTTTGCGGCTTACAAGCTGTTGTGAAGATAAAAAAAAAATAAATAAAATTAATGACTTACATAATCTCCATGCATACAATCAGAGGCTTTGGGAATAACCAAGTCATATGCATGATATTTATTTTTTCTGTTCTTCTTACAAGGTTTTAAACCAAGCGGTCTAACATAAAATGGTGGGGGCTTGTTTTTAATCTTGTCGGCGAGATGAAAGGGGCACCATACTTCTCCTTCATTTAAGATATTTAAAATTACACTTTCACCATTACTTGTTACAACTGTCCTGAAATCAGTTATTATAAAAATTTTATTTAGTTCTAAATCAGTTCATTTCTTTGTATCATGATAGCTTTGCTCATTGAGCATTTGTTCAAATTCTTCAGTTGTTGGTTGTGCGAATTGCGTACTCACTGTCTGATTTGCAATTTCTAATTTTTGCATGTTTGACATTTTGTTTCTTTTTTATATTAATATATTTTTTCTTTAAAATAAAAAAATAAAATTATGGAAAAAATATACTACAGTCCCAAAGGATTTTGGAGAGGTCAAACCGCAATTAAAAGATTAGCAAAAGAGGCAAAGGTCAGTGAAAAACAAGCACTTGAATTCTTGAAAAAGCAAGCAATCTGGCAGATATATTTACCCGCACCTAAGAAAATAATACGGCCAAGGTTTGATGTCTCTGCGAAGAATGAAGTTCATCAAGCTGATCTGTTGTTTCTGCCATATGACACAGTTAAGGTCGGGAGAGTAAACAAAACATACAAATATGCGTTAACTGTTGTGGACCTGGGAACGCGATACAAAGAAGCAGAAGCATTGACCTCAAAAGATAGCAAAGAAGTTGCTAAAGCCTTTGAGAAAATATATAGTAGACATTTGAAATACGCAAGATTGCTGCAAGTCGACCCCGGAAGAGAATTTATGGGTGCTGTATCAGAATTAATGGAGAAACACCATGTTAGAATACGGCGGGGTCATGCAGATATACACAGAGACCAAGGCGTTGTAGAAAGATTTAACAGAACCTTAGCTGAACGACTGTTCGGTTATCAATATGCCAGAGAGCTAGAAAATCCACACAAACGCAACAGAGAATGGGTTAAGAGATTGCCTAGCGTCATTAAAGCATTAAATGCAGAGACGAAAAAAGCCCCTCCAATTGTAACAAGAAAAGCTGATCCTCCAATTTGTCCATATGCAAGTGTAAGATATTTGTATCAGCCAGGAGAATTAGAAGGCGGTAAAAGACGGGCAACAGATCCAATATGGTCTGTTGATATTCATAAAATTGATTATAACATTGTTACACAGGGTTTAAGAATTTATTATTTAAAGAAACCGGCACCACAAAGAGGATTTGTTAAAGAAGAACTGCTTATTGTTCCGGCTGATACTGTAAGTAGCCATAAGCATATGTCATGATGCCATCTGGTGCTATAAATCTTTTTGTGTCAAGCGGTGAGAGTGTTGTTTTGTTTACTGTTAGTCCATAGATTTTATGATGTTTTGATCGCAGCATATTCATTTCATGGGTGTATTTTTGTTTGTTGAACAAAGCATCTTTATAATTTTCAAAACTGATATGTTTATTGATTACATATTTTTTTGTTCCTTTTGCTTTCTTGATAATTTGATCATCGCATCTCAAGATTGAATATAATTTAGGACGCAAACCAATATATTCAGATATAGGAGCACTGGCACATTCATCTTTCATTTTGCCTAAGACCTTTTTGTTTGTCTCGTTGAATAGTGGATGGTCTTTTGGATAGTCAGAGAAATCATATTGTTCGTTTGTTTCAGCCATGTCTTTGTATACATCTTCTGTTTTGATATCTACCAGTAATGAATCTGTATCAGTGTATAACAAGGTGCAGTTTTTACCGTACTTCTTCTTTAGTGTGTTATAGTACCAGTGGTACATCAGATATTTCGATAAGTCTAGAACAGAGAACCCAACATAGATTGGTTTGTTTAGCGTTAGGCTTGTTTTATTTACATGAATAGCAGACAGCTCATCAGAGAATTTTATGCGTCTGTTAAAATTGGGCTTAGCAATGATTTTCCTTAGCTTTTCATTTTCACTGCCGTCTGTTTTTACTAATTTTACGTCGACTCTTTTGCGTAGGTTTTCCATTGTTTTGCCAAAGACCGAATTGTTCATTAGTTTATAGAAATCTTTTTCAAATGCAGACTTAGCTTTTTTACGAAATTCTGTATTCAATCTAATGTAAGGTTCCATCCAAGGCTTTTCATTAAATTCTAATATTCTGTGCACTTTTGTTACTTTCATACCAAGCTGCATGTATAAATTGAGATTTCTATAATGCACTACATATTTTTTCTTATTCATAAGATTAGGTACAAGCTTTGAGACATTTACCATGTTTTCATCACCAATCAACTCTGTTTGATAACCAGATAACCATTCTTTTTGTACTGTTAATTTCTCTGGGGCGAGTGGATAATCATTATGCAGGTCGTGCAATTCCTTTGGATACTCTAAATCAACTTCAAGGATCCAACCTTTGTCTTTCGGTCGTTTAAATTTTGATTTGCCTGTCATATCATACCACTTGAATCCAGAATATGGTAATGACTGACTCATTGCCCAACCATAGAGATTATTTGCATCATAATACATGATATAATTATTTGTTATCTTAGAATCATAATCTGTGGTATATGGATTATTAGCTTTTGCATGTCTTTTTAAGACCATACTTATACCACCACGCATTCCTTTTTCTATAAAGAGATGCATATCCATGTCTGTTAAGAGTTCTAAGTCTATTTTTGTGTATTTGAGAAGAGCATCCCATGATAAGCCAGGTGCAGTATAATAATGAAGAGGGTCCAGCTTATACGCTTCCATACATGTTTTTCGAAAGGTCTGAAAAACATCAGCAAGTAAAGTAACATCAGATTTTATATATAAATCATGATAGTCTCCCAGTGTTTTACAGTTGAATTCTTTCCATACATTTTGTGCATATTCGTAATCATTTTGACTAACAGTTTCATCCGAAAGTTTGCTATAAAATGTTTCAATGGGTGGAAGTTGTGTTTCATTAAATCTCTCATGACTGTCAATATATTCATATGGATAAACACCTTTGCGTAATATTACATCTGTTTTATCACCAAACTCTTGTTTTGTTATTTTAAAATTTGATTTGTCTGTGGCATCGACCAATTTTTCCAATGAAGATGCCATAAACTGAAAACTATCTAAAAATTTAAGTTGTGAAATACTAAAAGAGATATATTTTTCTGCATTGTTTGCAATACATGTTAAGTTGCCTTTCGCGTTATGTATTTCCTGCATTATGAGGTGGCTGTCATATCCTTTCAAGTTGTGAAATATAACAGGTATTTTTGTCTGACCTGGTTTGATTTTGAGTTTCAGATTGCATAGTTTATGTGCTGCACCTCTATATTCGCCTGTAAAATGACAGTGTTCTTTAACTTTAGGATTGTTCTTTGTTTCACATATTTCTTTTTCACATATCCAACAGTGTGTAGCGTTTTCATGGTCTATCCTATTTTGCTCTGTCAAGATTAAAGGCTTAGGATTAGCAAAGGCATTATTAATTTTGTTCAACTCACATTCTAGATAATTGAAAAACACTTTAACAGTATCTTTACCTCTATAAATAACTGGGTTTTCTGTCTTACCGTCATATCGAACAACTTGATAGCCAAATCCACAGGCCTCATGTTCACTGGTTATGTCTGATTTTAAACCAGCTTTTTCTGTTTTAGGTTTGATTATGCTTTCAAAGTATGCATATATAACATATGGAACTGGCATTTGATTTTGATAGTTCTTAAATTTTATATGACTCTTACCTTCAGTTGGCATTTGTATTCTTGTTGAGTTTTTATTGATTCCATAACAGTCTTCTTTGTGTTTGATGAGTAGGTCTTCTTTTGTAAAACCATATAAGCAGCGGTCACAGAAGTAGGTTTTCCCTCCGTGTTTACTGTTTTGACCATGAAGTAATCTATTTAGATTTTTAATCCAACAATAGTGATACTTTGTTTCCATTCTTTTTTCATTATCATTAACAACTTCTACATCTTCTGATATCAACAGTAGGTTGATTCTTTCTTTTTCTTTTTGTTGCTCTGATATGTGATATGGAAAGATGTTTATCTTTTCTAATTTCTTTGATACTGTATAACCATAAACATTTATTGCTAAGTCTAAGTGTTTTTCTACTTTTGAAATTTGAGAAATGGGTGTGGGAAAGTCTACAATGCCTTCTAAGTTCAAGTTATACTTTGTATAAGTATATTTATTGCTAACATTACTTTTTGCTGGGTATAGAGCAGATTTCAGAGTCCATTCTATACACCTATTATCATCATTTTTCACATTGATTATTGCCTTTTTGTTTGCTAATGCTTTGGGTAAAGGAATAAATGATGATCCTTTCAATGGTTCGTATTTTGCAATGTTTAAGTATAATTTAATGCATTTGTTAACAGCAGCACCTGTTCCTTCTTGATTTGTAAAGTTTTCAATCCAATTTTCTATATGTTTCACTTGCTCATTGTATAAGTCTTCAACATTATTGTCATGTAGCACAGCACTTTGCTGTCCATGTTTTTGTCCTTGAAAATATTTTCTTGTTCCATCTTTTTCATCTTTAAAGAATTCTAAAGACAGACCAATTGAGAATTTGATGCCTTTGTATTCTTTTATATCTTTGTTTATTTGATCTATTATTAGAGACTTTTTATTTTCAAACAGTATAGACGGGTCTTTGTATTTTTCTGCATTTATTTCATATGTTTTGAAATAATTGCATAATGGTTTGTCTACTAATTTTAAATTTTGAGAGGCTTCTGCTGTCTCCGCAAGTTCTTGCGTCTCTTCATGCGCCACAGTTGCCTCTGCACGTGCAAGATCACGTCTTTGTTTTCGGCGCCTTTTCTTTTCTCTACGTTTTGTACGTAGTTTTTCTACAGCTGACTCAACTGGTTCTTTCCCATCTGGCTGTAGAGCCTTTATCTAAAGCACTATCACTAATCTTTCCTTCGTTATGTAGTTTTAATAGTTGTCTGATTTCTTCAGCCATATTTTTTCTTATTTTTTATAAGTATATATTTATTTAAAATGAAAAAAAATAATTAATAATCAAAGTAAGAAAATATGGAACACTGTGAATTTAAAAACGTTGGTAGTGGTAAGCCTTGCGCAAAAAAGCCAGTTAAAAAGTCAAAATATTGCAGTATGCATAAATACTTAATGAAACACACAAAGGCATTTCCATGCAAATATTGTAGAGTAAGAACATACTCTAAATTTGGAGCTTGTAAAAGATGTGCTGATGCTCATTTTCTCAGATATTATAATGTAGTCAAACCATTTAACACTGAATGCCGTAGGCTGAGAAACATTTTATTTAATCATAAAGATAAATGTTTCTCAGACCCTTTGAAATAAGGTGAATATCCAGAATTTTCGATATATTTGTTGTCCACAGACACTGTATTTTTTATGCAAGTTTGATACATGAACACCTGTTCTCAGTGGCTGAGAGCAGGTGTATTTCAGATATATTTCAGTTTCACCTTTTTACATATATATCGCGGCTAATTTCATGTATTTTCTCGTGAGTTTATTTCCATTTAATATTTTTAATGCAATACTTACTTTTTTTTTTTTAATTCAGTTTTACATCCCTTTCAAGATTATTTCAGCTCATATTGACATATATATCAAAAGCCTGACAGTAGGTGGGGCGAAAACGGGAGAACCCCGAGAAAAACCACCTGACACACCCGCAAGCAGAACTTGGCTTGTCTCACATGTGGCCAGAGCGGGGCTCGAACCCACACCAGTCACAGCGGTGAGATGATCGAGTGATTAAGAAACAGCGCTCTTAACCGTTCGGCCACGGGGGCCGCCGCAATACTTATTTCACTAACCTTGTCCTCACACAGTAAGGGTAGATGCAGCAATATCTCCAGCGGTTCGGCATCAGCTGCCATCACAATGAACTCGGATATCCCACGATTTAAGGTCTTGGTTGCTGGAATAAAGTACAAATGGTCTTTTGTAACGAAAAAATTGCATTATTATTTGAGGCAATATGATATGAGCCACCTCATGGGAAAACCAACAATCTGCCTAGGCGAAAACAAAGGCGCAGATCAGCTTCGCGGTGACCGCGAATCTGATCAGCGCCTTTGTTTTCGCTACTCGGATAGTACAGTTACTCTTCTACTTAAACAGGCTGCCCAGTGCTGTTTGGTACAAAATATATATTTTGGGCTTCAAAAAATAGGAAGTTTATGTCCAAAAAATAGGAGAAAAATAGGAAATTATCGGCCTAAAATGGCTTTTTTATAGCATTGAAAACCATAAATATTAACATATAGCAGCAAGAAGGCAAATCTTACTGGTGTAATTTTGGTATAGGTGTGTGATCCATTATTTTAAAACCTACTCAAGTTGTAGAAGTAACTTACTTCACGGGATTATCTTGTTTTCTGATGAAGAAAAAATACTTTATTTATCAAGTTACGAGCAAGCGAAGCGAGCGAGGAAAAAAATGAATGCCAAAGACATCAAAACTGGCATTTCAAACCAAAATTCCATGATTTTTCCTTGATATTTCATTATTATCTGCAGCATTTTGAAAAATATAGGAATTTGATGGAAAAATATAGGATTTGGGATCAAAATATAGGAAAAAATAGGAAGCCCTGAAAATATAGGAAAAAATAGGAAGCCCTGAAAATATAGGACAAAATAGGAAAAATAGGAGCGCTGGGCAGCCTGCTTAAATCCGAAATTTCAAGATTCTAGCTCTTTTCTGTGACTATACAGGTCGGTTTATGTCGGACCTGGTCGGAAACCACATTGTTGGTTTTCCCACGAGGCGGCTCATATAATGTTTCCAAAATGGTTTTGTTTTAGGCCATAGAAACTGACGCTGCATTGTATTCTACGCTTATTGACATAATCTCGATTCTTGAATATTGTAAAAATTCCTCCAGAAATCCTGTCAACCAGGGCCCAGTTGTTCAAAACTTTGTTAGTTTAATGCTGTCATTAAGCACTCAATTTGTTACCTATGTATCCACTTCAAAAGCAAATACACTGTTATTTTTTTGTTGAAAAAATGTGAAAATCCTTTGCAATGCAAAAGATTCTCACATTTTGTCAACAAAAAACAATGGTGTATTTGTAATATTGCCATTTGAAATTTAAATGAATCACTAACTAACCACATTGTTAATTTTGAACAACTCGCCCAAGGTTTCTGATTAGGTCCTGTCAAAATGGGACTATACAACTATAGAACTATGGAAAATGAACTAAAGTACAGCGTAACTGTACCTGAACTATTTATGCCCATTTATAGCACAGCTTCGCTGATCATTAATCCCTTTTTCTGCTATTAAGTTTGAAAATGTGAATAATCCTCATGATACAACCCATGATGATTTGAAATAATGCCAACACAATTCAAATTATGTTCATCTCTTTAATGCATACCTTCATTAGCTCCCTTCTTGAGCTGTTTGTAAGCTGAAGCCTGCTGTACAAGGTCTAGAATACTCTGAGTCAGGGTGGCATCAGCCAGGGGGTAGGCTTTAGGGTTCACCTCTTCTGCCTAAAAACAGAACAACAACAAAACATATGAGCCGCGTCATGAGAAAAGCCAACATTTACAAATGAGAAAACAAAGACGCATATCATCTTCGCGGTAAATGTGAAGCTGCTCAACGTTTTTGTTTTCGCTCAAGGGTCTTAGGGATAGTACAATTCCTCTACTTTCTAAATCCAAAATCATTCAGATTCAGAAACTTATTACCCAAGGCAGAAATATTTGGCAAAACACCTGGACAGGAATGAGAGCCAAAGTTACTGAGACTGACAGGTCCTTTGAATAACAGTACAGGTAGTCTTTGAGCTTGCCTATACTGGTACCGAAAATATTTTCAAAGAAACAATTGACAGTTTAGAAGAGACTAGTTTATAAAACTGAACTACCGTAGACCATTATTATCACCACCATTATTATCATTGCAACCACCATCACAATCATCATCAACAAAATAATTTTCATAACAGATTTCAGTATTATTGTACCTATTTTATCATTTTTATGAAGATTCTTCCTTAAAAACCAATACTTCCTTTGACAGCATTTATGGTAGGATCAAATACTACATTTACTGTTATGTTTTAAGGACATGTCAATCATATAACTTGGTCTCTTTGATGTTTGAATTTTTGATAGGCCACTTCCCAGTGGGACCTGCTTTTGTTTTCTGGCCACCTGGTTTGCCAAATACTTCTGCTTGGGTAGTATCACATGAGGTTGCATGCCCAGAAACTGATTATTTCAAATTGACCAATAATACTGTAAACTACACATTCTTCAAAAATTTAACACCAGCAATATATGTGTAGATATGGACAAAAAAAATAAAGATGCAAAACCCCACTCCAATGCAGACCTTGTTGGTTTGGTTTGATAAAAACAATTTCCGATTAAATTAAAAAAGATTACACGTGGTTGGTGATGAGTACCTCAAAACTTAACATTAATGTCATGGCGGGCAATTCCCAGTAACAATTTGGAGGTGCATCACTAGAGCTGCCTTCTGATTGTTTGGAGTTCAGCAGAGCATTTCTAGGCGCTGAGCTAGACGCAAGTTGAATGAACAAATCTCCCAGACATTAAGGATATAAAGTTGAAAATCAGTAGTGTTTCCCCCAGCTCTAAAAAGGGCATGGTAAGGTTGTAAAAAAGGGGCACACAGTATGTCAAAGGGGCAGCTTCAAGGCATGACAACATGCAAAAGGGCACTTTTTGGAGTGGCCCATTGCATGCTAGGAAGGCACATTTGTAGTCATTAAATTTAACACTGTTGTTAGATTTTCTCTGTAATATGTTTTTCCAGGTTTTGTTCTTTCCTCAATTTCCACATTTCAGGATTCACTTTATCAGAGACAACTTAGAAGAAAATTTCCTTTCCCTCACATTAATACTGACTTAACCATGCTTGTCAAAATGTCAGATAACCTCACTCAAGATTTGTTTTGAAAAGTCAACTATGGAAAATAATTCACTTGCACACTTAAATTTCAGGTAGGGCATTCAATTTTCAAACCGTTTGGATTAACAGCTCATCCGGTGACACTGAGTAATAATTATCAACATTGCCACTGCAATTAAGTGGCAATAGACAAAGGATTAAAGCAATCAACACCTGTAAAAGTCATGATCATAAATTTTGCACAGAATATAGATTCAGAAAAGGGCAAGGTGCTGGAAAAATGGGCATCGTGCTGCAGAAAAAAGGACATGGCGTTGCACCATATAAAAGTGGCTAGGCGGCACATTAATCAGGGACTGTTTTTATAAAACATAAACTTGCATTATACATGTTATACTTAGCTATGTTTTTTTACCAGTCTGCCAAGTGCAGATGAGCAGGATTTTGTTTTTCACAGTGAAATTCGAGTTTTGTTTGTTTGTATGTTTGAACTGATGCTTTACGTCCCAGTCAACAGCATGGGTCATGTCAGGATGTTGCCTCCCATTTCATGGGACTTTTACCCAACATTAGGATGTCATGACACTCAAAATGTGCTTCATAAATATAGCCACCCATGCAAACCAATAAGTATGTATGGAGGGTTTGACAAAACCACTTGTCCCGGGCAGGCTCAGACATGAGCGGTTTATCATATATAGGGCATGCAAAGATGACGTCATACAGGTAAGTTTGTTCATTCGGTGGAGGTACATTACTCGGTTTGTTTATTACTATGCCTTACCAAATTTACAGCGCAAAATATTGAATCAAAATGAAATTTTTTGATCAAATCATTGCATGTTCTTTTAGATTTCTGGATATAATTTATTCCAAGGTAAGGAATGTGTAATATTTTGGACAATGGCTATCTGCACGACGGTCGTGCTGATAATGCCGCTTATCGGCACGACCGTCGTGCGGATAAGCGGCGTTATACGCACGACAGGAAAATAGATTTTTAAATGTTAAATGTTTAGAGAATTGGTAACATTTTAAGTTGATAAATATTATCAATTTGTTTCAAACTGAAACAGAATATTTACCCATGCAAGAAATTTGACTTTTTAATTAACACAATTATTATTTTGCTGAAATTGGCTTACCTGTGAACTTGCCTGTAAAAATCAGCCATGCGTATGCGTAAATAAGAAATTATCGCAGATTAATTAATAAAAGAATGTGGTAATCCAAAACAATAAACATCCTTTTGATTTAATAACAATGGATTGATTAGTATGGAAACATGTCATTAAGACAAAGATTAGCATAAAATGTACAATGCTGTACCATGATAGTTTTCCTCTTTTTAATATAAAGCCTATTCATTTTCTTTTATTTATTTATTTTTTTTTTAACAAAAGAATTTTTTTTTTTCGAATAAACTTCAATAGTCAAACTTATAATTAATTCATTTAATTGCAAATTAATAATTTAATGCATAAGAAAGCTTGTTAGAAAATCTCATACTCCCGTCGTGCTGATATCCAATACCTGTAGCATTGGCTATCCTCACGATGGTCGGGCCGATAACGCCGCTTATCGGCACGACCGTCGTGCGGATAAGCGGCGTAATCGGCACGACCGTCGTGCAGATAGCCTCAGCCAATATTTTGGTCATAATATGATTTTACTGGCGTCTGAAAGTAGTGAACGCATAATGATCCAGGTTACCACCTCCATGAAGAAAATAGCGGGGAAAGGTGACTGATATTGATTTCTTTTCACAGAAGAGTACCTTACCGACCTGCCTTGAAGAGTACCTTGCCTTATGTGTAAAGCGAGGAATTTTCCCCACCTAGTTTGCATGTCGAACTGAAGCTGTGAACATATTCGGAATGCTATACATTTTGTATACATATACGAGGTATGGCAGGAAAGTTCGTAGACACTTCAGCCATCAGAAAAAGTAACGCGTTGTTGAAGAAGCGTTTTGCATAATTTCAAGCAGCAATGTCTTATGAGTATATTTCAGAAATTTTGTGCAATTTGAAGTAATAACATGCTTGGTATGACCACTTTTCTGCAGGGATCTCACTAGGATTTTGAAAACAGGAGTCCGGGACTCCTCCAAAAGAAAAAGTAGGAGTCCCAGACAAAATTTAGGAGTCCCACTATAGAAACTCAATTACAATCCTATTTTTTTTTTCGACCAAAAAAATCATAATTATTTTACCTCTTTATAAACAGGGTTTGGGGCTTCTATTTCTTAAGACAATAATGTTGGCCATGGCACTTGTCAAAACCTTACACTCACCTGATGGTATAAAATGACATGCTTTCAATTGTAGAATTGGTTGAACTAAACATTCTTAGTAGTGTGGTTACACTGGTTAGGTACGTGTACATGGGGGGGGGGGGGGGGGGGGGGGGTCTACTCTACTAGGTAAGACCAAGAAATATGTGTAATGCACTTCAAAATTAGCTCCTTTTGTAGACAAAGCCTTTCTGTGACATCTGTCTATCATATAATGTTAGGTGTACATCATTTACTTTCGCCTGTTCAGTAATGAGTTTGGGGTCAATGAGGGGTGACCCCTTAAAGGCTGGATTTCCTACTGTCAATTTGGTAAGAATGATAAGATTGGCTTGCATTCTTCATTACTAAAATATAGACACTAAACCTCTTTTGAACACTTTAAACAAAGTTTTACCAACAAAATATGATTAAGAGGCAACAAGAACAAACAAATAATCACGATTCTTCCATTAATTCTAAAGTCGCGAAAACTAATGACATTTCAAAAATCGGCCCAAAAGTATATATTTTTTTTCTCTTTTCAATTGTTTATGTAATTCAATTGATATTTAAATGAAAATCGCTAGGTTTTCACAAGATTTTATGACTGTTTAATAAGTAAATTGTTTTATTGTAGCTGACCGATCAACCGTAACATGTTTAGACAAAGACACGTGTTATGAAAGCGACCGTCGCATTGATCAGACGCGGGAGGCGTGAAACTTTATAGCATGTCTAATTTGCATTGGGACAACACCCTTAATTTGAGTAATCCCTATCTTGATTGGAGATAATTGATTCTTGGAGCTAATTTACAACAAAGCCAAGGTAAAGATGGGAATTTTGGGACGTCTCACGGCGAAAAAATCTTGCGTCCCGGGAATCATCTCTTGGCAGAATTATGCGTCCGAGCACAAGTTTTCTCGTCCCGGGACGCCGAATCTGGCGTCCTCGAGATCTCTGTTTCTGCTTGAGGGTAGGGCCGTGCGGGGCAGGTGTCAAAACGTGATAAAATGTGAGGATTTTCACATTCTGTTTTTGCTTGTGAAACGCCACGGAAGTGTGCTGTAACGTTAAAATATTTTGATCCTGGAAGAATGTTCAATCAACAACGTTTTCTGAATGTTTGGGCCTTCGCGGCAGTACAGTTTGATATCTGTGAATAAAATATCAGATGAAGTCTGAAAAAATTGTTTGAAAAATTGGCGTAATTTGGACATCAGAGAACAGCCAATAACCATAAAATTGTGTGTTTTTGTTATGGAAATGGCCAACAAACACGATGGAAATGATATAAACAACAACATAAAAGCTATCAGCTTGTCTGTTTTTTTGTTTTTTGTTTTCCTGTTACTCCCATCAATCAATTTCTGATTATTCTTGGGAGGTGTACATTGTACACTCCGGTGTGTTTGCAGGATGAGCCTACATGCATGATGATAGAACCTGTGTAGGGATCTTTAACCTGCACAGGGGATGACTGTCCCTGCACAGGGGGCCTCCAGTTAACGTCCCGATCCGAAGGACGGCACACTGTATCATGTCATTCCTGCAAATGACGCAAAGGGAAGCAACTTCGGACCAACAAATTTTCCTCGCCGCCGGCGGGGATCGAACCCGGGACCTCTAGCACAAGAAGCCAGTGCGCTAACCACTCGGCTATCTCGCTTCCTTGTCTGGTACTAGTTTACAAGTGGCAGAGTGGATTTTTTGATGCTCGATAGATCACCTAAGATGATAAATGGCGGCGGAAGGGCACTCGTCTTACATTCTCAGCGAATGAAAATGGTTTCATATGTTCAACCGGTCATCAGAGAACCTGAGGACAGTTGACACAGATCTGCATTTGACAGCTGGATACACATAATAAAATTGTACCGATATCCAAGGACCCGATGTGGAATAACTCTGAAACATCGGTTAAACTTGTTACAAATATATAAAGCACTGACAGCAATAAACTTCGAGTAACGTCACTGAGACGTTGACCCTTGCCCCGCTCCTGGTTAGGGAGGTGCACATAAAAGTCTGTAGAAGACGTCGTGTTGGTCAGATTTTCATAAAATTTGGTCTATTTGCTCATGAAATATTTTTGCAAACCCAGATATATTCATTTTGACTTAATTTCTTTTCCTGTTGAAAATACTAATGGTGTCTACGAACTTTCCTGCCATACCTCGTACAGTGAAAACAACCGTTGAATGTCTGAATTTACTATGGAGAATGAACCAGTCGCGAAAACTAGTGACATTTACTAAATACAAGACAGGCAGGCAAGCATAACATTTCGAATGCCCTCATATCTAAAGGTCTGTACATTTACCATTTTTTACAAATGTCTTTTAAAAACAAACCAAATCCTCTCGGCGATAAATCGCTTCACGGAGGAATAACACGTGTGGAAGATGTGTAAACAAACGTTGAAGTATAAAATACATCCACCGGTTACGGGTCGTTTCGGCCGTGGGTCGTTTCGGCGAGTCGTTTAGGCCATGAGTCGTTTCGGCTGTGAGTCGTTTCGGCCTGGGTCGTTTCGGCCTGAATCGATTCGGCGCTGGGTCGTTTTTGCCAATTTAGGTATCTATCTATCTTCTGATACTGAGTCGATCAATTTCTGATCATCACCTCAGGTGTGGGGTGGGTGGCTAAATTTAGAATTTAGTCAAGGGAAAATAAAACATTTGGGGTGGACCATTAAAACTATTTACAAGATATAGATGAGAGCATACTAAAACGCATGCCTCTGGGCTAATGATTTAAATAGAAGCCTTAAATTCCTCAATGGTCTTAGATAGGACCACTGAGGAAGGGAGACTATTCCAAACCGGAATAGTTCTGGGGAAAAAGGAATTTTTCAGGGCATCACTATAGGCAAATGGTCTTGTGTATTGTGATTCATGTGATGCCCGAGTATGCCTTAGATTGGGTGCCGGGGTCAGGTATTTGTCTTTATCAAGAGACACTGTACCGGAGTGTATCTTGTAGAAGAAGGTTAAGGAGGACCGCTCCCTGCGAGACTCCAGGGATGGCCACTCAAGTTCGTCTAGCATTTCACCGACGCTACTGGTGTTCCTCCATCGCCTGCAGGTCCACCGGGCAGCAGTCCTCTGCACCTTCTCCACCATCTCAATCTGAGTTTCATGATAGGGATGCCAAATAGGAGCTGCATACTCAAGTTGAGGCCCAACCAATGTTTTGTATGCAACTTCCTTAGTATGCCTAGGTGCCAGTGCCAAATTGCGCCGAAGAAAACCCAGAGTCTTAGTTGCCTTGCATGTAATTTCAGAAATGTGTTGACCCCAATCAAGATCATCTGTGATAGTTAAACCGAGGTATTTAGCGGACTGAACCTGTTCTAATGTTTGCTGATGCAGTGTGTAATTGAAATCTATATACCTGCTTGGATGTAGCCGCGTCACCCTCATTGAATGACATTTGCTAACATTGAATTTCATTTGCCAGTCCATTTCCCATTTGGCCAAGCTATTCAGGTCATCTTGTAAAATTTGACAATCCAATGGTGACTTGACATTTCTGTATAAAACACAATCATCAGCAAATAGCCGAACAGATGACCTGATGTTGTCAGGAAGATCATTAATGAAAATAAGAAATAGGACCGGTCCTAAGACCGATCCTTGTGGGACACCAGAAAGAACCGGGACTGGATCTGAGGCACGGCCATCTAATACCACTTTTTGAGAGCGCTCAGAGAGCCACGAGTCGATCCACTTATGTGTAGATCCTCTAATCCCGTAGAAGTCAAGTTTGTATAATAACCTTTTATGTGGGACCTTGTCAAAGGCCTTAGCGAAATCCATGACAATCACATCCGTCTGCCTGTGGCCACGACCCACTGCTCGGTCCAGATTACTAACCAAATCATGATAAAACTGAACTAACTGGGTTTCGCAAGACCTTTGACTTCGGAACCCATGCTCACAGTCAGCAAGAATGTTTTCAAGAGCCAAGTGTTTGTTTATGTTGCTGACTATTATATGCTCTAGAGTTTTGCAACAGATACAAGTAAGCGACACCGGTCGATAATTAGCTGCATCATATTTCTCACCTTTCTTAAATACCGGGGCTACATTTGCTTGTCGCCAATCGTCTGGTACAGCACCCTGAGCAAGCGACTCATTGAAGATATAGGTCAGAACAGGAGCAATTTCAGAACTACATTCCTTCAACACCCTAGCACTCAGGCCATCTGGCCCAGGCGCCTTATGTATATTCAAATTATTCAACAGTTTAATGACCCCATTGGGGTCAACTGTAATTTCACCCATAGCGGTGAAAGGACTTGTGCCTTTGGAGGGGATTTCATCATCTGATTCGCGAGTGAAGGCTGACTGAAACTGCCTATTACAAATATTAGCCTTATCCAAAGTGTCAGTCTTCAAGATACCATTTTCTCTAAGAGTATTGATCCCAGACGCGTCTTTCTTAAGGGACTTGACAAATGACCAAAACTTTTTTGCCTTTTCATTTTTTCGGGGACAATCGGGATCAGGATTATCATTTTCAAAGGAGAAGATATTGGTAATATGCTTCCAATATGCATCTCTAATGCTCTTTTGAACATGTGCTCTGAACCGTTTATAATGGTTCTTAATGTCAGGGCTGCTTGACTTGCGAGCACGAAAGTAAAGTTTATCACGTTTCCTTATCAAGCGTTTGATCGAGCTATCGATCCATGGTAAGCTATATTTTGTCTTGGTCATTTTTGATGGAATAAACCTTTCAATAGCCGAGAACCTCCGACTTAAAACTGACCCACATGTCATTGACTGACACCTGACTATGGTCAGTTGAAAGGAACGAATCCCTATAGCGCGCTAGATGGTCATGGAGACCGTCCATATCCGCTCGTTTATATAGGAAAATCTTACGCGGGGCCTGCTGAATCCGTTTAGCCTTTATGTCATATTCAATATAGACAATGTCATGATCTGCTTTGCCGATCGGGGGCATCCCTTTAACACGGTTAATTGGGGATGGCGAGTTAGTGAAGAGTAAATCAAGGGTCTTGTCTTCTCGGGTGTGTATATTTACCATTTGGGAGAGGCAGTGATCCTGTATTATGTCCACAAGTTTAGTCTGAACTGGCCTCTTTTTGACCCCCTCGGGTACCTGCATTGTGCTCCACTCAATATCACCACAATTGAAGTCACCGCCTATAAGAACATGGGCATTTTTATTTGACATAATCCGAGAAAGTGAAGTATTAAAATCTTCAAGATATTTCAGTTCAAGCTCCTGAGTTGGGAACCTAGGGGGACGATAGAATGATCCAAGGTACAAAGTCCTACATCCAATAATGTTCAACTTACACCAAATTATTTCGTACTTGGTGTCCAATTCCGGAGCTTCAGTACAGAGAAGATCACGCCTAAAAGCAATGAAGACACCACCATGCGCATCACTAGCTCTGTCTTTCCGGATAGCATCAAAGGAATCTGGAAAAATTTCTGAGTTTTTAATGTCTGGGGTTAACCATGACTCATTCCCCAATATGATGTCAGGTTTAGCCGATTCTATGACAGTGTGAATTTCAGCCTTTTTATTTTTAATTGACTGACAATTCATGATCAAAATTCTCAAGGGGTGGTTCAGGACCGCCCTTTTGGTCCTGGGTTTTGCTTCTTTTGTTTGCACAATAGGCGAAGAAGCTGCATTGGGGGGGGGGGGGGGCAATATTGTCTGGTATCGGACTGTCAGGCTCGGACAGGGACGAAAGGGACTCAAATCTGTTGGATATCTCAAGAGAAGCTGTAGTGTCAAACAACGAAGTGGAAAAGTTTGGCATTCCACAACGTATGCATTCCCATGCTATACTTTTGCTAAGTGATTTATTGTAAATCCCATACATAGTTGAAGTCATGCCTTGACAGTCTATATGGTACCAGATGTTGCATGAGTCGCAACAAATCCCGCGGTCATCCCATCCAACACTGACATCACACAGTCCACACGGAAAGTGAGAGTTGTCAATAAGGGATTCTGGACCAGGATTTGTTTCGGTGTCCCAGGAGTTACTTATCAGAAGAGTAAAAATGTATAAATGAATGAGCTTACCAGAGCGGTGATCTTTAAACCTGAGACTAGCCCTTAGAATAGAAACACTGCAAAAGTGTGGTACGTGAGCCATAAGTTGTTGGTCAATTGCTGTTCCGTGTATGCTGGAGTAAACTGGAAACAAGTTAACTGGAAGTCTCCCAATGTCATTGTCCTGTGTATTCCAAAAATGTGTCAATCTGATGGCCAACAGCAAGCCAGCAACAGAAAATAGCATGTCAAATAAGAAGTGCTTCATCTTCTTGCTATTTGTGACCTCTTGCGATATGAGGGGCAATTGACTGGTGTAGATTACTGGGAAATTCTCCTATCTTACTAAATCAACAATGAGTACAATCCTAATTTGGGAGGTTACCTACATTTATTTGGTTTTCTCAATGTTTGTGTTCAGGTTCAATCCTTCCGGAAGTGTTGAAACCGGTGAATGGGCCTAAATTATCCGGTGTAATTTTATCCGGGACAATAAAAATTAGAAACTTCTAAATAAACAACAAAAAATTGGGACAGATACTAAAGTTGGAGAGGGTTAACATTGAAAAGAAGGATAAATAATAAATAGTCCAATGACTCAGCCCAAATGCAGAGAAAAAAGCCAAAATAGGTTCCTGAAAACAGGAAGCGTCACGAACGTGCGCATGCGCACCCACCCATCCATTAGGTGAGTCGTTTCGGCTTGATTCTTTATTCAATCCTATAATATACATTGTATAAGATGTTTGTACGAGGCTAGTTTACCATGCAGTCAGTCTTGCTAGGGTGCTTGGTCTATTTGCATCTTTATTCCATTTAAAAAAGCGATAGGGAAATTACTTTGGAAACAATGGTCATTTCCATGGCGTCATGGTTTATAAAACAAACAAGCACAAACGGTTTAATTTTCCTTACATGTCCTCATATCAAAATATACTACATTTTGAAAAAAAAAAAAAAAACAAAAAAAAAAAGAAAAAAAAAAAAAAAACTTGCGAGATTTCTGGAGTACTGCCTGTTGTGATGATCAGAAATTGATCGACTCAGTATCAGAAGAGAAGATAGAAATGAAACCAGTTAATGCTGGAGCTTGGAGTTTTCGGACCTAGACAGACTTCTAAATTTCGTGATACGTGTGTTTGCCATTTGAGCACGTTGTTTATTTTTATTTAAAGTGTTTTGGTACCCTTAATTGGTATGCACTTCAAAGTAAAGAAATTTCAAAACCGTGAATTTTGATAAAGGGATGATAAAAATCGGATGAAATAAAATAAGAAAGTTATAGGCAATTTAACATGCAAACAAATGACTGTATGGGCGCCGCCATTGTTGATGTTGTTGTTTCGCAGACTTCCGCCGTTGTTTCGTGTGAAACCCTTCACCATTTTCAGACTATCACTACTAAAGTGTGCGTATATATAGTGTAACAAGCACAAGAGAAATGAAAGTGAAGTTAAATTAACCCGGCCTTCACCTATGCACTCTTCTGAAAGCTGTTTACAATCGACGCTATTCTGGCTTGGGCAGATAATTTGGACCCCAGACATGGGTCTGCCCCTGCCCCGGGGCATTATACATGTATGTATAAACCATAATATTCAAAGATCTTCTTCTCTAAAACCACTTGGCCAATCAAAGTCATTTTTACAGGAAGCATCTGTACGAAAAGGAGACCAATGTGATTATAAATAAACCAAGTCACATGACCAAGATGGCCGCCATCATGGTAAAAACCCTTCAAAAATCTTCTTCACATGAACTGCTGAGTCTATTGCAACGAAAATTGATATGTAGTAATTAAGATTAAAGTACTACAATGTATGTATAAATCATGATCCGTTGATGACCTTGACAGATTTTGCGGCAATGTCAACATAGGTCTCATATGCAGAAAAAGGTACAAGTAGGCAACGATCAGGAAAAGGCGCAATCAGAAAAAGATTCCCACACCAAAAACCGAGGCGGGAAAAAACAAACTAACAATAAGGAACTCATACCATGAAAACATTTCGTAAGCCGAATGAGCAGCTATTTTCCCAATAGGTGGCCACTCAGTTACCTAAACTTAACTAAAAATATGATAACATACATAAGGCGCCAACAACACAAAAATTTAAAACACAAAGACATAAAACAATAAGAACCACCACAGAAGTATCGCCTTGGAACGATCAGTAATATAAATTACTGGCGGGCTTACAGCGGTTTTACAGGATCCTAACCTCACCCTCAGCTTATGCAGTGGTTCATAACATTTAGCTAGTTGTTTGGTCCTCTTAGTGAATCTCTAACTAGTCAATGAATCATCATGGACAAACAAATAAATCATGATAAATTCCATGATGAATCAAAAATGAGGACTCACAGGTTGAGTAAGCTGCCCGACGATGGAGATCCCTGGGCGCCAAATAACTTACTAACTCCGGAGCAAAAGAAAAACACCAGTTAAACCCCGGTGGGCCAAGCAACAGACAAGAAGCTCCGGCCCCAACCAACTAAAATGAATAGCTTTATGTCGGGGCCATCATAGAGTCTGACGCCCGACCCACCGCCGTGCAATTAAAGAAGGCAGCATAGTTATCAACCGTGATTGGGTTAAAAACTAAGCATGCAGACTGTCGCATAACATTAAAGTTATATCCTATACGTCTGTAACGCGTAATGATTTTTCTGAATTGAAAAGAAAAATCATTCCTTCCTATAAGTTTCTTAAATTTGTAAACCAAGTCACCATAAAATTCTGGTTCCGAAAGGCCCTCGCGTAAAAGGGTCTTTAGCCCAACCTTAAAATTGGAAATCAGTTCATAGTGTCTGTGATACAATTTAGAAAAGGTTTTTCGAAGTTTATGATACCGATAGCCCTGCTGAAGAAGTTTGGCTGTTAAACATTTATTTCGTGCATTGAAGTCCGCAACATGATCGCAGACTAGCAAACCTAATAAGTTGCGAAATGTATACGCCATAAGAAGCACGACGAGGAACATCACCATCCAAAAACGGAAAGTTTACTATATCAAAATAAAAGTCATTGCGTTTATCATAAATTTTAGAAGAAACAAATCCATTTGAAATAGAAACATGTAAGTCTAAAAATGGGGCTTCGGTATCTGTGTTGTTTGCTTTATTCAACTGTAGTTCAGGGGGGATAAATGTGTTTGACCATGCTTTCAAAATAAGGATTGTCAATGTTCAAAAGGTCATCGAGGTACCTATAGAAGTCGAATTAAAAGCCTCGATAACATCAGCTTGATTGACATGGTTAAGGGAATCCATGAAATCTCTTTCGTAGCAGTATAAAAATAGATCAGCTACGAGAGGGGCGCAATTAGTACCCATCGGGATTCCAACAATGTGTCTGTTAAAATGACACTGAAGGGAAAACTTCTAGGAAATGAGCAAGTGGACAGAATATTTATGAATTTGAAAATGAAATTAACCCCAGGGGATATTCTGACTCTGTCCTGGCGCTATATACATGTATATGACCTTTATAGTCAAACAAGTTAATTGGTATATATCTTAGATATCAGGTGAGCGTTTACAGGACCACTGGTCTCATAGAAAAAAGAAATGCCTCCTTAAACCTTGCCAGAAAAATCGGATGTGATTCTTTGTTAAGTATTTTGAAGCATTGACTCTGATAGTGAGGATACAGAGGCAGGAGGATCAAATGAGTCTGATGATGACACTGAAGTTTAATGTAAGTGGTAATTACTTTAAACTTTATTGAAAAGTTCGTTTTACATGGTTTCGAACATTCACTTTTTTAACAGTATACTATTGGATTAAATTTATCTGCTATTGAAATTTCATTGAATGGGATGAATGCATGGGTGGTGATTGAAAATGTAAGAAAATGAAACACTACAACCATTGTTTGCTTGCGTTCATGTTCAGAAAAAGGTACAAGTAGGCAAAGATCAGGAAAAGGCGCAATCAGAAAAAGATTCCCACTCCAAAAACCGAGATGGGAAAAAACTAAATTAACAATCAGAACCCAGTTGTTCAAAGCATCGTTAGCTTAACGATATCGTTAAGACATAAATTTGTTAAGCAAATATCAGCAAAAGTAACAAATACACTTTTAATTTTTGTTGAAGAAATGTGAGAATCCTTTGCAGTGCAAAGGATTCTCACATTTTTTCAACAAAAAATAACAGTGTATTTGTAATATTAATGTTTGAAATTTTAACAAAACGTCAACTAACGACGTCGTTAGTTTTGAACAACTGGGCCCAGGTACTAATACCATGAAAACATATCGTAAGCCGAATGGGCAGCTATTTTCCCAATAGGTGGCCACTCAGTTACCTAAACTTAACTTAAAATATGAACACATACATAAGGCGCCAAAAGCACCAAAAAAAAATTAAACACCAAGACATAAAACGAAAGAACCACCACAGAAGTATCGCAGAAGAAACTGTTTGTGTGATACTGGCACTTTTTGAAGCTTTCCTGTGCACAGACAGCTGAAATATGTTTTATACTGCTGAATCCGATGCACAACAAAACAGTGTTTATAATATATGCTAGCATGCATGTTGATCTGTTATGTCTGATCAGAACTGGGTTGCACTATGTTACGATATCATTTCTATCTTCAAAGTGTTGCCAACCGTCTCCGTAACACTTCATTGGCTTGTGTCTTAGACGGTCATAAACATTAGACATATTTTTTCATGATGAGACCCATATCTGTATTTCATGTATCAATTGCTGAAAGTCCTGACCATAAGCCTTATTAATTGTCTGTTAATTAAGGAAAGAATAAATAAAATCCAGATATCAACACTGTGTCTGTGCTGGATATATCCAGTCCACAACTGAAAGCCTACAAACTAACAAGTAGACCAATATGATTTGAATCAATAATGTTGCTAACTGAAATCTTAATCATTATGTATATTTTGGTCACCTATATACACTGTTGCCTTGTTGCGCATGCGCGGATCCAGAGGGGGGGACCGGGGGTCCGGACCCCCCCCCCCTGGAATTTGAAAAAATTACCTAAAAAAAGGTAATTTCGGGATTTTTGGGGGGTTGGACCCCCCCTCGTCTGTGACAAAAAATTACCATTTTCATTGGACCCCCTCTCATGAAAATTTCTGGATCCGCGCATGTTGCGTGCCTGTATGAGTCATTTGAATAAAATAAATGCTAAATGTATACATTGGCATTGGTGTTACGGTCTAGTGTGCGAATTTTCTTTTTTAAACCCCCAGGGGAAAATGCATAATGCATGTGCGTGCGCAGTACCATCGCATGCATTTCTCAATCAATACAATGGCATCATAAGTAGACACTGGGTAGTATATACACTAGTACCTGCCTGCCTTTATGAACTATCCTCATTTTTCCCCTTTTAAATAACTCCCAACTAAGGAGGAATGGAAAGGTATGCTAAACCACAAAATTCATGGGAAGGTAGAATTTTTGTGGCAAGCAGATATTGCCAGCAAATCTTAAACCAAACATATAATTAATCCTAGTGTTCTTAAAGTTGGTAGTTGCCATCATATTTGGTCAACAGTTAGAAACAACATACTTGAAAGTAAAAGGGCACACTTAAAGTGTAAAGTGCTAACTGGCACATATATTTTAAAAGCAAACAGGACAACTTTTAATCAGTATTCTGTGAATCCTACTTATAAACTGTACCCTAAAGAACCTGAAACTAGAGAACATTTCATACGGAAGTGTCCCATATATGACTCTATCAGAAGGTTACTAGCAATTGATAGGCTCGGAGATTCAGTGAAACATTAGCTACAAGACCCAGAATTCTTGACACAACTCATCCTTGATGTCTCTGCGCTTCCCAGCCAAAAGGCAAGGGAGTTCATGCTCAATATTTATAATCGACGGTTCGTTGATAAGTTACCAGTCGCGTACATTAAAACACTGAAATAATTAAACTGAGCTCTTAACTTGCCCTAGTAACGTCAAAAGACATGTGCCCCGAATAACTCTAAGAAACAACAACAACAACAATGGGTAGAGTTGACTTGTATACGGTACAAATTCGGTGCGTTCCTTTACCGGAATGGACCGGAATGGACCTGATTACCGGAATGGACTACCGGAATGGACATTTATATGTGTCATTGAGTACTTTTCATTGGGTTTTTGAGGACAAATTGGCCTAGAATATACACATACATGTACAGTAATTAGTTCGAGAATCACGTGGTTTAAGTACAGTTAAATTGTGTTCCGTACGGTCGCGTAGCCTACGTCAGGTGCTCATATATGGTTATATAGTTCCCAGTCACAGTGCCAGCACATTTTACTCATTTCTACTTCTATATATCCATATGTTTGCTATAGATCAACCACTGGTGATCTCTATATATTTCAATAAAAGAAGCCTCTGAACAGTGGCCCTACCCCGGACCTAGATCAGCTGGCTAACCTGCACTCCGATACACTTCGTGACCTCGCTCCTCTCCCGTGACAGCTTAGCATAGGTTGCCTTTAAACTATGGTCGAACAGATTATGGATATCGTAAGAAGCTTATAGCTGCTTTCTTTGGTGATAATTGTTAAAATTTTTGTTATGTAATGTTAGAAAATGCATAAATCTTTGAGTAAACATCTGGTTAGTCTGCAGAATTTCAATAAATTTGCAAAAAAGCAATCGATTTTCTACTTTTTTGTCTCATATTTTACAGTAGTCTCCCCTTATTTATTTATAGACGTATGTAATATTTTCAACAGAAAACATTAAGTATTTTATGAATCTGCGTCATTTTACATCTGGAATATATATAAATTCAGTCCTATCAGTCAGAAAAGATATAACATAACATAATTTTCAATTTCTTTGGAGTCTTCGATGATTTTTCATTTTCGACTAAGGGCTCAATAGAAGTCATTTCCGTCGGTATGGAGAGGTCTAACGGAATACCGATGGAAATATTCCGTCTACCCCGGACCCCGGGCCCCGGACCCCACCAATGAGCTACCCTAACCACCCTGGGAAGTCAATTTTGCTATACTGAGATGAATTTTATCGGATGCAAACTACTCATATGACTATAGAAGTACATTTTATGCAAATAGAATACATTTAAAGACCCCAAAGCCAAAGCATAATGTCCATTCCGGTAGTCCACTCCGGTAATTATGTCCATTCCGGTCCATTCCGGTAAAGGAACGCACCCGTACAAATTCATTGATTGATCGATGTATTTTATTCCTGTAAGCCGTGTTGTAGTAGTCATTGTTATCAAAGAAAAATCATAGCTTCTAACTTACATTTGTTAAAAAATCAAATTATAATGAATTAAAGCAAAATCTACATTATTATCCACCTGATTTTAAATTAAGATGATTAATATATGACTTTTGTTTACATCGCAGTTTCGTAGTTTGCAGACGACAAAGCAGAAAAAGAAAAATTGGTAATTTCTTGTGAATGTTTTTTACTGTTTACTGAGTCGATTAATTTCTGACCATTAGAGTCAACCACTGCGCCAGTCCTCTCCGATTAGATTCAGTTTACAACAGTGAGCTGGCTGCATAGTTTATTGTCAACTCCTATGACCAGCAGATTCTATGAAGATATCCTCACACAACCTATTTTCGACCACTGCCTATTTTCGACCACCTAAGACTTTGCCTTATAAAAATCTTGATACACTGAATTTTGCAGCTGTTGGGGTATCATTGTTTTCAGCAAGGATAGCCCTGTTAGGAAGTGTTATTCTTTTAGCTGTTTAAGCTCAGTGGTAACTATTTAATGACATTATGTTGGAAGACCCTGTTTTCTTGGGCTTTTTCTTATTACCAAAATTTATGCCTGTTTCCATGGCTACTATTTCTAAACTGTTGAGCAAATTTTTATAATTTGAAAATATTTTTATCCACAGTGATTTCAGTTACTATTGCAACACAGTAAAATTTCAAAGCTTTCTAAATGAAATAATTTTAGAACAAAAAGTTGCTATACCGTCCTTATGACAGTTTTCTTTGTTTCCATCAATTTTTAAAATTATCAAACTTTCAAAAATTCTTAAATAAAGCACCACATAGCCCTGTACAACAGTTATCATCTACATGATAGCAAATCATAGTTTCTTTTGAGTTGAAATGAACTCTCTTTGTCTCTGATGGAAAAGTAAAACATTTTCTGTACGAATATTCCCAACCCTACCCCCAGTAATTCAACAGCCCATTCAGTGACATGTACCTTGTATGAATTGCCCTTGTGTGTCGGACTGCTTGCTTATTTTCTTAATCATTTTGCTTGTTTATTGCTTTTGTAAGGTTGTGCCCCAACAGCAGAAATGCATTCAGTTCTTATTATATGTACCAAACACATTTTACCCCTGGCGGTCGAAAATAGGTTAGTAAATTCTGAAAAGGCCTACCTCTGGCCACCTCCATATTATCAGCCCTTCCCAGACACAAAGGAGGAAATTTGAATATTTATTGTTCTTGGTTTATTACACATGGGCTGATAGATGATATAAAACAATAATATCAGGAATTAGTCATGAGACCAAATAGAGCAAGGCAAAATACCTCTTAGGCGGTCGAAAACTGGTCGTACCGGGATATGTATCCTGGTGTCATATTTGTCTGGCGGGTCAGCCGTCAAAATTAATTTTTGATAACTGATTTATCATTTTGAAAAATGAACCACTGGGTATGATTCTTCATTTTGACGGCTGACCAGTCAGACTAGTGTCATAATTATTATGAACACAGTCACAGGCCAAGGATTTTCTTTCGCTATCGAGAACATATGTCATATGTTCTCGATAGCGTAAGAAAATCCTTGGCCTGTGACTGTGTTCATAATAAGTTGAACTCACTTCAATCATTCTCATTGTGCCGACAGATTATCTCCCAGGGGGGGTACTCTGAAATTTTCTGTATACATAGGCGAGGCTGACTTTTTTGGGGTCAAAATTTTGAATTTCCGTATTTTTTGGGGTTTTCAGAAAAACTACTGTCTGAACACCATCTTTCAGAAACTGCATTTTTCGAAATCTCGCTTTTCTGAAAGACCTCGAGAAAAATATGAGCATGCCACCATTTTGCATTCCAAAAGTCTTAAAAAGTGTCACAAAAATTTTGAAAATCGGTTAACAAATAAAAATTTTATGCAAGAAAATATTTTTGAATAGGGCTTTTTCCATTGTAAAATTGCCAGCAAGGGAAGTAACTATTTTCCCGGAAAAAATCTAAATTGATTATATTTCATCTAAAATGCACCAAACCAAAACGAAATTGCTTTGAATGCATAGATGAGCGCCAAACTCTTAAAATTATTCCACAGATTTGCTTGATTTTCAGTTTTAAGGTGTTTGGATTACCTCCCTTGCACATGCAAAATGCCTATTCAAAATGATTTTTGAGCATTATTATTTTATTAGTGAGCCAATTTTCAAACTTTTTGTGGCACTTTTTAGGACTCATGAGTTGCAAAAACATGGCATGGTCATATTTTTCTTGTGGTGTTTCAGAAAAGTGAGATTTCGAAAAATGCAGTTTCTGAAATATGGTGTTCAGACAGTAGTTATTTTTTAGGGTTGTGAGCTTTTTATGGATATTTTTTTGGGGTCATGCCTTTTCTGAATTATTTTTTTGGGGTCATCTATAATTCTAAGTAATTTTTTGGGTTTTGCACATTTCTTGGGAAATCTCTTTATTTCTATAACGATAAGAGTGGCTTACACTTATGTCTTACAAGGCCATAAGATTCAGTTTTGTTTGCGACCATGCCTTATGACTGGTCTCGGTGAAATTTTGGAAGCTTGATCACGATGATGTTGTTTGGATTGCAAATCAAATGGAATCAAAACCATCATTAAGACTTACACTTTGAAAATCTTTAAATTTTATCCAACTTGGTATTTACGGGGGATGATCCAAGATAACGTAGACTTTCGCTGTAGCTTGTATACAACTCATTCAAATGCTTACAAAATAACATGAACATAAATCGGAATATGTCTAGAATATCGTGGCAAAATAGCAGGCAAAAATAACGACCCGTTAAAAATATACAGTCAAACCAAACAGGTCACTATGGTCTACCCGGCGCACGTCATCTTTGATTTCGTGACGTCGTTGACGTTTTTATTCACTTCGAAATTAACACCCTCTTAGCGCTCACGGACATCTATTCAACATGTACCATAGATAAAAGATTTTTTGCGTATTGTGCTTTGTACTTCACAATTATTTTTACGTCAGTATTCAAAACTCGAAACAAATTCTTACTTTAAATTGCTTCAAAATCGCCTCATCATCAGCCGTCTGCATACGGTCAGCGCATTACGCATTTACGTCACCACTGATGCGCGTTATTTTTGTTTCTTTTTTTCATCTTTGTTATGCTATTTTATCGTCAGAATCACAATGGGAATATATTTACACAACAGATTTATTCATTGAATATTCCCGTTTGTCTACATTTAGTTATTTTCGGTTTTTGTGTTGGCGCTTTCAAAATTCGCAGCAAGTTTAGTAATAGCATAAATTTAAGCTGTGTCTGGTGACGACGTTTTTAACGTTAAATGCACTCAATAAGCGCACAATTGATATTGATATTTCAAAAACGCCCTACTCAAATTTGTTGAAGCTTATGCACAGCATTATCTAAACACCAAGCTTTTACTGGACTAAGTTTGGCACGATTCGCAATCGCATGCCTATTTTACATTTTATCTAGACATGTCTGACACAGGACACGACCGAAATCTCGCGTGCGCCGCCTATGCGTCACCATGGTTATAAAATGGCTCGTCGTGTTTCAGATACTTATGACATGTGTAATTGTTTTATCTCATCTTGTTAAACGAGTGTTCTGATTTATCGCAATATACATTTTTCTAAAATTTATCTACGTATGTTGAAGCTACGGCAAAAGTTTACGTTATTTTGGATTTTCCCTCGTACTTCCTAGTTCCTACATATACTAACTGTATTGTGACGTGTTCTTTGGGATTTAACGTCCCACCAACAGTAATAGATCATATGGATGTGATAAAATTTCATCAATAGGCATAAAAAAGATGAATATGTAATTTTTTGGGGTAAGCTAAAAGTTCAAGTATTTTTTTGGGTATGCCTGATAGGACTGGTATTTTTTTGGGGTGGTCAGCAAATCTCAGTAATTTTTTGGGTTTGGGGGTAGAAGCTGGGGCCTCGCCTATGTATCCACAAAAAATGAGAGTACCCCCCCTGGGGATTATCTTTCTCTAAACGTTTAAGTGGCGACTCCATGCCGTTCTCCATGCCAAGTGTTTAAAGATATGACGGAATAGACTAGTTTAAGATACGGGTTTGGTGTGGTTTCATCGCTTATAAGACTTTTCTGGTCTCGATGTATTCATCAAACCCTCTTCTCTATACTGGTTGGAGAAAATTATAGCCTGGGCTGAACCACAATTTGTAAGGGGTCGTCAAATAGACCGAGGGTCGGAAATTTTTGACAAAATATCCGCCATTGAAACATTGTTTATGAGCCGGGCTGGTCTTTGTTTTCACTTGCTGGGCGATTAAACAATGGCATTTTGTCCTTGCATTTCTTTCGTAGTAAAGAAAATAGATTTCTAATTAACTCTGACAACTATTGCATGTTCAAAATGCTTACTACTGTTAATATTTCGACGATTATGTCAAAATTAAGCAGCGATTTGGTGTAAGTACCCGCAAAGGTCCATTAACCGGGATCAATTACAATGAAGAATCAGTCTAATTTACTGTAAACCTTCTACAGGATGAGCACCCAATCAAGTTTTGCCGATTTTGTTGTGTTATTTCAGGTTACTCCGTCTGTTGCATAACCTACACAGTGCCCAGGCTTTTTTTGGAATGTGGAAACCTCCCTATATAGCAACGTGTCCACATTTTTAGGCTTTCCCATGATTTGTCGTATATCTAAAAAATGTGGAAACCACGTACAATATATAGTAATGTGTCTACATTTTGGGGCTTTCCCATGATTTGTCGTATATCAAAAAAATGTGGAATCCTCCCTATATAGAGACGAAAATGTGGAAACTATTCTTTTTCCAAGTGTCTTTGCAGCCTGGGCCAAAAATGTGGTCGCAAATACATGTGGTTGCATCCCTATATAGAGACGAAAATGTGGTTGCAGTTCGTTTTTCCTAGTATCTTATAGCCCGGGCAGAAAATGTCACTATTAATGGAATGAAGTGTAATCCCTATCTAGGTGGAATATATATTCCTACTAAGTGTCTTATTGCCCGGGCAGAAATTGTGGTCACCATTAACGGAATGAAGTGTAATCCCTATCTGGGCAGAATATATTGGTGTCATTATTTACCCCTCAGCCGTTGCTGTAAACATTCTACTAGGCCAGCAAATTGTTAAATTATTGAAAGTTATTTAGACGCGTTTAAGCAGTGAAAATCTACCGGAAAAAATATATAGTGTGCCTCTTGTCTAATAAATGCTAAATTGACTATTTTTTTTCTTTCATTTACAACCATACAACCGGTTTTAAAGTTAGCAATGGAAAGAAAGAAGAACAAAGAATATCGTAAAGCCGCAGTTGCTGCCCTTGGCGGTAGATGTCGCTTTATTGAATGTAGACTGTGATGCCCCACACAAGCGCTTTCATTCCCATTGAGATGGAATTTGTAAAATGGCGCCGTATTTACACAAATGTAAATATTTTTTTACATTAATCAGTGACATTAGCATCTCAACAGACGATGGATTGTATTGAAAGCTATTGTACAGGCATCATACAATATATTCATGATGATAACAACAGCTGACATGCCAGGTATAGTTGAAAAAGTGATATTGTCGGCCTCGCAACAGGTCATATTCGTCGGAAGAAAATTTGCTCGACCCTTAGGTCAGTTTCCCTGCCAACTAAAGACAAACAGGAATATTACAAGACAGAAAATTGTAGGATTTTGTAGAGGCAGTATGCCTGCTTAATTTGATGTGCATATCGATAGGTTCCCTCTATTGTAAAGGGGTTTAAAGGACCTCAAACATGTCAAACCCGTATTTTAAACTTACACCGATATGATGAAAATAAACTGTTTTTACATGTCGATTGTTTCGCCGATTGTCTATGCACCATCTTCTAGACTAGGAACTGCCTTACAAGATCCTACTTTTCTGAAACAACTCAAGAAAGAAAAAAATGAACATGTCACGATTTTGCATTCAAAAAGTCTTATACAATAATTTTTTTTTTTTTTTTTTGATTCTGTTTAACGTCCCTTTTTCAAGATTATTTCAGCTCATATGAGACGGGCCAATCAGTAGGTGGGGCGAAAACGGGAGAACCCCGAGAAAAACCACCTGACACACCCGCAAGCAGAACTTGGCTTGTCTCACATGTGGCCAGAGCGGGGCTCGAACCCACACCAGACACAGTGGTGAGATGATCGAATAGTTAAGTGCGATAATGAAATATCAGCGCTCTTAACCACTCGGCCACGGGGGCCGCCTTTATACAGTAATTTGTCGTGATACATTGGAATATGAGCGACCGCACGGGAAAACCAACAATCAGCATATGTGAAACCATAGACGCAGATCGGCTTCGCAGTTACTGCGAAGCTGATCAGTGCCTTTTTTTTTCACTACGTGGATAGTACAATTCCTCTACTTTCTAAATCCTAAATTTCCAGCCTGTAGCCATCTTCATTTACTGTATAGCCTGGTTTGTGTCGGACCTGGTCGGAATCCAAATGGTTGGTTTTCTCACGCACAGGCTCATATTGTCTTTTACAGTAATTTCCTGTGAAGGAACAAAGTGACACATAAAGATGTTAGAAGCAGGAGACCAGGTCGTGGAGGAGGAGGTGGCAGTGGAAGATGATGAGGTTCGTTTTGTGATGAGTCATGACTCAGTCTCACTCAAGAAAAGACTGGACATGATAGCTCAATCAGTAGTGTGTCCGATTTGTGACAAAGCAGACCTGTGATCAATTGTCAATTTGTCACAATGAGCACAAATTTTCTATTTTGAAGATGTGGTCATGACAATAATTCTAGGACCTGTTTTCCTTTTCTACTGATTCAAGAAGAGCTCTGTCAATTAGTTTGTAAGTTTTAAGCAAATGTATCAAGTTTTATAGGTATTTCTAACATGCGGAAATGCATTAAACAACTTTGACTAATTTTTCAGGACAATGACGTCTGTAGGGCTGGTATAGTATAACTTGAATAATCTGGTCAAATAAAGACTAACCGGCACTAGAAACATTACAAACATTACACATTGTTTTCCTAATACAAAAAAAATCTGAACTACATTTTCTCATGTTGTGGCCCATATTAAATGTTTGTTATTTATTTCTAGGAGTCACTGTTTCAAGACATTGATCTTCTACAGAATCATGGCATTGTAAGTTTGTTTGACTCTTACTCAGTAACTGTATTACTCATTATCATGTTAAATGTTGTCTGTCCATGTCACCCGTAAGAACACACATATGGTACATGTAAGATTATGATATTTGATCATTATTTTGATAGATCTATCTTCTTTGGTCACCTAAGAAATATGAGCCACCACATGGGAAAACCAACAATCTGCATAGGCGAAAACAAAGGCGCAGATCAGCTTCGCAGTAAGTGCGAAGCTGATCACTCCTTTGTTTTCACTGCATGCATAGTACAATTCCTCTACTTTCTAAATCCAAAATTTCCAGCCTCTAACCATCTTCTGTGACTGTACAGCCTGGTTTGTGTCGGACCTGTGGGAACCCAAATTGTTGGTTTTCTCATGCATAGGCTCATATATTATATTACCCATACATAACTTCTTAACTTCTAATGTTTGGGGACAGGAATCTGATGATCATGCACCTTCAGGTTTAGATATCTCTAAGAATATGCAGCTATACTCCCAGCAGGCACATGACGTCAGATCGACGTCGATGCGACGTCATGACGTTGATATGACGTCATTTTGACGTCATGTGCCCGCTGGGCTGTAGATAACTTCAAGTCTTGGGACCAGAGCATATCTAGATATTTGTGGTAAATATACAGCCCCTTTCACTCGAGTTTGCCGTTTGATCATTTGCATCACACAAGAAGACCATGTGTTCCGAAGATCTGAGTTTCTTTTCATGTTGTCCTCAAAGACATCTGGATTGATTAATCTGCTGATTTGAGTGACAGCGTCAAACTAAATGACCTTTAGAAACGGCAAACTTGAGTGAAATTTTTAACTTACTATGTGGAATTTTTGCCATGTAGATACCGATCAGGTAACATTCTGCTTTTGTCTCTATCCTGTTACAAATGTGTGTTCTTAATATGCATTGTATATGTTGTGCAAAGAATTTTGAAATAAAAATGTGTTTTAACCCAGCAGGCACATGACTCAAATTGACGTCATATCAACGTCGATGCGACTTCATGACGTCGCATTGACGTCGATCTGACGTCATTCTGACATCATGTGCCTGCTGGGAGCCAAGCAGTTACAATGTTTTTATCAGAAGAGGTGACATCCTTACCTAAAGATAAATACTGAATAGATTTTAAGAACACCTGGCACCTGGGACACTGTTTCAGTTCTAAAATAGAATAAAAAGTTACCTGATTTACAAACAAACAGCAAACTCGAGTGAACAAATTTGATTGACCTAAATGCTCAAACGGCAAACTCGACTGAAAGGGGCTGCATTACAAAGTCAACATTTGCGGCAGTTGAAACTTTTTTGATACCTGGGATCAGCCATATATGACTATAGCTTTAGACAATGGTCCTCTTTATGCAGAGACTGAAAAGAATGAGTGGATGATCTGAATAGTGAAAGGGTGCAAATACACTTTCATTAGGTTTATAGTTTGCAGTTTGATGAGTTTATGCATGTGTTAGTTTATTTGCAGAATGTTGCTGACATTAAGAAGCTGAAACAGTCTGGAATATGTACCATAAAAGTAAGAACTTGAAAAACTTAATTAATGAGAAAATTCAGGGTTGCCACGGTCAGGGAAAAAGTCTGGAAAACGAAATTTTTTCCAGTTCAGGGAAAAGTCAGGGAATTTGGGTTTGAGTCAGGGAAAATTGAAAAGTTGCAGAAAGTCAGGGAAAAGTCAGGGAATTTCAAAATTTTCTCAAAAGTGATGGTTTTGGCAATCTATCAATGTCTTAAAAAGTCAGTGAACTCATTTCCCCTAAAGTTACATGGCTTTCAGTTTCTCAGAATTTCTTAATTATTTGGAGGCTTTAAACATATTGTTTGAGAAGTATTTGATTTTTACAGTGCTTGAGCTTCAAAGTAAACCTACCTTTTCTGTTTCGTACTTGTTTTCTTCAATTAACCCCTCAATTCATTTTGGCTGTATGCTAAAAAATGGCCTCAGTAGAGGCCAACATCGAAAGAGATTGCATTATTAACCAAAGAGCTTCTGGGGGCCTAGGCCCCAGACCCCCCGCCAAAATTCAATTCCCCTTTTCCCTTTTACATTGTCAGAACATTACTGTGAGAAATATTAAACATGGGCGCAAAAAAGTGGAGGATAGCAACAGACCATTTTTATCTGACATGCTTATACTGAATGTTCTGTTTTGGGGATTACAATAATAATAGTGAAAACAATTTCCCTACATAGGAAAAAAAGAGGAGAGGTAAAGAAGAGCCCTGCAACCTATGCATTTAGAGAAGGTGAGATGGCTTCATAGAGATGAAAAATGGCGCCGAGACGCCGATTAAGGGATCTGGAAAACTAAAAAGTCAGGGAAAAGTCATGGAATTTTGAAATGAAAAATGAGTGGCAACCCTGAAATTTTATTTATACAAAAAATATTGAAAAATTACATCGGTCCAAATAGTCTAAATATATACATTTATTGCGGCTATTGTTATTCTTGCATCAAATACTGTTCAGATAGTTTGAATATTAATTAACTTACTTATAATCTGCTTTTAGCTAGCAATCAAGGCTGCATGGTAGGTCAATTTTGCTTTTACATTTAGCTTGAAAATTAACGTTCAAACTTAACATGCTAACTGTTGTTATTAGCATTTTAAACTTTAATTAAGGTAAATGCCATGGACACTATTTATATTTAAGGTTTAGACTTGAGTTTTTTAAAATTTCATCAATTTTTGACTATTCGAGTGATCAATTTTACCAGTCAAACGTGTTTTTAATCATACCTCTAACTTTTCCTGCTCCATTGAGTTGAGCTAAATAAAAACAAAAAAATTGATACTTAACCAGGGTATCCAGATGACGACCAGAAAGAAACTGTGCAGTATCAAGGGTATCTCAGAAGCCAAGATGGAGAAGATCAAGGAAGCATCAAACAAACTGATTGATCCCGGGTTTCTCACGGCACTGGAGTATGCGGACAAGAGGAAGCAATGCTTTAGTATCACTACAGGGAGCCAGGAATTAGAGTAGGTATCGTCACTCATCGACTGGTTATTTCAAATACTGTATGAATGAGCCATGCCATGAGTGTTTCAATGTCAGTTTTTGAAATTGACATAAAATAGCAACAATTTACCAAACAAACTACAACCGAAGACTAAAGATTCCTTATCAGATTTCACACCATTCAGGTTGTATAGCTACAGAAGATTGCTAGAGACTTGAGATTTAGAAAGTAAAGGGGCTACATTTTCAAATTATCAATGTCTGCTGGTTGGGTCTATGTATATGCATATCCAAACACTATTTTTCTCATAAAACTTTTTAAAAATTGCAGAATACTAAACAATGTGATCTCATTTAATATAACTGATGACAGAAAGAATATCTTGGAATGGATTCTGCTGTTCCTTAGAATCATTTGACTTCATGTCAGAAAAGTTAGATCCTGGGTAGAGGAAAATGGACATGATGAAGATGTTGGTGATGATGATGGTTGTTAAGATATATGAGCCACTGCATAAGAAAACCAAAAATGCTTGGGCGAAAACAAAGGCGCAGATCAGCTTCACGGTAACTGCGAAGCTGATCAGCCCCTTTGTTTTCTCTGCACGGATAGTACAATCCTTCTTCTTCTTAAATTCGAAATTTCATGCTTCAAGCCTGCTTCTGTGACTGTACAGGCTGGTTTGTTTCAGACCTGGTCAGAACCCAAATTGTTGGTTTTCTCACGCACAGCCTCATATTGTATTTGCTTTTCAGTAAGTTGCTTGGTGGAGGTATTGAGAGTATGGCCATCACAGAAGCCTTTGGAGAATTCAGGACAGGAAAAACACAGCTGTCACACACTTTATGTGGTAATTACAAACAAATGAATGCTTTAAGATATATTCCAATTTCATACCAACATACCAAACAGATTACCCAGCAATATCTTGATTAATTAAATTGTCGTTATAGTGGTCATTCCGGGTAGAAGAACCAGAGAACGTGGGAAAAACTACCAACCTTGGATGGGCGACCACTACACTGCAACATGCTTTGGCCCGGATTTAAATCTAGACCACAGATGTGGCATGCGTTTTAACCACCCTGGAGATGATGATCATCTCTATAATATTTGAGCTTGTGCATGAGAAAACAAACAATTTGGGTTCCGACCAGGTCCGACACAAACCGGGCTGTACAGCCACAAAAGACAGCTAGAAGCTTGAAATATCGGATTTTAAGAAGAAGAGGGATTGTACTTTTCGGAGTAGTGAAAACAAAGGCGCTGATCAGCTTTGCAGTTACTGTGAAGCCGATCTGCGGCTTTGTTTTCGCATAGGCGAAAATACTGTTTTCTCATTACACGGCTCATATTTAAGATGGTAAACAAATGTTTAGTGTAGATTTCTGAGAAATTATGCTGCTCAGAGATATCTTTCTTATTACAGTGACAGCACAGCTTCCAGGGGCCAATGGTTATACTGGTGGAAAAGTGGTCTTCGTGGATACTGAGAATACATTGTATCCTTTCTCTTTGAAAAATGTCAAACTTTTGTAACGTGTAGCCGACCAAGCCACAGTTAAACCTCAACGGTGGAAAAGTATGTGTACCCACCAAGGCTATATATGCAACACTTGCGAACTTTACCAACTACCGAGTTGGAAATTTGCATATCTATTTATAGCACTCTAACTTCACAAAGTTTCCAGTTTGAAATTTGCATAATGATTAATCTATTTATAGCACACCATTACACTACTTCCACCTCCAAGAAGACTTGCCCGAGTCTTGGCCTGGGAACTACATGGGTAAGGCAACTCCAGTCCAGCAGTTGTCATAATCCCATCGCTGTCACCAACTGTAATGTGAGCTGACCCAGGCCACAGCTAAACCACCCTTGGTGGATGAGCATGCTTTTCTATCGATTGGGTTTAGCTGTTGCTGGGCTCAGATACAAGTTACACTGTTATCACATTTCTTTCAAACTGTTCTCTTCATTTATTCAGATTTATTCTACACCTTAGTTGATGATTGTTATGTATACATGTACATAGTAAATGTTGTAATATGTAAGACTTTTGACCATTTTTGTTGTTTCCTTAACTTACTATCAGTCGTCCAGACAGACTTAGAGACATTGCAGATAGATTTAACCTGGATCAGAGTGCTGTATTAGACAATGTGTTGTATGCTAGAGCCTACACAAGTAAGTTACCTATGAGCCGCATCGTGAGAAAACCAGATTTTTGCCTAGGCGAAAACAAAGGCACAGATCAGCTTCGCAGTAACTGCGAAGCTGATCAGCGCCTTTGTTTTCGCTACACGGATAGTTCAATTTCTCTTCCTTCTAAATCCAAAATTTCAAGCTTCTTCTGTGCTTGTACAGGTTGCTTTGTGTTGGAAACTTTCTCGCGTCGCGGGTCGTATGAGCCATGATGCAAGAAAATCAGCCTTCTGGGTTTCCGCAATGTCCGGCACAAATAGGCATGCACATTCACAGAAAAAGGCTAGAATCTTGAATTTCAGGATTTTAGTAGAAGAGTGATTGTACTATTTGTGTAGAGAAAATAAAGGCTGTTTTGGCTTATGCTGCAGATTGATAGGTTTCTTGTGCGGTGGCTCATATCCAGTACTTTTAAACACCTGCATGTATGTCATAAGTTGCATGTTTTTTTTTGTTTTTTTTTTTGTTTTGTTTTGTCCAGGTTTAAACGTGTATAATTCATAGCTAAAAATTTTGCAGGTGGTTTAAACTCTGACTATCTAGAACTTGAGATTACTTCACTTTTCTCATGGTTCTTTAATACCTCTGACAGCATTTAGCTACAAGCATGGTCCAAGTTTTTGAAATGTCCTGTCAAATGCTTTGACCTTGATGGATCGTATGTCTGTCTGTTCTTTTGGTCTATGATTGCATTTTCTTACAGGTGAACACCAATATGAATTGATGGATTATGTTGCTGCCAAGTTTTATGAAGAAACAGGAGTTTTCAAATTGCTGGTAAAGCTGTTTGTTCATCATTTGTTCACCTTAAAATTATAAAACTGCCAAAATGATGTAGGACTGCATATTAGGTTTATACGTGCAATTTAGCACAGTAGCAAGATCATATCAAAGTAAACTAAAACCAGCATGGAAATGGTTAGATCATATCAAAGTAAACTAAAACCAGCATAGAAAGGGTTAGCTTCATAGAGACATTGTCTTGTAAGATGCCAGGAGTGCTTCAAGTTTGACCTGAATGATAAAGCTATGGCATTTGTTCGTATCTAGTGAAACATCTTTATATTTTTCCTGTCAACAGATAGTAGACTCCATCATGGCTCTGTTCAGAGTAGATTACAGTGGGAGAGGAGAGCTTGCAGACAGACAACAGAAGTTGGCCCAGATGTTATCAAGGCTACAGAAGATGGCTGAAGGTATGGGCTCTATAGTTATGTGTGGTGATTTTGTTGGATGCTTGACTTTGATTGATAGGCTGGCTTCACATTGAATGAGCGTCACAAATATTTCTTACATAAATAGAGCCGCGACGCAAGAACTGGGTCTTCGGGGTTTCCGACCAGGTCTGATACAAATCGACCTGTACAGTCACAGAAGCAGGCTAGAAGCTTCCAATTTCGGATGTAAGAAGAAGAGAAATTGTACTATCTGTGTAGTGTAAACAAAGGCGCTGATCTGCGCCTTTGTTTTTGCACAGGCGAAAATCCGCTTTTCTCACAATGCGGCTCAAAATGCCAATCTGCCAGACAAAACCATCAAAACTCCACTATCTGAGAATGTCAAGTTTCGTATCTGAAAATGTAGTTTCATTCTGTCAGATGTATGTCCAGCCAAAAATGTCATTACAATGTAAAATGAGCCATTGCATGAGAAAACCAACAACTCAGTCAAAAACAAAGGCACCTGTAGATCAGCTGTGCAGTAACTGCACAGCTGATCAGCACCTTTGTTTTCGTTACATGCATAGTACAAATTAGCTTCTTCTTAAATCCAAAATTTCAAGCTTCTAGCCTGCTTTATTACTGTACAGCCTGATTTGTATTGGACCTGGTCTGACACCTAAATTGTTGGTTTTACCATGCGAAGGCTCAAATAAAGTCACAGTACTGTAGAAATAAGCTTTGGTCCAGCAAGAAATTGCTAATGCCAGACAGTTGACCATTGATGGAAAAAAGGTTTTGTGAATACAGGCCTGCCCGTGAATGCAAGAACAAAAAAGCATTTTTGAGAAGGGTTGATGTGGCACTAACGAATGTTTGCAATCCTTGTTTCAGAGTATAATGTAGCTGTATTTATAACCAACCAAATGACAGCAGATCCCGGGGCAGCTCTAAGGTATTTTTACAGGATTTGCTTAATAAGAATGCTTCTTGATGTTAAAAGGTTATGCACCAAAACTAGCTCTATAACAAAAAATAATAGACAACATGATTTCAGAGTACATATTAGAAAATCGAGGCAAAAGTCAGCTATGGGATAAGATTGCAGTTGAACAGTGTCTTTTTTCTGCTACATAGAATCCACAGCTTTCTAAACCTGCTCTTTACTCAGATATTGGATACCCATTAAATCTGCATCAAAATCAGCATTTAGAAAATAATTATTTTGAAAATTGCCATACTCGGACACAGTTTGTGTGCAGTGCTTATCTCAGTATTTTATTTGCATGACTGTTGATTTAATAAGACGGCAATTTATCTGGCACAATTCAAATTTTCTTACAGCTTTGCTGTTGATCCAAAGAAGCCTATAGGAGGAAACATTCTGGCTCATGCATCTACCACCAGACTTAGTCTCAGGAAAGGGAGAGGGGAAACTAGAATATGTAAAATCTATGACAGGTAAATGAAAGTGTTCATTTTGGTGTTTTCAGATTAGGATATCAAAATGTACTCACACAGCTGATTTGTGACATTTTTGCTATTTTTATACCCCGCCACTTAAAAAGTGCGGGGTATTATGTTATACCCTCCAAAAAAAATTTGCGTTCGAGTGTCCGTCCGTCCGTCTGTCTGTCCGTCCGTCCGTCTGTCCGTCCGTCCGTCAGCGTTTCGTTTCCGGGCTCTATCTTGAGCATTTATTGACCGATTTTCTTCAAACTTTGTATAGGAGTTTATATCAGGAACGAGTGGTTTGGGATTGAAGATGGGTAAATTTCGTCAAATAAGTACAGAGTTATGGCCCTTGATTTACGTTAAAATTTCGTTTCCGGGCTCTATCTTGAGTATTTATTGACCAATTTTCTTCAAACTTTGTATAGGAGTTCATACCATAAAGGAGTGGTCTGGGATTGAAGATGGGTAAATTTCGTCAAATAAGTACAGAGTTATGGCCCTTGATTTACGTTAAAATTTTGTTTCCGGGCTCTATCTTGAGCATTTATTGACCGATTTTCTTCAAACTTTGTATAAGAGTTCATACCAAGAAGTAGTGGTCTGGGATTGAAGATGGGTAAATTTCGTCAAATAAGTACAGAGTTATGGCCCTTGATTTACGTTAAAATTTTGTTTCCGGGCTCTATCTTGAGCATTTATTGACCGATTTTCTTCAAACTTTTTATAGGAGTTCATACTAGGAAGGAGTGATTTGGGATTGAAGATGGGTAAATTTTGTCAAATAAGTACAGAGTTATGGCCCTTGATTTACGTTAAAATTTTGTTTCCGGACTCTATCTTGAGCATTTATAGACCGATTTTCTTCAAACTTTGTATAGGAGTTCATATCAGGAAGGAGTGGTTTGGGATTGAAAATGAATAAATTTCGTTAAATAAGTATAGTCTGTTAGCTGTCTATAAAAACTGATGTTTTGCAGAATATCTGGCTTATTATTAGTGATACAATTAAATTTATTTTTCCAATGTTATTTTTATACCAATACATAACTAGAAACTGATTTTCAGAATTGTTGCTTGTTGATTTCTTGCTTTTGTCTACTAAACCTAATACAAATAATTAAGACAGAATGTAGGGGAGTACTTCGAATTATTGTAACAGCTATATGCACCGCCCATGCCCACATCCCATTCAATGAAATTTCTATAGGCAGATTAATGTAATCCAATAGTATACTGTTGAACAAAGTGAATGTTGGAAACCATGTAAATGAACTTTTCAATAAAGTTTAAAGTAACCACTTTCATTAAGCTTCAGTGTCATCATCAGACTCTGTTGATCCTCCTGACTCTGTATCCTCACTATCAGAGTCAATGCTTCAAAATACTTATGGTTTTTCAAAATCACATACAATTTTTCTGGCAAAGGTTTAGGTGACATTTCTTTTTTTTCTTCTGGAGAATACAAAAAAAAAGAGAATAAGTTTTACTCAGGCAAGAGATTAACAGTTAACCGGTATTATAAATGCATTGTTCGCATAATAACTGTGGCATTTTAAAACCTACATCATGGTATGTGTTTCAAATGTAAACTATATTTTGCTGGACTTATCAGTCTCTACTGAGCATCCGTACGTCGCATTGGGACCTTGCTGTTCCCATGCGCACAGCTTTGAAGAAAACATACTGCTGCGAGTCTTGCACTGGAGCACAGGACAGTTCTTAGGTTTTACATAGTGTACTTTTTCATGTGCATTTTAAATGCAGACTTAACCAACAATAGATAGAGATATTGCATATTCCTAGGCTATTACATAAACAAATTTACTCCCATGTTCATTACAGGCAAAATGCCATGTAAAAATGGGCAGTTTTCAAAAGAAACTTTTTAACCTCAAAGTGTAAAAATTGTTAAAAATATAGATTAGTTATGTATAAGATAACCATTTAAGGTGCACCATACCTCAAAATGATTAGTTTTGTTGTTTTGAAGATATATAGCAAAACCCCAGTTTTTATAGACAGCTAACCGCCTATACACAGTTATGGCCCATGATTTACATTAAAATTTCGTTTCCTGCCTCTGTTTTGTGCAATTATCAACCAATTTTCTTCAAACTTTGTATAAAAGTTTAAATCAGGAAGTAGTGGTTTGGGATTAAAGATTGGTAAATTTTATCAATGTATACAGAGTTATGGTCCTTCATTTATGACAAAATTTTGTTCTGCTCTTTTATATCTTGAGAATTTATTGACAAACATTTTTGCTAAATTAAATTTGCGTGGCGGGGTATCATGCATGCCTGCAGCGCTTTTATTGTTTCATATGAAAAAAGAAACACCCATGGTGTAGTGTTTAAGCAGCTCTATCTTGTAAACAAGGTGTCATGAATTTGGACTGGGCTTCTCCAGTCTTTCTGATTTATAAGACTTAAAACGGAGGTCCTGACTCATATGACCTTTTAGTGGGACATAAAACATGGAATCGACCAACCAACCAAATTGTGTGCAAAAGCAGATCTACTATAACATGTCTGATATGTTTATCATGGGGAGCGTGGTGGCGTAGTGGTAGAGCATCAAACATGGAATCGAGAGGTACTGGGTTCGAACCCCACTGACGGCACCATGTTGACTCCTTGAGCAAGGCATATTGACTCTGCAGAGTGTACAGTACTGGTCAATACCCAGGAAGCGGTGGCTCCATCCTGACATGACAGAAAAAATCTCAAAACAAACAATATGTTTATCATGCTTGTTTGATCTTACAACCATGCAAATACCGGCTTAGCAATTCACAAGTTTTAGACATCTCGAAATCAGTTGTCAAAGACAAGAAATTGGCAGTCCACAACAGCCATCCAAGTGCGATTTAAATGTAGAAAAAGTTGTTCCTTTCTTTAAAAAAGTCAAAAGCTGTCAAACCTTGGTCTGTTTCATTATTTTCAAACAAGCAATTCAATTTTTGGAAAGAGAAATCAACATCTGTCAATTCTATCTTACTCTGACCAATCAGAGATAAATAAGGTGATGATGTACATTTCAAGTTTGATACAAATAATGGACAGGAAATGTCAACTTCATCTTTTTGACAACTAGTTAAGAGATGCTTGAAACACCTGGATTGCTAAGCTGCTATTTGCCTCGTTGTATGTGAATCATTTGTATTTTAAATATAAAGTCTGCATTTCTCTTTTCTGTATTCCAGCCCTGACAGACCAGAGTCAGAAGCCACATTTGCTATAACTCCAGGAGGTATTGCTGATGCCAAGGAGTGAGTGAAATCATAAAAGTCACCATTGTGTTCAAGCACTATGATCTCGGTTATTATCCTTATCATGTGAAATTGTTTCCAAACAAGCTTAGAAACAAAGGATCTAATTAGAAAGCCATATTTCTTAACAGGAGAAAAGTTTGAAAACACTTTTGGCAAATCATGTTTTGAAATGTATTTTTGACATCATATTTTACATATTGAATACATTATTATAAGTTGAAGTATTTTGATTGTTATGAACTAATTGTGATAAATTCTTTACTTTGCTTATAACATTATTTTTACACTTGTTGAATTTTATCTTTACCATTGTTAATTGTTGATATTAAACTTTTGAAGTTTATATTGTTTTCTTTCATCTTTTGATATCACCAAATCAACGTCTGATATAAAATTAGATAGATAGATGGCTTGTAATGCACCTGCTTTAATGAAGCACCATGCTATATATTATAGGTTCAACTTTGTGTCCTTTTGTTAGCTCACCTGAGCCAAAGGCTCATAAGTGAGCTTAAAATAGGATAGACAAGTATGCGGCATCCATCTTTAACATTTTCAAATGGCTTCTCCTCAGAAGCGGTGAGGTGGAAACTTTTCATATTTGGCATATAGCATCTATAGGAGAGGGGAACCAATAACTTTGTTTTTTGTTCAGATCAGATTAGAACTCTGGTTGCTATGGCAACTTATGCTTCCCATAGATTTATAATGGGAAAAAGTGAAAATTACCATTTTTTGCTGTCTCCTTTGAGATAATTGATTTTTGTTTTTGCAGAAATGTTTATTGAGTAGTCCTCTATATTTCACACGACGTTGGTCCGGACATTACTCTCCACATAATTGTCGTTTTTTGTTCCAGTTAGAAGAGAAGCCTTGTTGCTATGGCAACTTATGCTTCCTATAAGTTTATAATGGGAAAAAGTGAAAATTGCCAATTTTTGTTGTCTCTTCGCAGGTATTTGAATTTTGTTGTTACTTATAATAAATGTTTATTGAGTAACTCAGTAAACATTTATTATAAGTAACAACAAATCAGTAGTCCTCTACGTTTCATATGACTTGTCATAGTCGCTTACTTTGATTGGTTGCGGGATAAAGGGTAAATTTTTGACGAAGTACTCAAAATTTTACCTTCTCAAAAACTGTATGGGAATTTAGCCTGAACCTTGCACACATGATCCTGACATATAAGCCTCTACATAAATTATGTCTTAAGTTTCAGTCGGGTAAGGACTCTGGTTGCTATGGAAACTTTTAGTTTCCATAGACTTAAAATGGGTAAAATGGACATTTTCTGTCTTTAATGTCAAACTGGAGATATTTGAATTTCGTTTTTGCAGAAATGGTTCATAAAGGTCCTAAAGCAGTTCTCTACATTACATATGAATTTCTTCAAAACATTTGATTATGTAGTCATTTGGCCATAAATTCTACATTTAACGATAGCTGTTAACTCTGGTGAGCTTCGTGGCCCATGGGCCTCTGGTTTGTGTATGTCAGAAATCCACAACTTGAGTGGTATCAGTCTTTATGTAAAGTTTTTGTCTGCAGGAATAAAAGCTGTAAGCATGAAACTCTGAATAGTAATTTTCCTTTTAATCTTCAACAACCCACCTTGATTGTAATACATGTACATGTTTCATTGACTTTGAACTATTTGACTATTTAGCTCACCTGAGGCTCAAAAGGTGAGCTTATAGGATGGCCAAGATCTCTGAAACCACTTAGCCAATCAAATCCAAACTTTATGTGGAGCATCGTTGGGAAGAGGAAAGTTTTTGTAAATGGTGAATGTCACATGACCAAGATGTCTGCCATGGCTATAAATAGCAAAAATCTTTAGAAATCTTCAGAACAGGAAGGCCTATGATTTTGAAACTTGGCATGATGCATCAGGGAATGGGGCTCTACAAAGTTTATATAAATCATAACCCTATGATGACCTGACCTTGCTGTAGCATATGCATTAAACTGTTTAAATGACATTGAAGGGAAAACTTCCAGGACGGGCAAATGGACGGAATATTTATGATTGTGAAATTGAAATTGACCTCAGGGGTTCATCTGTTTCTACTCTGGGGCCATATGTATACAGGTTTATGATCATAATAACAAGTTTATTGGCACCATTGGTCCTCTGGTTGAGTTGTAGCATATACATGTAAAAGTGTATTTCTCTGTGCCAGAACGCTGAAGCTGAAGCATGAAATTGCTTGTTATTAATTATCCCTGACATACGTTGACTGGATACCTGTGCCGTCATGTATTTTAGTCCACCTAAGCCGAAATCTCACAGGTGAGCTTATAGGGTAGGCAGGTGACTGGCGTCCGTCCATCATCTGTCATTCCCCATATTCAAAGATCTCTGAAACCGATGCCCAATGGCAAAGCCAAATTTTTTAAGGAAGGGGGAACCAAATGTGAAGATAAATAAACCATGTCACATGACCGAAATCGTCCATATATGGTTAAAACCCTTCAAACCTCCAGAACTAACCACATGATTTTAACCGATTAACCGCTTACGAGATGGTTTGAGCCTGCCCAGGAAAAGTGATTTTGTCAAACTCTAAAAAATATAGCAAAAGTGAGCAAAGCTGACATACCCCCGGCGGTAGCCATCAGAGGTCATACCACTTTGAGACAAAAACAGATTACAGAAAAAGGTATACATCTAGTCATCAAATGAATACCCAGGTGTACTGTACGCAAGAAAG